>OU343163.1:93765796-94200796 GCA_910595825.1 Philhelius pedissequus | reverse complement strand
CATGGTCAAAAGACTCTATTAATAAAGCCAAACCGGCGGCAATATAAAATCCAGACATGCACCAACGGTACACCAGATACCAGAATGATCTATCCCCGGATTGCCACTATATTTGGAATGAAACAAAAATTTAATGAACAAAAAATGTTTCTCTCTAACTTACTTGAGATTTATAGAAATCCTCGACTGGAGTATGAACCAACCGAATATTTTTCACTTGAAATTGTTCGGTGAGTGTTCTTGTGAATTTCGCCCAACATCCCGACTGTCTCATTGTGCCGATACCGCTTAATCGAATGGTTGGTCTTAAAATAATAACAATGTTAACAGATATTGTCGAAATCAGTCTTTGGGAACACCAAATCAATTCTATAGTTCAGAATTATTATAATTTGTGCGTTCATATCGTTCTTATCGGACAGAAGCTGTTATTGAAAAAATAGATAAGATCGTCTAGAAGACTTATTGTAATTAATAAAATTTAGATTTAGAATTCTTGAAAACTTGTTTAAATATTTTTTTAATATCTGCTATACTTTCTATCGGAGGAAATCTTATCTTTAAAGGGAACTGAAGATTATTTAAAGTTTATATTGAAATTTGTGTACAGTCAATCGAACCGAAATAAAATCCATAGTTTATTTTGATCTGTAAATAGGTTATTAGGGTTAGAGAAGTACTTTTAGCCGTTTTTATTAAGAATCTTGTGCATATGATGTGCTTGAAGAAAAGAGCCAGATTCTTAGTAGAAACGGCTAAATATATTATAGGATTTTTCATGTGAACCGACAAAAAAAGTATCATTAAAACAAAACATATAACTTGTCGATTTAATATCAAGAAAAAAAGACAAAAATTTATTAAAATATTCCTAAGAAATTATCTAAACTACAAACTAGTGTCGGAGTAAATTTTTTTCAGTAATGTATCGTATGGGGTTTTGGAGTATTTGAAAATGTTTTAAACAAATAAACTCTCAGCTTATAGAGCCAAAATAGTAAGAAGGAAAAAACGAAACAACAAATTATTGCTATAACAACTGACAGGCATGCCATTAATGGGGATCCGTCCCAATCAAGAATTGGATAGATGAATGGAACTCCATCTCTGTAACAGAAAAAAAATATAAAACTTTAATTAAATATATTAATAATATTAAATTAACTTACCGTCCAGTTCCTCCACAAAAGTAGTAGATTATTGAAAATAAGAAGTAAACAATACCAAGTGCCAGGGGATAGACAGAATGTAGAATACGTGAAGGGAATGCCACCACAAAATGATCAATCAACATTACGAATGAGTTAGCTGCGTGTTGGAGAATATTGAAAGGATCTCCAGCTATAGACGGGTCCTCTGTAAATAAATATTTATGTTAGTTAAATACTTTAAAATACTTAAATTAAGAAAAGGGATTATAGTTTATTTTTCTAGTCTCGTCTTTTTATTTATCGATTCTCTCCGGAGCGGGGAGTAGAGCAACGCTAAAATAATATTTTTTTTTTTAATTTTCAATTGAATAACTAAAAAATTCAATTTTATTCCAATTTTTCAAACAAACGGCCCATATGTACTTCTCGGTCGGTGAATTTGTCTGTCCTATGGTAAATATCGAGCTAATCTGTAGTACATTCAAAGAAGGGAACTTCAAGAAATATAAATTTAAAAAAAAGTAATTTGCTTTAAGAATTGTTTCCCCTTTTTCCTCACATTTTATTCTATGGAAGGATATAAGAGCAATTTGGAGTGATAAGTTCTGTATTTTATTTCTTAAATATTTAACATTTTTAAATCAGTCATTTTGTTAATAAAATGTACCGTTTTTACTGATCATAACTAAATATGTAATAAATATTTATTGTTATTATCTCCAACTACTTAACAAACCTATTTTGATATTTTTTTTAGATAAGATATTTAGATTTAGATAAGATTTTTATTTATAATTATTTAACATAGCATCAAATCATAATGTGGCAAATAAAATATTTATTTAATTGATATTTCTATTTCTAGAAAACCAGAGTAAGCTGACGGTGTGCTGTTCAAGAAAGTTTAAAAAGATTGATTTGT
This sequence comes from Philhelius pedissequus, assembly GCA_910595825.1. NCBI lineage: Eukaryota > Metazoa > Arthropoda > Insecta > Diptera > Syrphidae > Philhelius > Philhelius pedissequus. Next base: position 94,198,723 of record OU343163.1, on the reverse strand, counting down.
TCGACATAAATTTTAAAGTTGTCATAAAATGAATAAAAATATTATCTATTAGCATTATCTATTAGCATTTTATTTTTCCCTTTGTAATTCACAGAAAAGATAAGGTGTAGAAAATAAATGGCCTGGTCTTAAGGTGCGGATAAGTTTTAAATATACATTTCTTTTTATTTATAGTTACATAAGTGGATGAGTTTGGGAATGACATTGTTGATTGACTCGAAGTAAAACAAATCTACCGGGCGCGGATGAGAAAGCAGTAAGTATTCGATTCATGTTAGCTCACAGAAAATTTTCAAATTTCTGTACACAAAAGCGCACCCCGCTTTGACACACAAAATTTTAAGAAAAAGTGCTTTTTCGGACTCAAAATAAAAGAAATCTACCAGGCGCTCATGAGAAAGCAGTAGGTATTCGATTCATGTTAGCCCCCAGAAAATATTCAAATTTCTGTACACAAAAGCGCATCCACATACACCGCTTTGACACACAAAATTTTAAGAAAAAGTGCTTTTTTTGACTCGAAATAAAAGAAATCTACCAGGCGCGCATGAGAAAGCAGTAGGTATTCGATTCATGTTAGCTCACAAAAATTTTCAAATTTCTGTACACAAAAGCGCACCCACATACTCCGACACATTTTAAGAAAAAGTTCTTTTTTCGACTCGAAATAAAAGAAATCCACCAGGCACTCATGAGAAAGCAGTAGGTATTCCATTCATGTTAGCTCCCAGAAAATATTCAAATTTCTGTACACAAAAGCACACCCACATACACCGCTTTGACGCACAAAATTTTAAGAAAAAGTGCTTTTTTGGACTCAAAATAAAAGAAATCTACCAGGCGCGCATGAGAAAGCAGTAGGTATTCGATTCATATTAACTCACAGAAAATTTACAAAATTTCTGTACACAAATGCGCATCCCGCTTTGACACACAAAATTTTAAGATAAAGTGCTTTTTTGGACTCAAAATAAAAGAAATCAACCAGTCGCTCATGAGACAGCAGTAGGTATTCGATTCATGTTAGCTCCAAGAAAATTTTCAAATTTCTGTACACAAAAGCGCACCCACATACTCCGACACATTTTAAGAAAAAGTTCTTTTTTCGACTCGAAATAAAAGAAATCTACCAGGCGCGCATGAGAAAGCAGTAGGTATTCGATTCATGTTAGCTCACAGAAAATTTTCAAATTTGTGTACACAAAAGCGCACCCACATACTCACATTTTAAGAAAAAGTTCTTTTTTCGACTCGAAATAAAAGAAATCCACCAGGCGCTCATGAGAAAGCAGTAGGTATTCGATTCATGTTAGCTCACAGAAAATTTTCAAATTTCTGTACACAAAAGCGCACCCACATACACCGCTTTGACGCACAAAATTTTAAGAAAAAATGCTTTTTTGGACTCAAAATAAAAGAAATCTACCAGGCGCGCATGAGAAAGCGGTAGGTATTCGATTCATGTTAGCTCCCAGAAAATATTCAAATTTCTGTACACAAAAGCGCATCCACATACACCGCTTTGGCACACAAAATTTTAAGAAAAAGTGCTTTTTTGGACTCAATATAAAAGAAATCTACCAGGCGCGCATGAGAAAGCAGTAAGTATTCGATTCATGTTAGCTCACAAAAATTTTCAAATTTCTGTACACAAAAGCGCACCCCGCTTTGACACACAAAATTTTAAGAAAAAGTGCTTTTTTGGACTCAAAATAAAAGAAATCAACCAGGCGCTCATGAGACAGCAGTAGGTATTCGATTCATGTTAGCTCCCAGAAAATTTTCAAATTTCTGTACACAAAAGCGCACCCACATACTCCGACACATTTTAAGAAAAAGTTCTTTTTTCGACCCGAAATAAAAGAAATCCACCAGGCGCTCATGAGACAGCAGTAGGTATTCGATTCATGTTAGCTCCCAGAAAATTTTCAAATTTCTGTACACAAAAGCGCACCCCGCTTTGACACATAAAATTTTAAGAAAAAGTGCTTTTTCGGACTCAAAATAAAAGAAATCAACCAGGCGCTCATGAGACAGCAGTAGGTATTCGATTCATGTTAGCTCCCAGAAAATTTTCAAATTTCTGTACACAGAAGCGCACCCACATACTCCGACACATTTTAAGAAAAAGTTCTTTTTTCGACTCAAAATAAAAGAAATCCACCAGGCGCGCTCATGAGACAGCAGTAGGTATTCGATTCATGTTAGCTCCCAGAAAATTTTCAAATTTCTGTACACAAAAGCGCACCCCGCTTTGACACACAAAATTTTAAGAAAAAGTGCTTTTTTGGACTCAAAATAAAAGAAATCCACCAGGCGCTCATGAGACAGCAGTAGGTATTCGATTCATGTTAGCTCCCAGAATATTTTCAAATTTCTGTACACAAAAGCGCACCCCGCTTTGACACAAAATTTTAAGAAAAAGTGCTTTTTCGGACTCAAAATAAAAGAAATCTACCAAGCGCTCATGAGAAAGCAGTAGGTATTCGATTCATGTTAGCTCACAGAAAATTTTCAAATTTCTGTACACAAAAGCGCACCCACATACACCGCCTTGACACACAAAATTTTAAGAAAAAGTGCTTTTTTGGACTCAAAATAAAAGAAATCAACCAGGCGCGCATAAGAAAGCAGTAGGTATTCGATTCATGTTAGCTCACAGAAAATTTTCAAATTTCTGTACACAAAAGCGCACCCACATACACCGCTTTGACACATAAAATTTTAAGAAAAAGTGCTTTTTTTGACTCGAAATAAAAGAAATCTACCAGGCGCTCATGAGAAAGCAGTAGGTATTCGATTCATGTTAGCTCCCACAAAATATTCAAATTTCTGTACACAAAAGCGCGCCCACATACACCGCTTTGACACATAAAATTTTAAGAAAAAGTGCTTTTTTTGACTCGAAATAAAAGAAATCTACCAGGCGCACATGAGAAAGCAGTAGGTATTCGATTCATGTTAGCTCACAGAAAATTTTAAAATTTCTGTACACAAAAGCGCACCCACATACACCGGTTTGACACATATTTCAAGAAAAAGTGCCTTTTTCGACTCGAAATAAAAGAAATCCACCAGGCGCTCATGAGAAAGCAGTAGGTATTCGATTCATGTTAGATTACAGAAAATTTTCAAATTCACAAAAGCGCACCACATACTCCGACACATTTTAAGAAAAAGTTCTTTTTTCGACTCGAAAGAAAAGAAATCCACCAGGCGCTCATGAGACAGCAGTAGGTATTCGATTCATGTTAGCTCCCAGAAAATTTTCAAATTTCTGTACACAAAAGCGCACCCGCATACACCAGTTTGACACATATTTCAGGAAAAAGTGCTTTTTTGGACTCGAAATAAAAGAAATCTACCAGGCGCGCATGCCAAAGCAGTAAGTATTCGATTCATGTTAGCTCACAGAAAATTTTCAAATTTCTGTACACAAAAGCGCACCCACATACACCGCTTTGACACACAAATTTTTAAGAAAAAGTGCTTTTTTTGACTCGAAATAAAAGAAATCTACCAGGCGCGCATGAGAAAGCAGTAGGTATTCGATTCATGTTAGCTGACAGAAAATTTTCAAATTTCTGTACACAAAAGCGCACCCCGCTTTGACACACAAAATTTTATGAAAAAGTGCTTTTTTGGACTCAAAATAAAAGAAATCTACCAGGCGCGCATGAGAAAGCAGTATGTGTTTAAGCCAACAACTTTTTATTACAATGTACCTGAAAATGCAAAACACCCTATCCAAATTTCAAACACCCTATTCCCTAAATAAAGTATACCATATTGCAAAATAAGCACTTTTTATAGCTGCTCACCTCTCCTATTGCATTTATTTTCCCACAAAATTATTCAGCTTTCTTTAAAGGTGCTCGCCTATCAAATTGCATTTATCTTCCCACAAAAATTAATGCCGAATTGCATATGTTAATTAGTATAAATAGTCTTACAAATTTATAATAAAGTCACTTTTATTTCGAAAGCCAAACAGATTGTTTAATTGTCATTGCTACCCCCCACCCGAGGTAAGGAGCAATTCTAGACATAAGACAAATCATCAGTCGAAATCAAAAGAGGTTTCGACTTTAAACATTGGTGACCCCGACGTGATATTGGTATAAGCATTGTCGAGTCCAAGCCAGAGATCCAAGTATCCAGAGTTCCAGGTATCCAGTGTTCCGGTGTTCCAGAGTAGTACCAATCTTCACATACTTTGACATTGGTATAAGCATTGTCGAGTCCAAGCCAGAGATCCAAGTATCCAGAGTTCCAGGTATCCAGTGTTCCGGTGTTCCAGAGTAGTACCAATCTTCATATACTTTGACATTGGTATAAGCATTGTCGAGTCCAAACCAGAGATCCAATTATACAGAGTTCCAGGTATCCAGTGTTCCGGTGCTCCAGAGTAGTACCAATCTTCATATACTTTGACATTGGTATAAGCATTGTCGAGTCCAAATCAGAGATCCAAGTATCCAGAGTTCCAGGTATCCAGTGTTCCGGTGTTCCAGAGTAGTACCAGAGATCCAAGTATCCAGAGTTCCAGGTATCCAGTGTTCCAGAGTAGTACCAATCTTCATATACTTTGACATTGGTATAAGCATTGTCGAGTCCAAGCCAGAGATCCAAGTATCCAGAGTTCCAGGTATCCAGTGTTCCGGTGTTCCAGAGTAGTACCAATCTTCATATACTTTGACATTGGTATAAGCATTGTCGAGTCCAAACCGGAGATCCAAGTATCCAGAGTTCCAGGTATCCAGTGTTCCGGTGTTCCAGAGTAGTACCAATCTTCATATACTTTGACATTGGTATAAGCATTGTCGAGTCCAAACCAGAGATCCAAGTATCCAGAGTTCCAGGTATCCAGTGTTCCGGTGTTCCAGAGTAGTACCAATCCTTATATACTTTGACATTGTTATAAGCATTGTCGAGTCCAAACCAGAGATCCAAGTATCCAGAGTTCAAGGTATCCAGTGTTCCGGTGTTCCAGAGTAGTACCAATCTTTATATACTTTGATATTGGTATAAGCATTGTCGAGTCCAAGCCAGAGATCCAAGTATCCAGAGTTCCAGGTATCCAGTGTTCCGGTGTTCCAGAGTAGTACCAATCTTCATATACTTTGACATTGGTATAAGCATTGTCGAGTCCAAACCAGAGATCCAAGTATCCAGAGTTCCAGGTATCCAGTGTTCCGGTGTTCCAGAGTAGTACCAATCTTCATATACTTTGACATTGGTATAAGCTTTGTCGAGTCCAAACCAGAGATCCAAGTATCCAGAGTTCCAGGTATCCAGTGTTCCGGTGTTCCAGAGTAGTACAAATTTTCATATACTTTGACATTGGTATAAGCATTGTCGAGTCCAAGCCAGAGATCCAAGTATCCAGAGTTCCAGGTATCCAGTGTTCCGGTGTTCCAGAGTAGTACCAATCTTCATATACTTTGACATTGGTATAAGCATTGTCGAGTCCAAGCCAGAGATCCAAGTATCCAGAGTTCCAGGTATCCAGTGTTCCGGTGTTCCAGAGTAGTACCAATATTCATATACTTTGACATTGGTATAAGCATTGTCGAGTCCAAGCCAGAGATCCAAGTATCCAGAGTTCCAGGTATCCAGTGTTCCGGTGTTCCAGAGTAGTACCAATCTTCATATACTTTGACATTGGTATAAGCATTGTCGAGGCCAAGCCAGAGATCCAAGTATCCAGAGTTCCAGGTATCCAGTGTTCCGGTGTTCCAGAGTAGTACCAATCTTCATATACTTTGACATTGGTATAAGCATTGTCGAGTCCAAACCAGAGATCCAAGTATCCAGAGTTCCAGGTATCCAGTGTTCCGGTGTTCCAGAGTAGTACCAATCTTCACATACTTTGACATTGGTATAAGCATTGTCGAGTCCAAACCAGAGATCCAAGTATCCAGAGTTCCAGGTATCCAGTGTTCCGGTGTTCCAGAGTAGTACCAATCTTCACATACTTTGACATTGGTATAAGCATTGTCGAGTCCAAGCCAGAGATCCAAGTATCCAGATTTCCAGGTATCCAGTGTTCCGGTGTTCCAGAGTAGTACCAATCTTCACATACTTTGACATTGGTATAAGCATTATCAAGTCTAGGTATCCTTTGTCCCACAATACATCAACAATCAGAACCAACTCATTGTTACTGAAATGGATAAATTACAAGTATTCACTATTATTGCTAAGCAGAAGGCTATAACCGACGAACTACTGCGGCTTAAAACCAACATTGGTAAAGACAGCCCTGACCGTAAAACAATAGAATATAAGGCGAAAAAATTGCAAACTCTAGAAGGTCTTTGGTTGGATTTCTCGAACAACCATGACCAGATAAGAGCATATGTAAAACCAGACACGCCTTATATACAAAATAATACCTATGACAAGGTAAAAAGGGCCTACCTTGAGATCAAACAAATTCTAGAATCCATTGTACCTATAGATGGAAATCCTGATAAGGAAGCTGGTGGGGCGGCTAGTTCAACAAAGCCAACAAGCTTTAAAGCGGATATTAGCAAAATCCAACCTGTAGATATTCCCCCAATATCGGAAATCGCCAGAATTATACGAAGACAAAAAACAGTCGCACAATCTCTACAGCGGTTGCTTTCTAGTCTCAAAACTACAGAGACTTGGAGTTCTACTTTTTGTACAGTAAAATTAAATATGCTACAAATTTACTGGACGCATCTAGAAGAAATTCATCGCATGATAAACGAGCTTTCAGAAAATCCAGCCCAGGATGGATACAACATAAACGAGTTTTATAAATTAGAAGATGAAGTCTCACAATTTATCATTTCATTAACAAACAAACTCGAAGAATCCATCACACAACCTGCACAATCAGTCATGAGTCCTGCTTCAGTAAGTAGTCCTAGCCAAACTTTAAAACTACCAAAGATAACCTTACCCAAGTTCGACGGAAGCTACATCAAATGGAAGCAATACAGTGATCTGTTCAGTGAACTTGTTGATAAACAAGACATAGCTAACTGTCAGAAGCTGTTCTATTTGAAGACGACGTTAACGGGTGAAGCCGAAAATCTAATAAGGCATTTTTCAACATCAGATAGTAACTATAGTGCAGCATGGCAAGTGATTAAAGACCGGTATGATAATCCCCGTCTGCTTGTTACTGCACAGGTACAACGATTATTGATGCAACCGGTGATTCAAAATGAAAGCTCGAAGGCAATCAAGGTCTTTCATGATACTACACAAGAGTGCATGCTCAGTTTGAAGGGTCTCAACATCGACACTACTAATTGGGACCCTCTTCTTATGAGTGTTCTGATCAAGAAGCTGGACAGAAATACTTTAACGCTTTGGGAGCAGTCGCTAAAGCAACCCAAAGCACTACCAGCCTTGAACGAGTTCATGTCATTTCTAGAGTTAAGGTTCCAATCATTGGAAGCCCTGGGACCAAAAGTGGCAAAAATATGCTCAGACGACCTGAACAAAAGGACAAAGGTAGCTCTTGCTTCAACAACAAAACCCAATAAATGCCTAGTTTGTGGACAACAAAAACATGCCATATATTTATGCCCCAAGTTTCTCCAGCTCTCACCACAAGAGAGATTAAAAAATGTTAAATCACTTAAGCGCTGTACAAATTGCTTACGCTTGGGACACCAAGCTCCAACATGTAGAGCAATGCACTGTACTAAATGCAATCAATATCACCACACCTTGCTTCACGTGATAACAGAGAACCAAAGGCAACAAGCTCCGACTATAGACAACAGGACTAGCCTGTCAGCTACATCCAGCCGAACAAAACCATCCAAATATGTACTGTTGGGAACCGCTGCAGTAAACATACTTAATCGAACAAATAATGCTGTCAAATCAAGAGCATTGCTCGATTCCGGGTCACAAATAAGCTTCATAACTGAGAAGCTAGCTTCAAAATTACATCTCCTCACAAAATACGAACCCCTGGAAGTCTCAGGAATGGGAAACAGACCAATTAAATTAAGCAAAAAGGTCGATATATGTCTTCAATCCAGCGTTACTGGATATCAGACACAAATTCAAGTATTTGTGCTCGATACGATAACTACACAACAACCCAGTGAACTTATCGACACAAGTAATTGGGAAATGCCTCAGAACATCAAATGAGCAGATAACGATTTCAATAAACCACTTGACATTGATATTCTCATCGGAGCTGAGCTCTATCCCGAACTTCTTTCAGTGGGCCAGATAAAATTAACCAACAGTGGCCCAACCTTACAAAACACCTTATTGGGATGGATAGTTATGGGAAAGATCGTCACTAACAATCCGTCGACACTATTTTGCGGCATAGGAGTAGACACTTCATCTCCTACCCTAGACAGTCTGGTTGAACGTTTCTGGAACCTAGAAGAAAATCTAGCTACTCCTTCACAAACGATCCAAAAACGACTTACGAAAGAAGAACGTCAATGTGAGGATATTTTCCTGAAAACTATACTACTAGCAACACCGAATACCAACTCTCATTTTATTGAAAGAATTAAACACAAGAACTCGTTCAACGTTCTGCAACGGGTTACAGCATACATCATACGTTTCATCAGCAACCTAAAACGAGCCAAAAAATACAGACTGGTGGGCACCGTTCTTTCTCCACAAGAACTGAAAGCAGCAACATACACGATTGTTAAACGCATTCAATCAACAACGTTTCAAGAAGATTTAAAATCACTTATTAAGTATGGTTGTGTATCTCAAAGCAGCCATATAACCTCTCTCACACCCTTTCTTGACAACAGAAGGATTATAAGAGTGGGAGGACGACTTGAGGCTTCTCATCTACCATATGAAGCAAAACATCAAATGATTCTCCCAAGTACACATAACTTCACAAAACTATTGATGTCCGAGATCCACAAAGAAAATAAGCACGCGGGTCCACAAGCACTACTCTCCATTACGAGACACACCTACTGGATAATAGGAGGAAAGCGACTAGCACAGTCCATAGTAAATAATTGCATAAAATGCTTTAAAGCCAAGCCAAAAAGTATTGAGCAATTAATGGGAAATTTACCGCCGGAACGTGTCCAACCTTCAAGACCATTTATTCATGTAGGCGCCGATTTCTTTGGTCCACTATATATTCACTATAGAATACGTGGTAAGCAATCCACCAAAGCATACGTTTCAGTTTTCGTATGCTTCTCAACAAAGGCAGTTCACCTAGAACTAGTCACTGACTTAACCACTCAGGCGTTTCTTGGAGCATTGAAGAGATTTATAGCCAGGCGAGGATGTCCAGTCAAAATATTTTCCGACAATGCGACAAACTTCATTGGAGCTCGAAATGAACTTAACGAGCTCAACGCAAAGGTTTTTACGGAAGAAGGACAAGAGTCTATCAAAAAATATTGTGCTGGAAGAACAATTGACTGGAAACCAATTCCTCCACGTTCTCCTCACTTTGGAGGTTTATGGGAGGCAGCGGTGAAATCGGCCAAACACCACATGAAGCGGATATTTTCAAGTGCATCATTAACTCAAGAAGAACTAACTACAGCTCTTGCACAAATCGAAGCAGTTCTGAACTCCAGACCATTGACTCCAATGTCCAATGACCCTAATGATCTTGAGGCCATCACTCCTGGACATTTTTTGATTGGAGCACCCTTAACTGCAGTAGTGGATCCAGAATGCTCAAGGGCACCTCAGATTACACATATTGCTAGATCGAATCTAGTAACAGCTATTCATCGGGAGTTCTGGCGTAGATGGACGAACGAGTACTTACAAGCAATTCAGCAAAGATATAAATGGAAAAATCCTCAAACCGATATCCAACCAGGTACATTAGTCTTGATTAAAGAAGATAATTTACCTCCCCTTAAATGGCTAATGGGAAGAGTTCTAAGAACCATTCGCGGACCGGACAAATTCGCAAGAGTGGTTGATATCCAAACTAGTTCAGGAGAATTAAGACGATCAATTGCTAAAGTTTGTCCCCTTCCAACTGAAATTCAACCACTTTCTACAACACATAAACCAACATCTTTTGAAGCTCATAATCGGTCTCTGCTGCCTAGAACCAACAATAAAGTTAAGCACCAACTTAAAGGTCGTTTCCTCCCAATAAGAGAATGCTCCAAGCAAAAACGAAATGATCCAGATCCATCGCCTGTGCCAACTCAAAAAAAGAGGAAAACAACTAGATCCCCAAACGAGATCGAATTTGAGCTCAACGATCTCAACGCCGAGGAGAATGTTTAAGCCAACAACTTTTTATTACAATGTACCTGAAAATGCAAAACACCCTATCCAAATTTCAAACACCCTATTCCCTAAATAAAGTATACCATATTGCAAAATAAGCACTTTTTATAGCTGCTCACCTCTCCTATTGCATTTATTTTCCCACAAAATTATTCAGCATTCTTTAAAGGTGCTCGCCTATCAAATTGCATTTATCTTCCCACAAAAATTAATGCCGAATTGCATATGTTAATTAGTATAAATAGTCTTACAAATTTATAATAAAGTCACTTTTATTTCGAAAGCCAAACAGATTGTTTAATTGTCATTGCTACCCCCCACCCGAGGTAAGGAGCAATTCTAGACATAAGACAAATCATCAGTCGAAATCAAAAGAGGTTTCGACTTTAAACAGTATGTATTCGATTCATGTTAGCTGACAAAAATTTTCAAATTTCTGTACACAAAAGCGCACCCACATACACCGCTTTAACACACATTTCAAGAAAAAGTGCCTTTTTCGACTCGAAATAAAAGAAATCCACCAGGTGCGCATGAGAAAGCAGTAGGTATTCGATTCATGTTAGCTCCCAGAAAATTTTCATATTTCTGTACACAAAAGCGCACCCACATACACCGCTTTGACACACAAAATTTTAAGAAAACGTGCTTTCTTCGACTCAAAATAAAATAAATCAACTAGGCGCGCATGCGAAAGAAGTAGGTAAGCTCAGAAAAAAATTTCTGTACACAAGCTCCGCGCGCATCATACACCGTTTTGACACACAATATTTTAAATTGCGTTCTTTTGTGGGAATCGTACGAAGCAATTCTTATGTCAATTCAGCAACTTTGTGACAATCATTGTCTCGTCAATGTTTCGGCAAGTGATGTGTGCCCATCGAATTTTTGCGACAACAATAGCAAACCTAATTTACAGGAGACTTCCAGCCGAATGCTTAGTTTGTTGCAGGACAAGATTGACGGTAAGGAAAACGACGACGCTTTAATACAAAACTTTCGTTTGGGAAACAGTTTTAAAAATGTAATTTTTTTGAACCTTGAATTTTTGCTAAAATCTTTAAAAAAAATTAAGTCGACAAATTGGACCCCAGTCTTAAGATGTGTCCAAGCCCTTTAAAGGCTTTTTGCAAGAATTGCCGAGATATCGGCTTCCAAAGAAAATCAAATGCAGTTGTGTGGCCAATCATTAAATATCTTGAAAACCAGAAGTTGCAGGAATCGTTTGGTTTTCAGTATAAAGTATTAACCCTCATACAAATTTTTTTGTGACAGAATATTTTGTCGGCTTTTGTACTAGAAGAGGACATGTTGGGATAAAGCGTAGAGAAATTTTTGAAATGTCTACATTGAATTAGTCCTTCGAAAAACTATTATTTCGGTCTTAACCAATAATTACATTCTTCAACTAATTTTCATGTAAAATTCTAAAGATTCCGTGGAAAGCTATGTCTCCTAGGTACTAAACATTAATAGCCACATTCATTAGATTAGGATAAGGGATATACAAAACTCTGTAGACTTGTAAAGCTTTCGGTGCTGAAAGTCTGCATGCAACAAATTAGTCATTAGCTTAAAGCCTCGCGATAATCTTTTGACTGATATAGTCATATCATTTTTTTTTTAACTTTTTGAAACCTTGAAAAATCCACTCACCTGGTAATAGTAAGGTCCAAAACATCAATGTTATTACCATCGATAGCAACAATGCCGACAAATGAAGTATCCAAAATATTTTAACACTCCAACCCTCTTCCAATCCATCCACTGTAAATATTTAAAAGTTAATTCTGGACAACTCCCAGAAGTAAAATAAAACCTCTGTCAAAGTGCCACAGTGTGGTAAGTACGGCTCCATAGGTGGTTGCAATCATGCACAAGATAAATCCCCAGTCGGTGAAATAGATGAAAAACCTTGCATGGTCGAACAATTGTATGGCACACGCCAATCCAGCGGCAATATAAAATCCAGCCACACACCAACGGTACAGCAGAAACCAGAACGATCTATCCCCAGATTGCCACTATATAATTTCGAATGAAACAAAAACTTAATGAACAAACAAGTTCGTCTATAACTTACTTGAGATTTATAGAAATCCTCGACTGGATAGTGATCCAACCGAATGTTCTTCACTTGAAATTGTTCGCTGAGTGTGCTTGAGAATTTTGGCCAACATCCCGGCTGTCTCATTGTACCGATACCGCTTAATCGAATGGTCGGTTTTAAAATGCCAACATTGTTAACAGGTGTTATCGGAATTAGTCTTTTGGAACAGCCGCCTAATTCCATAGCCAACGATTGCGCTTTTTGCGTTCATATCGTTCTTATCGGACAGAAGCTGTCTTAGTATGACATGTCTGATAAGAAATGGCCCTGAAACTAGAAGTCTTATTGTAGTAAATTAAATACTATGACTTACACATTTTAAAAAAAAAAAATTTCTAATGCCTATACAAGTTTTTATCTGAGGAACTCTTATCCTGAAAGAGAGTTAACTATTATATTCGTGCATACCTTTATGAAGAGGGTTTCTTACTTGACAGCCACTCGAAAGTGAGACTAGCCACTAATACATAGAAATGATATTGCAAAATGAGCATATATAAAACAATTTCTGTTATCGCTTAGAATCTTTATGACACTGGCAATATTTTTATGACTAGACCGGGTGTTTTGGCTTTCAAAATATTTAAATTGTCATAAAAGTTAAATTAATGATATGATAACAAACAAAATGACTAATGAAGGCGTGTGCTTGTGTCTTTAAATAAAAAAAAGCTTATTTATATTTTCGATACCACAAAGTTTCTCGTATTTACACAATCGCTCATTTTCGGGAATAAGAGATTGCCAAAAAGCATTGATTTTGCTTAGTGTTTGTGTAGTTTATGTCGGCCTTGCTGTCGGAAATAGTAGCAACTATGAGTAATACTATATTATCAGCAACAAACAAATATTGCGACTTCCTGGATTTTGGCTTAAGTCAAACATTGTCTACTCGGATGTGTGTAATCATTATGAGTAAGCAAATATCGCTTTGCAGAAATCTTATTCATTAGATTTTTTAGTAGTTTAAGAGTACCTACACAGTTTTTTTTAATGAAAAAAACTTTTCTTCAAATCCGATTTCAAAATTGTGGCATCACTTCAAGTTTTGAGATATAGCTTTTGAAAACTCGTTTTTATAAAACGACATTTGAAAGTCGTTATCTTTCTGTGAAATCCGACTTTCGGATTAGAAACGATTTTCGAAATAATGAAAGAAAAATGAGAAATAAATTTATGTTATACTCGTATGATAAAAAAGCGAGTTTTCTGAAAAAAAAAACAATAATATTTTTAAGTTAAAGATGGATGACATAGTGTCAATGAGCCCAAATTTTAATTCTGTGAAATGGCCCGCAATTTTGACAGATCGTAGACAATGACATTTAAAAGTTTTGAATTGCCAAAGAAAAATCAACGACTCGAAGGAATTCTTCTTTGTGTGATTTGACGTTCTATATGATTATGTCAAATTACTTAAAAATTTTGAATGCGATAACATTTTTTAGTTGTATGAATAATTTGATTTTTGGTGATATGACAAATTCAACTTCAATAACCAAAGTATGAATTCAAGTAAAACAATTTTTTTTTTTTGGAATGTTTGCATCATGAAAAAGAAAACATAATACCTCGAAAATAGAACTTTAATTTTCTGTTTTCTATCAAAACGTTATAAGCGTTGGGTAAAGGTTCAATGTGAAACAATTTTCTGAATCAATAATTCATTGCTGCTCAGCCAATTTCGAAACCGCTTGCACAATTAAGTCGCGCAAAGCGGCTAACATGGGATTGAAGGAGTTTCAAACTCTTGTCAATCCCGGGAAAAATCAGTAAAATAAAAGCTGCGAGAGCCTGCGAGTTTGTCAAACAAATATGTGTTTCGTTTTTCACTCAGAGCGTTCAGAGCTCCAAATTTGTTTTTTTTTTCATTCTGAAAATTTTCGATGAAGTTAATATATGGCCGTCCGAGCATTCTGAGCTAATTTTTTGAAGAGGTTTGACGTGGTGTGTCCGGAGCGAAATGTGAAGAAATAAATACTCATAAAATTGAATTGGCGGAAAAAGTTGACATAAGGTATTTTCTACATGCGATATAGGTAGGGCAAATTTTGCATATGTGAACAAAATTTTTGTAATTAATGATACTTGCCATACAACAATTTTGTAGGATTTTCCACATTCTCATAAACGGCTTGACGGATTTCGATCAAAATTTATGTAAAGGAAGTCCTTCGAATTGTAAATTATACTGCATACCGACATTTTCGAAAAATAATTTTTTTGGATTCTAAATTCATTATTTCGAAAACTAATAAATACTTGAAATTACACACCAATATTCCTTTTTAGAAAAAAATTAAAGCATTTTTGTTTCTAAAAAAAATTAAGTAACAAACGACTTTAAAAACAACGGGTTATCCATTTTGCGGTTTCAAAAGTAAACGAAAATAAAACACATATATTATATTTTTTTCATTATATTTCTTTTCTATTATAAAGTTTGAACGTTGACATTATGTGTGAAACACTATATCATTTAAATGACCACCACGCGAATTGTTGCAAGCATCGATTCTTTTGGGGTAATTTTCGACCACTTTTTGACACATATTGGGTGTTATCTCAGCCAGAACTTGACGAATGTTGGTTTTCAAGTGCTCAAGACTTAAAGGTTTATCTGCATAAACACAGTCTTTCGCGTAGCCCCACAAAAAAAAACAAGTCCAGCGGTGTCAAATCGCATGATCTTGGTGGCCAGTTGATATCGCCACGACGAGAAAATACGCGGCCAGGAAATGTCTCTTGCAATAAAGCCATATTCGCTCGAGTTGTGTGGCATGTGGCACCGTCTTGTTGAAACCACATATTCTCCAAGTCGTATTCTTCAATAGTAGGCAAAAAAAAGTCGGTTATAATATGACCATAACGCTCCGAATTGACGGTGACAGTCGTTCCATCGTCGTTTTCGAAGAAGTAAGGTCCAATCACACCTCCGGAACAAAGAGCGCCCCAAACAGTGACGTTTTGTGGATGTAATGCCATCCATTTTCGTAATGTCAGACTTTCAACTGAACAAAAAATTGGTTTAACAACTTAGTTTGACAGATGTCGAATTCCAACCCTATACTTTTGAAACCGCATAATGGATAACCCTTTACTTAAGAAATAAAAATTCACCATGTTTTTATTATAGATTTTTCATCCAGAATAAACTATGTATCTATTTTGAGGGTCTAAAATTCAAGCGATTTTTGCAGAAGTTGTATGGGAGACAATTCCTCACCTTATCTGTATAGCTATTTGTGTGGCTTTCTTCCCAGAAACGTGGGCTCTGCCACTAATTTAACGAATAGGGACGAAATTTTAAACTTGGATATCACTCACATTATTTCTTTCACATTTTCACTTTACTTCAATTACCAGCAAACTCACAATTTTGACAGCCAACATGTCAATCTTGAAGTGAAAAATTAAAAAAAAATTGTAGTATGTACTAAAAATACATCACTTACAGAACGTTTACCTTCGATTTAGTTCAAAAGGAACTATTCTTCACCACATCAATCGAAGATGATTAGGTACAGACACTTTCCCATCGTATCAGATTTCCATTTTAATTGAAAAAATGCTACAAGGTATCAATTTATTTTTCTTTTTTCAAAATTTCTGACTGTTCAAGGAATTTTCACTTTCTGTCCAGGCTATTTAAATCACCATAAATCACACGACACTGATAAATTGACCTTTCACCTCACGCAATTAATTGCACTCCAAATCGATAAATCAAACAAAAAAAAAATTCGCGCTTAAATGCTCCAATATTTTATTTAATAATATCACATCAAACGATATCAGTAAAACAGATTGAACTTTTATTAATGAAAATGCAAATTATATACTCTTGCTAACCTCAGCGAACTAACTTAACCATCCAATGATGAGACACAATAAACTCTCATTCTCGAAAAATTATT
The DNA here is from genome assembly GCA_910595825.1 of Philhelius pedissequus. Taxonomy (NCBI): domain Eukaryota; kingdom Metazoa; phylum Arthropoda; class Insecta; order Diptera; family Syrphidae; genus Philhelius; species Philhelius pedissequus. The sequence continues at coordinate 94,182,436 of OU343163.1, read as the reverse complement.
TGTTTGTTCTCAGTTGTCAGTTCTCAGTCTCACATGCTGCTTTTTCGACTAAAATGGCAAAATGGTTGTGCGAACGCCAGCAAAAAGTGCATTCCTCCGACTCGTGACGTTTATGACATAATAATACAAGACCATCACTTAACCCAACACCATCGCGTCGCGTCGGTTGCTCTTCAGAGATTTCCACAACTCAGACAAAAAATATGCACTCAACATAACTGAGACGCACCAGAAGTGTAGTGGAGACTAGAAGCCCCCCGATTTCTGCAGACCTAGTGGTTTCCTCCATCATCGATCGACCGGCGCAGTACGGCGCGGCGGCCATACGTACGGAAGCGGCTGCGAGACACAGAGTTCAAAAATTAAAATACTATAATTTCGGCATTCTGCCAATTTCTCACACTTTTTTTTGACAGTTCAGGGACGTCTCTTAGTGTATGTCCCCCAACCGCGTTGTTGTTGTTCCTTTAGGGCGCTCAAACAGTCTTCGCACATGTTAAAATAACTTGCAAAAATATTGGCCCCTAATCAAGGCCTTGCTCTCCTCTATCTTCTTTGGGGCTAATTTAATTAAATTTTTCTCCTTCGATTCAGTTTTTTTTTGTTAGGTTTATTTTAATGACTTGAAGTGTTAAGCAGATCAATTACCCGTCTGCTAAAATAATTTTTTGTATTTTTTTTATTATTGTTAATTTAGTTGTGCGACGAGGCGCTCGAACGATACAACACAGCCGGCCATATATTCTAAAGTTGGAGCGGTGATAAACAATAGTAGCACCGCATTCGGTCGCCTGCAATCATTTGTTTCGGATGAATCTCGAGAGCAGCAGCGACTATTTTTACTGCTCGCAGCGGAACTCTTTCGAGCATTGCTAAATCTAATTTTTTTTTTGAGTGGCTGTTTTTTTTTTGTTTGTATTATTTTTTATCTGAGAAGTACAGCGATACATAAATTCGTCACACCGCACCGGTTGTTATGCGGTAATAGTATGAAAATCGATTAAATAAAGTTTTTTTTTTTAATTTTAAAAACAAAAATTACCAACTCGAAGTTGTCATTACCAAACGAACGAAAAAAAAGCAAATCACACGCGCAAAATGAAGATTTTTAAGAAATGTGCAAAGTGCGTACTCAAGGAACTGCAGTGGAAGAATTTTGGATTTGAACACACCGATCCGGAAGATTTCGTAAGATCAAAGGCAAGTTTAGAGAAAAAAAATAAAAAAAAATATGAATCTATAAAAGTGACTTTGAGTGTTTTCATGCGATAAAAATAAATCGAAAAAAAAAGAAAAGTTGATTTATGTAATACCAAGGGGAGTATCTTTATATTTTTTTTTGTTTGATTTGTGATTGACTTTGAAAAGCGTCAAAATCAAAATATTGTAATATTTGCAATAAAAGTGGTGGTAAATTGTGTTTGATTGTTGGTGATAACCTCTTACAGTGTTGTTTTTAAACCTTAGGTACTGATAATATAAATAAGTAATTAATTAATTAATCCATCAGGAAAAAGTAAAAAGCTTTTCTGTTAGATAAAAGGTGTATTGTTTATAATGTTGCTTTGGCGGTGGAAAAAGTGTAAATAGACACAGGAGGTAGGATTAGTAGGATTTGTTCCAAATTTGGATGCGGTCGGGCTTCCGGTATAAATTCGAATACGTACCTACTCCGGATACAGCAGCTATAATGTGAATTATAGATATTTGTTTTGTGCGAAAAATATTTAAATAAAAATAAAATGCACAACTGGGTCGCACGCACTTGCTGTGATGTTAAATCACATTTTAAGCACAAGAATTCTAGCAGATAAATGCATTTTTATTTTTTTTTAATTTCATTAAATTTGTTTGAAAAAAAAATGGTACCTATGTCAGTTTTAAACTTACGAAATATTGAACCAGTCAAAAACTCAAAAAATATTTTTCTTTTCTAAAATTTTGTTATGCAGAAGATATTATTTAAAATTTTAAAGAATTCTTTTATAAACATTTTTATTGATATCGGTGGAGCTGTGAAGAAGAAAGTCCTACGTCAAAAAAAAGCTTCCAAAGCAAATCAAAGCGATTGGGTTGACAAATTTGGAAATAATTTTGGATTGAAATATCTTGAGAACCAGAAGCTGCAGCAGCGTTTGGTTTTCAGCGGTGGAAAGGTATTCCATAGACCTTTCTTTTCATGTATATATCGATGAGTTTGGGAAACATTTTTGAAAATGTTGATTGATTGACCTTGATTTTTTTTTTTCAAAAATCTTTTTAAAAAAATAAATCGGAAAATTGTACACCAATAGAAAGGTCTGTTCAATCCCTTTCAAGTACTGAAAACTCGCAGCTTTTTGCGAGGCTTGGTTGCCGAGATATCAGCCTCCGTAAGGTTTTGGTAAGGCTTCATTTGAAGCTAAAAAATACTTGTACATTATCGAAGCCGAAATGTAGATTATAGTAAGAGTAAACATTGAATGGACGCTTCGCGTAAAGGAAATTAAAATAGGCTTTAAAGTGCTTGCCTCATAATTGCTTGTTTTGGAAAAGCCAAATTGTGAGAGTCTAACTTGAAAAACCAACAACCTTCATTGCGTTGGTCACAGACGATTGAAAAATTTGCTCTCGGAGGATATTTCCCAGACAACGCCGTAGTTTTTACCTACTAGGTATATGGCCAAATTTTTGTTTGAAAAATAATTCTAGAGTGAATTTATTCAGTTAGAATTTACTTAAGAAAGAACCTATATCTCAGAATTTTCTAATTTTGAACAGATAGCACCTAAATTACAATAATAGTGTTTATTTTTGAAAAAAAACATTAAATTGATATGACAGAAATAATCATGGGCAACAATCCCTTCAGTTAAATTTTTAAAAAATGCAAACGTATGTAGAGTTTACTATCAGTGTAATACTTAGGTGCCGGTTATACCTTTCATTGAAATTCATCATTGAAAACAAATCAGTGAATTTTGTCGGTTATAGCTTTCATTGAAACTTGGTTGTCATTGAAAAGATCTCTCATAGCCAATGTAATTTTGAGGTTAGATTTGATCATTGAAAGAAAACCTGAAGCATGAAAATAGCAAAAAGGAAACACAAATCATTGGAACGATTGTGTTCCACTTTTGAGAACAAAATGTCAGCTGTTCATTGAAAACCTTTTTCATCATTGAAAAATCAAAAGTGATTTTACAAGAAAGTAGTAAAGCAAATAAAATATTTTTTTGACAAAAAAAAATTGTATGTCTTATTACCTTCTATTGGTATCAAAACGACATCAGTTTTATTTGTTTAAGTGCCTCAAAATTGATAGACAAAGATTTCAATGATGAGTTTTAATGAAATCTATAACTGTCGCCTTAAGCAAAAAGATATACGAAATATTTCATGGTCTGAGATTTCACGGAGAATAATGTTCAAATAAGTTTCTTAATTACCAACATACACAGGCTTAATGAGAATATGACCAATTTCATTCGAATTGTAGAAATACTAGCGAACATCAGCAAGTATCTTAAACAATAAAATATATAAAAAAGAAAACCCATCTGAATGAACTAAGAACATATTCTAAGCCTCAGGCTGAATTTCCCAAGATCACAACAATCAGTATTAGAAACGTCTAGTTAACATTAAATCATTATTTCCTTTAAAACAATCAACAACATTGTCAATTCTTATTAAATTTGTTTGTATCGATTACTTGAAATTATTACAAACCTGTTTTAGAAGAAAATAATAAGTTAACAATTAAGCCGAACATGTACCTACCTACGCAACAGATTTCAGTTCAATGTTTGATTCATAACATTTTCATAAAAGATAACACAGAATCAATTAAGTTTAGCACTGTTGTTCCCTTTGTTAAAGAATTTTTTCCATATTTAAATTGTTTAGAATAAAATAACAAAATATTAGCAAAACTACAATACAACCTTACTACAGTAATATTAATTTACATTGAATAGAATTTTTTCAAATATATTTATGCTGGACTTACACATATTTTTATTTCCGCTATATTTTAGCAATTTATTAAGTAATTGTGGTTTCTGGCAAATAATGAATACCAAATAAGGTGATTTTGTTGTTCAGGTAGGTAAGCCGATTAGTATAATATTTTCTCATCAGACGAAACTGCGAAATTATGTACTTCAACATCATCCAATTCAAGGTCCGACATCCGAGTTGAACATCCCGGTTTCAATATAAGCTGTGTTCCCCATTACTTTTTGTGCAGAAAAATCTGTGTACTCTCTCAATTTTTAATGAGTTGGAGTAAAATTCTCTCAGAGACACAAATTTTAGCCATTTTTTCAACGTCAACACAGAAGTTCATTTTTGAAAAGATTTAATAAAAATTTGTTGGTGAACAGATTTTTCAGATAAAGAATTTGCTATCCAAAAAATCATGCCCGACGGAATGATAAATTCGATTATTTTCAACTTTTTCAATGAACCTTGACCTGAACCAACAGCTATTGTATTTGTTTTCATTTTTTCATTTGACAATATTGGTCTATGACAGTCTGTACTAGTTCTTTTTGATAAAGTCAACAAACAGAGCTAACGAAATTCAGAGCAAATTCGCTGTCAATTTTTATTTAAGTGAAATAAATTTCCCTCTGACCTTATGCAAATTGAATTCTCGAAATTTCGCGCCATTTTAAGCTCAGTGGGAAGATATTCTATAAGGCTCCCACTCTGGGCACGAAACTATCTAATTTCCATAGATATCGATATACTACCTAGACCATTACTTCGCTACAAGAAAGTGAAGCCGAGCCGCCATCTTAGAGGAGACAATTAGCGATTTCCCAATGGAAAGTTCTGTGAGTTTATTAATTGTTTATAAAATTTTTTTCACCAATTGTATTCTGCTGGGTCCAGATTTTCTTGATGTAAATACAATTAATAAAATCATATACATACTACATATTGTAAAACAAAATTATAAAGAAAAAGAAAATTTTAAAAATAACCAAACATTTCAGTAAGAATACCGTTAATTCCATAAACTAAATATATTTACAATTGGTAATTCTGTTTTTTTAATTGATTTTCAACAAAGAAAAAGAGCAAAAGGTTAAAATATTATTATGAATGCAAAGTAAGCATATTATTAAATTGAATTTAAAATTGACTTTTGTACATTAAGCGAATATTATTGGCCTAAGGAATGAGTACAAAATTTAAAGTGTCAATAATTACCAATAATGACTTCAAATTTATGCCATTTAGCAAGTCCACATGCGTTTCCAACAAAGGAATCATTTAAAAAGCAAATAAATTAATTCTAGAAAATTTAACTTACATTATTTACGTAATTAGTAAATAATTGAATACATATTATCCACTTACCTGGTTAGGTTATAGGATGTTGATATATTCACATTCTTAATTTTTGTAAAAAAAAAAAAAACTTGTTCTTAATTTCATGAACAAGATAAGTGGATCTTTTTTATACAAATTCAAAATGTGAACAGAGAAAAATCTCAAACTAACATTACTATGATAGAGAACGCCAAAAAAGTGGGCCCCGCAATTCCGACCTTCTGTCTGGTTGTCTGTCTGTAGAACGCTCTACAGCCTAAGCGGTTGAATCGATTTTCTTCAAACGTGGTACTAAAGCATTTTAGGTGATTGCCTAAAACATATTCTTGAATCGTGTTTTTAGGCTTAAAATTAACGGTACCTGTCATACAATTTCTTCCACCATCTTAATTATCTCAAAAACGGCCATAACGATTTTGATTAAAAATAAATCTGTGCACTTCTATAGGCATAGGTATTCTACAATTTTGTCTGATTTTTTTAAAACATAATGACGCAAAATTTTAAACGATTTAGTAATATGTTATATCATTTTTAGTATGATACTATGTTAAAAATAGGATTTTACTAATTTTAAGCTTATTAACATTTTACTAAAGTTAAAATCACCGAATGGTTACTTTAAATTTTTAGTATCGTACTAAATCCACATGTCATTCTGATAGTATATCTGCCTTGCACGCGGGAGGCTCAGGTTCGAGTCCTGCTGGTGTGAATTTTTTTTTTTTTGTAAATAATGAAGTTCAAATGATGAAAATATAAACATCGAATGCATATTTAGAGCACATGTTGAGTTTCTATCAACATATAAGCAATTTATAACGCATAAGCACAATAATTGTGTTCATCAAAATTCAAACCCTACAAATGCTTTGCTATCTGCTTAATTAGCATTTTACTAGTTAACAAAAGGTTTAAAATTTATGAAAAGTTAGTAGATGCTAACTAGTATCGTGTTAAGGCCTTAACAACTTAATAATAGGTTGTTTAAAATTTTGCGCCTTTGTTATTAACAGTATCTGCCATACAACCACTTATTTTTGTTTTCGACTTTCTCAATAACGGCTGGATAGATTTCATTTAAAATTTTTAAATATTAGATCTTGCAAATTCTAAATAATATTACATACCAAAATGTTTGAAAAATATAGCAGGTATGCATTTTATTTTATCGAATTTCCCAGGACCATTGCTAATTCCTGATACAACTATTATTCATCCAATTCCTAAAACATTTAATACAGGCAACCATTTGCAAAAACCCAATAACTATTTCATGTTTGATAGATGATGATAGAGTAGAAAATCAGCTATAAATAAATTAAAAACAAAACCATTATGTCAAAAAAAAAAAATGATTCGCTGAAGAATTATTTATTTTCTTTCCACAGCTTGATGCGAAAAAATGTGTGTATGGATTTACACGACTGCCAAATGGCAGTAATGTATTACTCCCAATTGGATTAAAAATATAACATATAAATTATTTCGCCATGATCTTTTCTTATTCTGTAATGTTAAATGTGCAGTAATTTTAAACAAATGTCAAATTGGAAATGCCAAACGTCATTGCAGTTAAACACAGTTGCGAGAAAACGCAGCAAGGCCATATAGCAAGACATTCTGCTACATGCATTGCTCCCGGATATTGGTATTTGGTTTTCTCACAACTGACGATATTTTTTGTTCAAGAAAATCAAAATCCTCGGCAGACATTCTAGTGAAATGTTTAAATACCTCCGGGTATGTCCCTATGACAAAGTTGTCCTAACAGAGCAATGTTCTTTAAATTGGATTGCATTTTTAAGTTTTATGACTTGAGATTTTGGACTTCACTTGAAAAATGTTTTTTTTTTTTTAATTTTAAATCTTGCTAATTGTCAATTTGTTGACAGTCCTATAAGTACACTCGTTTTCATTATTGTCATTAAAATCGCAAAAGATACTGCCAAAGTGTCAACTAGTAATTATTTCAACTTCGTGTAAACACATGTAAAATGTAATAATTTATTAATTATTATTATTTATGCAATAGACATATCTAGAGTCCAAGTGTGTCAGCCGTTTTCCTGACATCCACTTCAACCTAATCAAAATTTTGGCAGTAGAGTGAGAGAAATACTATTAACTTAGCAGTCGTGTAAATCTAGCATAAGTCTGCAACAAATGTAGCAATATTTATGGGAAGTTTCACCAACAAAATTCAAATGTAGACGAAAAAAAAAACAAATTAAGATTTCCATAATAAAAAAGCGACTATTGACATCGATAACACAGTTTGTCTGTTGAAATATTTTCTGCATTTTCGTTCATGATTTAGTTGTGTCATTTTTATAGCATGCAAGGGTTAATCCTGCAGGTCTTTTTCTTTAAGCCAAATAGTAAAAGGAATAGAATTTACATACATTATTCTTGATCTTGGTTTGAAGTTCAAATTCAATTGTCAATTTGCTGAACACTGGACCTTAACTTTATTAACGTATAGACCATAAAGCTACTTAGCTGAGCTGAATGATCGCATTAATTAAATTAATTACGAAAATACATAAAGAGATCATTCGATAGTTCAGATCAATAGATGATTCACTATTATCTCTTCATCAGTTTAACTTGTTATATGTACCTACATACATAAGAGTATATCACCAATTAAATACAGTTTGTTGAATGCGTCAAATAAAATTTAAAAAAATAATAAGCTTTTGGAAAAAAAAACTTCAGACGAAATATTAATGTATCTTTCTTAAACTATTAACCTATTTTGCGCGGTGAAAACAAATAAATTCTAATTTGATGAAATTAATGACCTAAGTCAGCTTTCAAACAAAAAAAAGTTGTTCAGATTAAATTACGAGAATTCAGCAATACTATGGAATTGTTGTTTTTTTTGTGTGTTGTTTTGTTTTATTAAGAAATCATAATTTCAATAAAATATTTTAATAGAATACAAATGTCTATTTTATTTATTGTTATTATTTATTGCGATGTTTTTGAATTCTGGAGATCTATTATCACAATGTTTTTTTTGTTCGTGTTATTTTGTAAACAAAATCGATCGTCATATAGTGAATTAAAAGCGAATTTAATTTGACCGACCGCAACTTTCTTTTTTTTTTATGTCAGGTGTGTATATTTAAATACATAAGTATATTGAAAATAAATAAATTATTTAATAGCCAATAAAAAGACAACATGGATAGATTATGTGATTAGAAATTTAAACAACTATGGTACGTACAACATAATATCCGAAAACAATTATGAAATCCATTAGAATCCCCATATCAATTTTTATTTTAAATTGTTTCTCCATTAAAATCTCACAAAATAATAATATAGGGTCTTCCAACAGGAGGTGCTATTTTAAATTTAACACCATGCCTTAATTTTTAACAAGCTTGATCAACACGTCTTGATACATCCATATGTATAATGAAAATTCGGCAGATACGACTAGTCGGGGACTAGTGATGGGGAAAATTTTGTGAATGTTACAACAAAGTCAACAAAAGCAACCACATTTGTGTGCTAAACGTCAAAGGTGACACACCGAAAACAAAAAGAAATGCCACAAAACCTAAACAGCTTGGTGTCTTGAGAGTTATTAGTTACACACCTCATCGAAAAAATTACTGATAAGGACTGTAAAGTTTATAGTAATTTTTACTTGCGATATACGAGTAGGTACTAGGTATAGGACAAGTTATGTATTTGGGAAAAAAACGAACTCGAGATTTTAATCAAACTTGATATTACAATGATACAGGACACCAAAAAAGTGGGTCCCGAAAGTCTGTATTTCGGTCTGTCTGTGTAAAATGCTCTACGAGCGATTTACTTCAAACTTGGTATTTAAGCGTTTTAGGTGAATGTCTAAAATAGATTTTTGAATCGTTTTTTTTAGGCTCAAAACTAACGGTACCTGCCATACAATTTTTTCTACTATCTCAATTATCTCGAAATCGGCGCTAACGATTTTGATAAAAAAAAACATGTGCACTACTATACGTATAAGTGTAGTCTACATTTTCGTGTATAATCTACAATCTGGTTCAATTTTTTTTACATGTTTTGTTATTAACTTTCTCATAAGCGGTTCAACGGATTTCGTTCAATTTTTTTATGTAGTAGGTCCCTTAAATTCTAATTAATACTGCATACAAAAATTTGCGAAAAAAATGTATTTTGAAAATTCAATATTTCGAAAATGGGTAGACGATTTTTTTGACATTCAGATTTTAAATTTATATTATTAAAAATCCTAAAATTGTCATACTAAAAAATTGTTTAGAAAAGAAATAAAGAAATGTACGAAATTTTGTATATAAAAAATTAAGTAAAATATTTTTTTTTAAAGAAAAATCTATTTTCCTCAAAAACGGCCGGCGGGAAGAAATTTTAGAAAAAAACATCGCTTTAATAATACGTTTTCTTAATTTTTTTTTGTCAGACATTGTATCTCTATAGAAACATTTTTTTGGTTTTCGATTTTTTTGAAAACGGTTTCATATATTTTTTTTGATTTTTTTATGGAGAAGCTAATCACTCATCAAAAAAAAACTTTCTTTGAAATTCAGGAAAAAATAATATTTTTTTGTTTGAAAATTCGATATTTCGAAAATTACTTAATCTATTTCTTCTAAAATTTGTATTTATGAATTTTTTGAATATTCGAAAGAAACATTTACCTAAAACAACAAAGATTTTGTGCAAGTGTTAATAATTCGTTAAGTCATTTTTGTTCTCAAAAACGGCTCTAAGATATTTGATACACAAAATTGTGTGTTTTTCTTGTTCTTAGATTAGTGCAGTCCACTTTTAAAAATAAAATATTTTATTGTGCGTTCTTATTAGCGGTATTTCCCATAGAACCACTTTTCATATTTCCGAATTTCTATTAGGATAAACTTAAATTATTTTTTTCAATTGTTCCTTTTTTTGAAAAATCGAATTTTCAAAGCACGTTAGTGAATAGTATTAATAATTACTTTAAATTGGAGATCCAATTTTTTTTCTTAAAAATATTTTAAAAAATTTATACATCAAAAAGAACTGTAGTATTCAGTAGACTTAAACAATCAGCATTTTCTGAAAACTTTAACCAATTTTTTTTTAAATACGCACGAGTTCAGAAGATAACGAAGACACGTCGAAAATATTATCGATAACGTTTTATTGGAATTATAGCTTCTTGTATTGATTTATTGCCCGATTATCCGAAACATCACTGATTCCTTCAATTCATTAGTATAAAAAAAAATATCGAATCACAACAATATTTAAACAAAATAGTTAAAAATATTAGTTTGTGGCTTGATACAAGTAGCGCTTTAACTAAGTGAATTTAAAATAAGCAGAACAACATTTCAAATAGACGTAAAGATCACAAGTAATTATAAATTCTTACAGAGGGCTTTCACAATTTTAAAATAAAATTTAAAGATATAGTAGCATTTTCTCAGGAAATTTTATAAATTTATTTAACAACACATTACATTTTTTTTGCTAAAAAATATGTAACAACTATTCAACACTGTTGAGTAATTGAAATGATACAACATTACCAATTTTCTTCAGTAGATGATTTTGTTAAAAAAAATACCAGTAAATCAGTATTAATTTTAGAAGTTCATAATTTATTGCATTTTTACCACAAATAAAATTTAATTATTTAATATTTTACAGTCACAATATTCTCTTGTTGTTTAAAGGCAACAAATTTAGGTCTAACACTGAAATGCAAGCCGGAATCTTGAATAATTTTCGTAATTTTCTTTTCATGAATTAATTAATTGCATTTAATGATTTTATATTCTTGCCTTTTTATTGGTGAAAAAACAAGAATTTGTCACACCAAGTCAATAGGGTGTGTCATTTTTATATGGAGAAATTTTGTTGCTAATGTTTTAATCCCATAAAATGTTTATTTGACTTCGACAAATAAAAAATTCCATTGGACATTTTCGAGCATTACTCAATTTCGCCGTCGCTTGAAGGAGAGAAATATTTCAAATGATTTTCTTGTTCACAACAACACACAATATAGGTATTTCGGTACCTGAACGCTAAGTGAAGACTATTGTCTTGTCTTTGACAATGCATTTAATTTTTGACATGTCATTATTGTGTAACTAGGAACTTTAATTCGAACATTCGCATTTCTGTTTATTCACATTTCTTTGTTGTATGTACTGTTATTTTTGTGGCTAAAAAAAAACGATTCAAGAATTTAGTATTTGAGACACTTACCAAAAACACTAAGTACCAAGTTTGAAGAAAATCACTTCAGTCTTTAGGATGTAGATCGATCCACAAACAGACAGAATTGTGGGGCCCACTTTAATGGTGTTCTACATCATCGTAATGTCAAGTTTTATGAAAATCTCGAGTTCGTTTTTTTTTATATTCTTTTCATTCACATTTGGGACATTGTCAGACTAATTTCCTATTTTCACATGCAAACTCAACGAAATTAATGAACAAATTTACGCCGTTGAACAGGTCGTGTGAAACTATTTACTAGCTAACACATTGACCAATTTTTCGCAAACAAATATATGCCAAATTAGCTACCTGTCAATTTTATTCCTCACAATGTTGTCAGAAAATTCACTGTCATGCGAATCATCTGACAGTTAAATTGTCACATATTGGGACAAAAAAAATCCCAATCCATTGTCAGATAATTTCAAAAGATCTGAAAATGTATTCTAAGATCTAATAACTGTCAGTTTTTAAATCATCAATTTTTAAATTTCAATTAAATTATTATTAAAATGTTTGTGTATTATTTCTTTTTACAGTGGCAACGAGGAGCAAAGAGTCTTCCCTACCTAATCTTCCGATGGATGCTGGCGATATTCTTTGTTGGAGTGTTTGCCGTTTGTATGGCACTGCAATTTTTTGGTGGCAAAATGTTCATTTATTTAACAAATTGGGGACTAACATTGTGCGTCCTGACAAATGTCCTAGCCGCTTTAGTAGTCACACAATGGTATTTTAATATTGGTAAATTGCCAGGAGAGATTGTTAATAAATCCTTCGAATCGAACACACCGAAACTATTGAAATTCTATTGGCTAATTCATTGTATAACATTGCATTTGGCCCTGGTTGTTACAACAATGTATTGGGCATTTATTTATGGAAAGCAAAGTGAGTTATTTTTTTTTTGGAATAATTAATATGAGATTTTTTTAAATACATTTTTTTTTTGTCTTTTAGAAAAGGCCAACAGATTCCCAGCGATAAGCTTCACGACACACACATTCAATTCGATATTTATGGTGGTTGATTTTATTGTGGTTGGATTTCCGGTGCGAATATTGCACAGCTTCTACACAATGATGTTTCCTATATTTTACTGCTTTTGTACGGTCATATATTATCATTTAGGAGGCTTGGATGAGTAAGTATCTATACGAATACGAGTATGTATTCCAATTATATTGAAAAAAGTATCAGAAAATATTTCTATAATGTAAAATGAGTCTATTGCTTGGTACAAATATTAAACGAATGCTTTTGAGTCATTATGACTCTTAAAAAAGTGTTTGCCATTATTCTTTTAAGTGATCGAACAGACGCACGAATACAAAGTAATCTTCTAACAGCCAATATTAGTCCTTAGGAGTTTTTCATTTTTAACCCAGAGTAAGGAACTGAGCTGAGCTGTCAAAAAAATATGTGTTTGTTTTAGCTCAAAAAGTGCTCTTTTAGCTCAGTGCTGGCCAACTTCATTCCATTTTCCATTGAAAGATTTCTACAGTTATATGACAGTTCTGTGTTCAAACCACAAGTGTTTTTGAAATGCACTTGTATGCATAAGGCGTTTTTCTTTGTTGTCCGCAGTAGGACATTAAGATGTCAAGATCAATAAGCTTTTTAAAAGCTACGCGCAATAAAACGCTCAGCTTGTGTCTTTCTTTTTTTACAAGAACTAGCTCAGAGAGTGCTGTATGAACAAGGAAAAAATTGAGCAACTTCAGTTCATTCCATTTTTAATAAGATGTGGCATATTTCTCTTGATATGACAGTTCAGTGATCAATTATCTCTCGTAAGTGTTTTTCAGAGCTGTCAGAAAAGATCTGTTTGTTTTTAGCTCAGACACCCTATGACGTGCCCTATGTGCTCAAAATAAAATGACACAGCAAATGAAGCAGAAAGCTAAGGTTGGCCGACTTCATTCGATTTTACATGTGAATTCATGTCATATGTATGACAGTTCAAGGCTTAAGTATGTAATTCATAATTACAGCTGAGAGATCTGATCATAATCTACTCACAATTTATTAGGTCTGTTTATTATCTATTTTGTAGTAAGATATGTAACAACAACAGTTAAGCTTCTGAAGTCGTGAAAATTATTTGAATTTTGCAACAAAGTAAACAAAAGCAGATTTGGGACGTCCTAAAGGACATACAAATTCTAAGGAAGATGTGGGTGATTTTTCGCCAACTGCAATTCTCTGTTTTCTGTTAAACCCTTATACTTTTGGGACCACATGACTTTAAAAAGTACTCATATTCAAAATTTAAATCTACATAATATATTTACTTAAATCACAATATTGAACCATAGCGTTCTCATTCAAATTTAATAAATAAATAAAGTCTAGCTCAAAAACGTGAAATCTCAGAGATCTCAGCTATCTCTATGAACAGAATTACTCAGCAAAATTTCAAAGTTTTCATATCAAAAAAAGATGAATTCGACTACACAATTTTTGACGGAGATAAGTTTGTGAGATTTCAGTTTTTTGAGTTGAGCAATGAAAGTATCAAGCATGTGTATCTATATGATCTTACTTGTTTTATTTTTAAATTCAAATTATGTCCCGCTGAACGGCCATCTTTTTTTTTGTTTGGTTTAATGGCGTCTGTGTGATGGCGTTTGTGTGATGGCGTTTCAAATATACACTATTTATGTTTTGCTTACAATACTCAATTTAATTTTTGAAGGAGCAAGTAAATTATTAACTATTAACTTAAATGATTTCTAAAAAATATGATTTTATGCAGAATGCTAACACTTATAAAAATAATTCGAACTACACAGAAAAAAAAACTGCAAAGGTATAAACTGAGTTAGTACTAAACATAGATTTGGATTGTACAATTATACACAGATGCCCGACTTCGCATACAAAAGTGAAGTCCATTCGCCATTTTTAAGTAGGCAAAAATGTGGAATTTTGACATACCAGCAAATTGGGTATTCAAGGAGAAATTTCTTTAATATGTATTTTTGGAATAATTTTAATTGAGTTTGGAATATTTTTCTGTGCGGTTAGTGATTTTATTTTTCTGGGGCAAATGTTTCTTGATTTACATAAAATTAAAAAAATATATATTGGACAAAAAAAACTTATAGAAATGACTAGAGTAGAAATAAATTCAAAATTGTAAAAATATACATTTGACTCAATAGAATAAAATTGCTAATCGGCCAAAAAATTTCAAAAAAAAAAAATGTAAATTAACACCGAAAACTACTTTTTATCTACTTCAAAATAAAAACTTAGCAAAATAAAATGTTTAAGAAAATGAATTCAATAAAAAAAAACAATTGACTCGTTCATTTATGTTTTTTTTTTTTGAGATTCAGAATTGCTTTTTTACTAAAAGTAGTAAAAGTCGTCTACAAATTTACAAGTTGCATGTCTATGTAAAACGATAACAAAGACACTCAATTACAAAGAAAGGAAATATCTGCTGTCATGTTTATTTGCTAAAAAAAAGACTCAAAAAAACAGCTTATGGGCACGGCAAATATATTTATCCACACGAAATGAAATAAAAAACAACAAAAGGTTTGTTCGATTAACACTGACGCCACCTATCCTATAACAATAAACTATCAAAGTCACATGAGATCTGAAGCATTTGTTTTGTTTAACCGAAAATCTACGTTTTTGTTTGACAACTCTTGTAGTTGTGAAGAAAACCTGGACAGACCCTGGGTATAAAGTCTAACGAACAAACATAATACAAATTGGGATTTCCTATAACTACTATTTGATTGGCCAGCTGTCAAAAAATTAACTTCCAAGTGAGGATTTTTGAATTGGATATTGAAAAGCTGGTCAAGAAATATCTCCCTTTATTTCAAATCAACTACCTACATTTTTATGTCAGAATCATCAACCAGTTCAAGTTTTATGTGAATTGTTTGTTATCTGTCAAGTTGTTGAAAATGAATAGACTTGTGTTCTTGAACAATTGAATAGCCAAATTATAGCAATAATACATCATGAGTAAACGATCAGAAATCGGAGCGAACATAACCCTGCGCCTCCACAAGCAATAATTTTTCATAAAATCGAACATGCAATGGAAATTTCCAATGCAGACGACAAATTTCATGAAATGAAATTACGAAATCGATTTCTGCATTTATTTTTTACCATATCTATGGAAATAAATGAAGAAATAATTTGACGTCCAATGTCAGTTCGACTGACATTTGTGCTCTTTCTAGCTTTACATGTGTATCTTGATGGGCTGAATTGGAATTCCATGGATTTAAAGTTAAATTTACAAATACAACAATGTATACAAATGCATTTTGGAGGGCAAAATGTACGAAAGTTTCCCATCTTTGTCTTGCTTGGCACTCTGATTGTCAATAAGATTTCATGAAATGATTTGCCCACTGAACGAAGAAATGAAAATGTCTGCAATAAATGCTGAAATAAAAACAAAAATAAAAATTACCTGTGGAGGCACAGGGCAAGTGAATAGAATACAAAATGTTGATATGGTGGTATGTGTAGATGGCGCTTATTTCAAGTGCAGGAAAATATTTGTACACGTATGCATTTATTTTGTTTGTATAAACATAAACTGTCAGATTTTAATGAAGGACGGTTGTGATTCCAAAGGATTACAAAAAAAATATTTTTTGACTGAAAGTTCCAAATTTTATAAGCTCAATTTTTGTTTGTCCTCGGAAAGGGCGATTTTAGAGATATTCTAAAGCAATTAAAAATTTCATTCGAGGATGTCGTAGATAATCCACTTGGGCCCAAGATTCGTTTCAAAGTGAGAGTTCACGATTTGACAGTGAGTGTTCTGCATTGAGGTTTAAACGAATTTCACGCAATTTTGTCTTCATAGTCAAGTTAATCATTTCTTTTTAACGTCTCATCGGGACTAATCAAAGTACTTGGCATCAATTTTGTTTTATGAAAATAAGGTGAAGAAATGAATTTTTGAACGCGCCTAACGCGCACAATTCATCACGATTGCCAACTTTAAATGTAAAAAAGCAGAGTGAATATAAAAGTGATTATAATCGGTTTGTTCGATTTTATTTGCTGCTGTTTATAATTTTCATCAAAACACGCTTAATATTTTTTACTGAAATTACAACGCAATTTTGTATATACAGGCAGGGGATTCTTAAGAAATTATGTACAATTTAAAATATAAATGTTTTTAGTAAAGTTCGTAGTTCAATAGTGATGACATTTGAAAATTAAACTAATTTCTTTTGGTCAAATGTGCGCTCAATAATTTAGGTTGCTTAAATAATAAAGTATACCTTATGTCTTCTGAAGGTCATTCTACAGTGACTAGCCTACATTATCGTTTTATTGAAAATTGTTTGTGATACATTTTTTAAAGGTTTTTTTTAATATAAATTACATATCGTGGGAAAGATTTTGTCCAACAGATGTGCACGAAATATAAATTATGAGGGTGAAATTTTGGAGGACTTTATTGATTACGATTTTTGATTTAAAAAAAATTACTATTAAATTTGAGTTTGAATTGATTAAGTCCCAACGGCGAAGTTTCACTAATTGTCATCGAAAAACAATAAACATAATAGAACTTTTTGAAAACGTATAAGTTTCTAGAATAATTCATTTGTTACAAAAGAATTCAAAATAATAATTAATTTTTTGTCTTTAAAACCGTTACTCAATTTAAAACAAATCAACTGCGATATTTATATATCTTCTTTTTTTTAAATTTCAGATGTGAAAATCACTTCATTTATCCAATTTTAGACTGGACGAAACCACTAATTGGTATGACAACATTTGGTGGAGTCTTCGTTTTGTATTGTATCTTTACAATCGTCACCTTTGCCGGCTATCATATCAAATTATTTATACATAAGAAACTTCAAGGCTTCCTTAAAACACATTCAAGTGATTTAGTTTAAGATTTTTTTCTTTTAGTTTTTGAGTTCCTTTGATAAAAATAATAATTAGATACTATTAATTAAGAATAAGATCGGCTTTCTATTAGTTTAAGAGAGAAATATGTACTCATTTTATAATTTCTAAGTATAACTGCATGCAGAAAATGATAAAAATCATAATCAGCATTATTATTTTATGTGAATAGAAAAAAAATGCCATTTACCATTTATAAGATACAATATTAAAATTAACAATTAAAGAACAATTTAAATGTCCAATTGCGGACAGACAGGTGGGAAATTACATGATACATTTTTAATTATATTGCAATTTGTGTGCTTCGAAAGAAGGTGTAAGTGCGGAAGAATAAAATCTCGACACAGACCACACCAAATGCGGTGTAGTTATTTTGGAAAATCCTTGGTGTTAAGATGTTCAAAAATAATTCAGTGGTATTAAAAAGACTTTAGTCTTAGATATATTATTGATTTTTAACTTGTGTGTTATCTAGCTAAGTTGTACTATACAGCAATAATGTCTATAGTGCAGGTAAGGTCGATTAACTGCAGGTATGTTACTCGTATATTAAGAAACCCCAATTTTACTGAGTATTCGAAATGTGCATCAAAAATTTTTTTTTAAATCCATGCATTGTTCACTTACCCTATTTTTTTTTTTTGGTAAGTTGATTTGTTCTCTTTCTTCATTTAAAAGCTTTTTAGAAGGTTTCACATACTATATATAATAGTAATCCGTCCATCTGCTAACGAAAAATTATTAATGGTGTTTTGTTTGTCGAAGGTGTTCAAATTTTTCTGATATTTTATTATGTTCGCTTTCATCTGGATGCATTTCGACCTAGTTTGTTTTGAAGGTTTTCCAACTTAATTTATTTTATGGATCACCTACAAATAAAAAATGATTCAATGTTTAAATTAAAATAAGTCATAGTTTACAAAAAAAATGATTTCTTTATAGAATACATTGTTATTATTTTTTTCTAAATCTAAAAATTATTCATTTTAAAAATTCGAAGTTGCAATAATATTTACCTTTAAGAAGCATCTATGTGTGTATTTATATAAAAAATAAAATGCACGACTGAATCGTACGTACTTGCTCTTATGTTATGAAACGGGTAAATATATTTTTAAAGTAAATTTTGTATACCTACCCAAAATGTCCTTAATTTTTTTCTAAAAAAAAAAAAGAATTGGTATGGATATTTAATGCTTTCAATAATATAAGCTTACACATATAATTTCAAAAAAATCGTCATCCATTTTCGAAATATTGAATTTTTAGAAAAAAAAATTAATTAAAAAATCGTATTAACTGGTAGCTGCCATATAACTTTTTTTTCATTTTCGTCTATCTGATTACCGGCTCAACGGATTTCGATCAAATTTTTATGCAGAAGACCCCTCAAATTCTGGATGATATTGCAAACCAACATTTTCAAAAAAATATTTCTTTTAGATTTAGATCCATTCGAAAACGGATGGACGATTTTTTTTTTAAATCATATTTTTAAATTTATATTATTAAATACTTAAAATTGCAATACCAAATTTAATAAAAAATTACAAAATGTTGTATACAAAATATGAAGTGAAAAACGACTTTAAAAACATATTTCTACTTCTACTAAAAAGCTTTTGCATACGAAGTAATCGAACATAAAGAGCAAGTACGTGCGGCCCAATCGTGCATTTTATTAAATTTAACGTGACCTCTGCACTTTGAGCAGTTTTTGAGTTTTTGAGAAAATATTTGTTTTTCTTAGCATTTCTATGCTAGGTACCTTTGCTATTTATTTAATTAATATTTTCCAGTATTCTACGCTATGTTAAAAATCTAGAAAGTCATTTTCGAAATATTAAGTTTAAAAAAAAAACCTTATTGGCTTACAGTTCTGTTTTAATTTTATAGATGTTTATTTTTCACATTTATTAATTTACTGGTTTTTGTATATAAAAATTGTTGGAGCCGTTTTTCACAAAAGTAATATTTACCATTTTGGTTAAAGAATATGAATGGCAGTTACCGTTATTTTTGGTCTTAAACAATTTAAAGCAAAAACGCGGGGGCATATTACCCAAGGACAATTGAAGAAAATCCGTTAACTCGCTTAATCTGCAGATTTACGGACAGACAGTATATTGTAGACCCACTTTGTTTATCTTCGATATGATCGCAATGCGAAGTCTGAGCAAAATCTCCAGTTCGATTTTTTTACGATTCCAAAACTTGGCATTATATGTCAAGTAAAAAATGTTTTAATATAATAAAAGCATTAAAAAAATCATTAACTGTAATTTTGAATATGTAAAAACTTCAACTTGTTCTAAGGGCTAAATATTGGTTTTGCGAAAACAATCCCTAGTGGTTTAGTAAACATCAACATGAAGATGATGTAGAAATTAAAATGGTTTACGTAACTTTCATCGAAATGTGCAACTGCCCATCGCAGCTTTTTTCACAGCTAAATCTTAAATGGGTGAACCGTCCTCAGGTGCTGACTTATTGGGAGAAAAAATAGAATTATAAACGAAGGATTTTTTTTCAGATATTAATCGCAATGTCTGATACAAAGTGTCGGATGCACAGGGAATGCATGTCGACCTCCCTGAAAGCTTTCAATTTTGTATATATAAATTATGTTCAATTAAAAATATTAAGACAATCACTAATGGTCGTCGTCGCCCCGAAATTTTATTGAAAAGCTTAACATCTGAATTCCTCAACATAAATGCTGGTGTTATCCCGGTTTCCGTGTTGTTCCCTAAATTCTTTCTCACTTTTATAAATAATGTTGTTTAGAATGCAACTTCTAATTAAAGAAATTGTTAAATTTGTGCACTGAAAGGCCTGAAATTTAAGTGCAATAGATTGTTTTCCGCCGACAAACACAAAACTTGAACAACCTACCTAGTCAATTAACCAAAGAACATTTCTGCAGGGCTGCTTGCGAATGTGTTGTCCCCAAGCATCTCGCTTGCTTATTCATTGCTAAAATGTTGGAAATGATGAAGTCAAGAAATGAATAAAAGTGGAGCGATTTATATGACCTTCAACTGCATTCATTGAACTCATCTATGTCAAATTTGGAACTTTACTTTAAATATTCCCCTTAAGGTGATCTTGGGCAAAAAAAGGTTACTTCTATATTTTATTATGATATACATTTTATTTGTTGGTTAAATTGTACAAATTTGTTACTATTCGATAAATTAAATATTTCTTCACAATCCTAAAAATTATAAAAAAAAATCCGTTGTAGTTAGCGGAAAATATTATTTGTTTAATAATTTCACAGTACAGTGTACAAATAATCGTAATAAAGAGTAACTGGTTGATAATAATTGACAATTGATAATTTTGACTAATTGCACTGGGCTTAATATGGAGAGAGATATTTCTTAAATAAACTTTCCAGTAAAATTTCCCTTAACTGGAAGGAATTTTTTTGACAGCTGACCAATTAGAAACTAGTTCAACTCGACTACATTTTCTAAACTTGTCCAACTTATAGTATTTCCGTCAACAAATGTTTGTAATTCTAGCACATTATTGCTAGTCATACAATGTACATCTTGTTAGTTGCGTATAAGTGCAGTGAATTTTGAAATTTTTAAATTAAAAACTGTTTGATTTCAAATTTCCCCATAGAAATTCGAATAAAAAGGAGCATACTTGTAGGCATTTTTCCACTCATATGTCACGATTTTGAACGGGAACATCACTAATTACCACAAAAATGTCGTAAATCCTAGGTTTATCTTTTTTAATTATTCGCAAACAACCTTTTATTCTATTAACACAAAAAAGGGGACACTCATAGCGAAAATATTTCTTATCAGTTATATCATACATTTAACTTAAGCCCCAAACAGAAAATAGATAAAATGTCAAGAAAAACAACACTAATCACTAATCACACCTGAATGACGCTCAGCTCTAACAAGCGCTGGATACAAACAAATTACAACAACAAAATAAAAAAAAAAAACAATCATAATGTAAACAAATAAAAAGTTTAATTATTGCTTGTGTTTTATCAAAATCAACAAAAAACAAAACCACAGTCTGTGGTAATTACTACCACTCAAAAGTGAGAGTAATTCCATTTTATAGTTGAGTTAGTTTTTCCTGTGTTTTACGCTCGCTGCAGACAAATCTTCATTTTGTGCGAATAAACTCAGTTTACAGGTATCTAAAGGTAAAAAAAAAACACAACAGAACCCAGCTCGCTGGCTGAGAGACAATAATTGTCAGTCTAAGACACCGATTCAAACAGTTCGGTCATTATATAAAGCTGTCATTTACTGAATGACAGTTTAAGCCAGTCGTCATGTATTTTTATGCACGTTCGTTTTGAGTGGATTTCTGAGCGTGTGTTTTTTTTATATATATATATTTTTTTTTTAATTTTAAGCCATAGCAGGCGGCATTAGGCCTTGACGGCTTGCTTGGCTTCGTCGGTTTTTAACTCTTAATAATTATTTTTGTACATTTGACCCAAATTTTGGGCCAAACATTTAATTTCATGGTGCAGTTTTGTTCTAATTTGAGTGTGTTGCAAATGAATATTTTTGACGTTTAAGACAGAGTTAAAAAATTGCACGAGGCTTAGTGACTTGTTGGTTAAATCGCATGTTACCAACTTCTCCCGCCCAATATATGTTTTGATTAAAACATACAAAAAAAAATTCACTGTTTTGTTGCCAATATTTGTTGTTTGTATTCAAAGCCCAGACACGGTTCGGTGCGATTTGATTTGTTAACTTCTTTTTGGTAGATTGATTACATTGATTGAATATTCAAAGCGGTTATTTGACGATAACTTTCGTAAGTGTTCTTCACAATATTTATATATATATTTTTATAAATTTAATTTATATTATTTTTGGGACGTGTTTCGAATTTTATTTTCCATTATTATGCTAAATGCAATGTGAGTGTATAAATGAAACGCAACTCATAGTCGTTAGTTGACCTTGTTACTTCTTTTGTGTGTTAAAAAAGTGTAAACATAATTTGGGTGACTTAATATTTCCGCTAAGTGCGATGGTAAATATGTTACAGGGTGTTATCGCGATTTGTGAAATAATAGTTCAATGACATTTTCATGGTGACAACGGCACGACCAGAGGTTGTAAAGTGTGACTTACTCTTGAAGAAAATATAAGTGTGGTAAATTTTTATACAAAAATTCAGATGAAAGGGTAAAAAATGTTGTTCCAATTTTTGGAAAAAAAAATCTTTGAAATGTATTTGCATAATTTATTTTTTTAAATTCTTGTCAAGCTAATTTACTAGCAACTTGCAGTATTTGGGTTTTTTTGCTCTCACAACTCAAATGATTCGGTTGGTAAAAAAAAATAATACTGTATTGTCAAAAAATAGGTATTTCGAAATTTTGTAAATGATGCTTGAAAAATTGTAATTAAAGTGTGTTTTTTTCTGCACTTCATTAGTAATCAGATCTTGATTGGGATCAAAATTCTGACTTTTATAATAATTCTCACTGTTCAAAATTGAGCATGACCAAAATTCTGCGTTTTAAAATTCTGCATTTCAAAATTCTATTAAATGTATTTTGTTTTTCGTTTTCATTAAATAAATATTTAACCGGATTCTAACATTTTTTTTTTAACACAGAAGTCCCATATAGTTTATAGGCAGTATTTTGAACTACAGCATTCTGAGCAAACAGAATTTTGACAAGGAAAATTATAAAATGAAGAATTTTGAGAACCAGAATTTTGACCTATTCCCTTTTTTTTGGAATAAAAGTATACATATACGTATTTAAAGTACTGCCTTATTATATATTTAAAACAAATAGTCTGTCAAAATTATTAATTCTAGAATTTTCGAATGCATATTATTGAACAATTCTGACCTGTATATTTTTTCCGAAAAAATAATATCTTTTCTGAAAAAAACTATAAATTCCTGTCAAATATCGGGCTAACAAATCTTTTGTCAATTTTATTAACATTACAGTATTAGGTACGGACTTATTTTTATGAACGTTTTGAAAGCCGTTGCAGTAAAACTGCTTTTGAATTTTAAGCGAAAGATTCAATTAATGGAAATCATCTAAAAAAAATGTGAATGCTACATTTTCAGAACAATTTCATTATTTTTGACATTTTATACCAATCATATCTGTCATTTTATACCATTTATTTGCCATATTGGAGAATTATGGCAATTTGTCACTCAGATATGGTAGAAATATGGCAACATGTATTAAATGACACTATTTTATAATTGTGTTCATTGGAGATACATCTTCCAAAAAAATAAAATGCACAACTGGATGGCACATAATAAGCACAAGATTGTTTGTAGAAAAAGAAACGTCAAAATATATGTTTAAGGTCGTTTTTTACAATAATTTCTTATAAAAAAATGTTGGTGTGATAATTCAATGTATTTAGCAATATAAATTTAAAAACAGAATTTCAAAAAAAAAAATTAAAAAAAAATATTTCTTCCAAAAAATTATTCTTCGAAAATGTTAGTATGCACATTAATTAGAATTCGAAGATCCTCCTACACAAACTCTATGAGAAACTCGAAAATAAAAAAAAATTGATGTATGGCAGGTACCGTTACTAACAAAATGTAAACTAAAATTTCGACCAAAATGTATACTATACAGTGGTGGACAAATTGTGTTGATCAAATTCGTTGGAGCCGTTTTCGAGATAATTACGATGGTAGACAAAATTGTATGGCCTTTAATGTTATTTTCAAGAAAATCGTCGCTTCAGCCATTTAGACGGTAGATCGACCTACAGATACCCAGACAGAGAGATAGACAAAGAAAATTGCGGGTACTAGTTTTCTCGTGTTGTTTATTATCCTAATGTCAAGTTTGATTACAATCTCGAGTTTGATTTTTTTTGTGTTAAATGCAAAACTTGCCTATGACGCAAGTATAATATTTGTCTGTATACTGATTTCGTGTCGCTTGAAAAAATAGCACACATTTATAAATAATTGTTATGTAATTAATGGCAATAATAATAATGGCAATGGTCCAACATCTTCTATTATTTTTGTCATATAAAATTGTGACCATGACATGCGCAACGAGAAAAAATGGTGCCCTTCCATTCCAATGACAATACCCAAGTCAATGTAGGTATGATGAACCTTCTCATTCCTGCCAATAAAATGACAGAGCGTAAAATCGGCATTTTTTATATTCGTATGTCATTAATGCATCGATTTTATGCATTGGTGTGCCAATTTTGTAGCGGAAATTATGGCGATTTGTCAGTCGTGTAAATTTGGCATAACCATATGAAATTCACAAGTGACAAAATGCCATTTTGTTTGCAAAGTTGAGTCATTAAATGCCATAGTCCGATTTTATGACAAGGAATTGTTATGCCGGATTTACACGAGTGACAAATCGCTATTAATTCATATCATGACAATATTTAATGCCAGTTTTCTCTGCCATTTTTTTAATGACGAAAATAATGACAAATTTTTAAACCATTTACACGAATTTGTCATGAATGTCAATAAAATGGAAGCAATAATGGCAATATGTCACTCGTGTAAATCCGGCATTATAAAATGTCAAAAGTGTTGTCATATTTTGTCAGTCTAGGTGTCATTTTTTAAGTTTTCTTTCCACTCAATTGAAAACGTTTTATTTGTACAAATGCACTTGGGCTACATATTTGTTTAAATTTTTATGAATGAATAATATAATGTCATCGAATACAAGAAAAAATGTTTATAAAAAGTGTTTCTTTATTAAAGAATAAATAACCCAAAAGCCTTAAATTCCAATTTTGTGTTCAATTAAAAACAAAACAATAACATGGTTAGTAGGCTATGTTCACCAAAAAACCTTCAAAAATTTTGAGATAACAATGCAAACAACAACTTAAAAATTTAATTGTCGAATACCTACATGTTTGGCAGTAAACAAAAAATGTTTTCTGTTATCTTTGTGTTCCAAGCATTTAACAAACTAATTTTGTGCTTTTGTTTTTTTTTTTTAATTTACGTAATATTTACTCAAATATTAAATCATGAATAAACACATTTAGTTTTTCTGTACGTACAGCGGTTTTAGATGTCATTTTTAAATAAAATATTAACAAATTATTTCAGTTAAAAACGTAGTAGATTCATACGTCAAGTAGTGTACATTCGGTTAAGTTTGCATTTCACTTTTGTCTTTTACATAATAAAAAGGAGTACTTTTTCTCCATAAATTTGGACAATTCAAATAAACATAACCTTTTACACTGATGGACAAAATTAGAAACCGCATGCAACGTTTTTTTGATGAAACGTCAAGTTTTTTGAAGTCGTATAAATTAGACAGCGAAATAAAGAAATTTTGTCTAACGCAATTTTCAACAATATCCCAAAGTATTTACTTTATTCTTCTCCAAAACACAGTTTAAAAGTTTTCAATATTATTCTTATTCTTTGAGAAATGTTTATTCGAAATGTGTGGGATCGTCAGAAATGTTTTTTTTATAGTTATAATGGGATCTGGTAGGTGGCGCTGTTACCGACATCAAAAACACATTGTTTTAGCACATAAACTTAAACTTGACACACTAAAATTCCACGGCGCTATAACCTCACAAATGTTGAACAAAAAAATCGAACTCAATATTTTGATCAAAATTTGCATTACAACGATAGAGTACTTGAAAAATTGGGTCTGCAATTTCGCTTTTATGTCTGTCTAGCAAATTAATATTTTATCTCGAAAACGGCTTTAACAATAGTGCAAAAAAAGTTCTGTGCACTATTTTAGAAATATTCTACATTTTGGGCAAAACGATTTTTTTACATATAATGTTATTAACGATAGAACGTTCTTATGATTTTCGACCTTCTCATTAACTGTTCAACGCATTTCCATCACAATTTTTTATACAGGTGGTCCCACAAATTCTAAATAATCTTTCATGCTAAAATAATTTTTTTTTGGTTTATTTTTGAAATTCAATATTTCGAAAACGGATTAACGGAAAAATAAAATGCATAAAACTCAATACTTATACCCACATACAAATTTTAACTGCTGATATATTTTAAGAAAAAATAATGCCATTTTAATTTTTGGACAAATATGAATATAAATACTTAAATATCAACTTAAAATAGTTACAATATATCGGTGTTTAAAAAAAACTCTCATTGATTGTATGTATACAATTTTGAACATTTTTTATAAAAAAAATTAAATTGCCACTTTAAAGTTTTTATTAATATCCGTATAAATCTTTATTTAAAAAAAAATACTAATCCTTTTTTGAAAAATCAATATTAAAAAAAAACTTTTATTGTTTAAATCAGACATTTTCTTTTCAATTTTAATATGCCAAATGATTTATAATTTTACTGAGCATCTGCTAACTAAAATAATAGCAAAAATATGGAAAGTGGTTCTATGTGAAGTATCGTTGCAAAATAAAGTATTAAAATTCATAAATTATTAATCACTAATTTTTTTATCAAAATTTTTAAAATAGTTTTTAAGATAAAAAGTTTTTCTTCTTGAAAATGATAAAGCCTACTTAATACAAAGTTTAAAAACATATATGAAGTCGTTTTAAAAATATTGAATTTTGAAAAAAAAAAAATATAGTTTTTTTAATTTCAAGCAAAATATTTGGCTTATTTGACTATTTTTTAGAATCAAAACAAAATTTAGAAAATCAATAAGCACGTTGTGCAGAAAATCGAAATAGAAAAAAAAATGGTTCTACTAAAGGTAACAAAAATAGTAATTTTTTGCTAAATAAAATTATTAAAATGTACCTTTTTCCTTAATTAAATTAACTGTATTTTTGTATTAAAATCGTTTGACCCGTTTTTGAGAAAAAATTGTTTTAACTTTTTAGCCAAAAACCAAAATTGAATGTATGGCAGGCACCATTATTTTTGGTCTTGATGAAAAAAATAAATAAAAAATCGTGTGGTCATATTACCGAAAAAAAAACTACAGCAAGTTTTATCAAAATCTCGTGTTAATTTTTTTAAGAATCTCGTAAGTATAAAAATGTCAGATATACCCTATTTTTATTGTTTCATATCAATTCGTTATAGCAACTATGTAATATCCGTGGAATCTATTCATGTAATTTATTTCAAAACCCGTGAAAAAAATTCTGTTTTATGGGAACCTCGGTTCCGAGCTTAAATCAAATAAATATTCATTCTATTTGAACTGATCAATGAGTTTATTTAGAAAGAAAAAATAAATACAAAACTGATTAAGATAAATTATTTAGTAAATCTGCAGTAATTTACTTCTATCATGCAACTTTTTACTCATAGTACAGATAAGTCTATGTATTTCACATAATAATAACCCACCTCGTTATACCTGCATAAAATTGCCTTTTTCCATAGTTCATTATAAGATTCCACTTATTTTCCGGGGTGAGGGGGCAAAAATAAACAACAACAAAAAAAAAACAATGCAATCGACAACAATTGTCATTGTTGTTGTTATTGTAAAATTAAATTACAAAAGAGCGTCTTGATTTGCCTAGCTTTTTTTTTTTGATTAGCCTCAAATGACCCACGCTAATTACGCTAGACAATTTAATATAATTGTCTGCTATATCCGACAGCAATTTCAATGTTCATATTGTGTATAAAGCCATAACCTTTCAAGAGATAAAATTGAATTTTTTTTGTGTTGTTTTATCTCACGTGGATGCAACTACAAATAGATTCAATTCGTATCTTTCACAAATAAATCTGAATAAACTTGCATTCGAAATAACTATAAATCAAATTTGATTCCCACAGAAGTGCAATGAGCATTAAGATGTTAGGATAAAGTGGATCCATTTCAATATGCATATCCTTGATTAGGAATAAAATTAAAAATTTTAAATTTTGTACTTAACCACGGTTTTACATCAGAGTGCTTGTAGGTTATTATTTTAATTCGTCTAATGAGTATATGTTACAGAGACTTATGGGAAAAACGGGTTTTTCTGCTTTATACTTAACTTAGACAACCGGCTTTTATGTAAGGCTTGTAAGTCTATGAAATGCAACTTAAAAAAAAAAGACTCAAGCAGCAAACTTTTTGCAAACTTCCAAGCTAAACTAGGTAATATGACTTAAATAGACTTTGGCAGTTTTCATAATTCTCTTTCAATCTTTGTAAATAGTTTAATCGGCTTACAAATTGTGAGAAATATTGTAATCAGGTTAATTTTTTAGAGGTTTGTTTTAAATGCAGTTACATGAGTATCTATGGTACAAGGTACAAAGCTTACAGATAATAATTATATCCATTCAATTTGTAAATATAACGATGTGTTAAACCAGGGTAGTTAGCTTTTGATTATGTAGAGCGTTTAAATGAAAAAGGTTTGTTTGTTTCGTTGGCTATTATTACAAGTTTGGGTATATAACAATGGAACCGGTCGACGAATAAAAGCTGATCTGTCACCTGTCCCATTAATTTTTTTCGATCCGAAGACGAAATACTTTTAGAAGTGTTTTTTTTTTGAAGAAATTGACACTAATCTATGGTCTAGTATTGGATTCGTGTAAACAGAAATTAATTGGTTTTAATCATAGTAAATAATTCGGTGATGAAGATGTATAGGGTGTTTTTTTAAGAGCTTGAGAATTTTAAATGATAATACAAGACAGAAATATTGTTGGAATGAATTTTGTATTATTATAATCTGGTAGATAATTTATGATATTTATTTTATAAAAAGTATTCGGCATATGTCATATGAGGAAACAAAAATCAGTCAACATTACTCTGTAGCTCTCGCCATTCACTGTAACGGCAGCTCCTTGCTTATTTTGAAATAAATAAGGACAGATGATGCCTTCAGCGCGTAAGCCGCACCAAACTGTCAATTTTAATTGATGTCTTTGTCTTGTTGATAGTTTTGAATCTAGAAGAATAAAATTAGCGCAAAAACGATCAATAACTGCACGAATTGCTTGCTCACTAGGTCGATTATGACCGAATTGCTGTATGAACTTTTTGAAATGATTTATTTTTTTCTCAGTAAATTTTCGCATTCGGAAGTTAAACAATTCTAATTTACAAAACAGAAATGTCAACAGATTTTGACATTTTCAACTGTCAAACCATAGACAACAACCATCGAAACTTCTCATGCAGCTAAAAAAAAACACCCGATATTTGGTTTTTCAAAAACAGCTCTAACAATTTTAATGAATTTTTTACAGTTTGCATTTATGAATGAGATAATAAAATAAAAATAGATTTAGTTAAATGCACCCACTGCCACGCCCACTATAATATATTTTTGGCTTTTCGGAATCAATTCTAACTATTAAGAATATTAGATTATATGAAATGGAATCAAAGGAGATGGAATTTTGTATGTAGAGAATTTTTTGCAGGTCAAAAGTATATGTACATGTTTTAATAGCCAAAGTTGGAATGGATTGGGAGGATGATTCAGCAGATTCAAAGTAAAGCGGACTTAGGTTGGTTAAAATCTAAACAATTAACATTCAAGCTTACACTACTTACCATACGACTAAGATTGGTCTTAAAAAAAAAACACAAATAATATTTTAACAACTGTCAATTTGACATTGATTGTAGTAGATCTAGTAATAGAACAGTAATTAATAAAAGGCGTGTTTAATTTGGATTTACAAATATCCAGAAATTATATCTTCTTAAAATTTAACATTGATATTAAAAAACACCATTGAGTGGCGGTTTATTTTTCGCTCAGAGATTAAAGCCCGTTTGCTGATAAACAACTTAAGCATTTAAGTTCTACTTAAGCACTTTTCTGTTTTAAGTTGAACATAGATATTTATGATTCGTATCAGCAAACGGGCCTAAGTGAAATATTTCATTAAAACAACAAAATGTGTGCTATGTGACATTCCAAAAACTTATTCATTTGCAATCCAATCGAAAATTTACAGAACCAAAAAAGAAAACTGGATAGGGTTCATGCGTATTGTAGTAGATTTTCTTCATGGTAACTGAGCAAACGTCCCACGAAACAATAAACATCTAAAGATAAGTTTATATTTCAGGGTAACCTTATTTCTCGTTTGGGCAATTTGGAGTAGCCTGCAAGAGGGAAATATGAACGAGCAAAATTTTAGTATTTGTGGAAACACAATTCCACTCGAGTTCCAACCACACCAAATGCAAATTAGATAGATAAAGGACTTGTCAATACAACAACTAAAGAATAAATTTATATTTTTAGTACTTTTGTGTTTTGTCATATTTTTTTTTGTAAACAATGTAATTGAATGCATTATTAAATTAATAATGATTATTTACTTAAAATAGCATTGAATCACAAGAGAAAATCCATGACATTCAGTCATGACACATGAGCTTTATTTTTTTAATTGTGTTTCATTTTTTTTGTAAAAGTTAAGAACCTGATTTAGTTGGAAATTTTTTCAGATATGTAAATTATAAACTTCAACAGTTAAACGAAAAAAAACACGAACACTAAATTACAAAATTAAACGTCATTGTGCCGAAGACTACTTTTAATTCGAAAATCATCATCAATAAAATTTAAATAGATCAGCTGAACTTAATAATTCAGAGAAAAAAAAATTATAATATAAACATTTCACAAAAAATTAATTAATTTTAGGGGAAGACTTTGAAATGTATTGTTATAAAGTTTAACATTTTAACATTCTTGGAGACGAACATAAGTTTCTGCGAGAGAAAGAAAAAAAAATGTTTTATATTCGTTACCGAAATTAGTTTATTTTTATGAAATGTTTGTTAGCCTAATATACGATACATGTATAAAAGGTTGTTTGATCCAGGGGCGGACGCGTGATCAAGAGGTCCCGGGTGTATATAGAGGGCCCCTCACTGGAAACCCAGAAAAAAATCACTATTTATCAGGAGTCAATACTTGAAAACCCATTTTCTTTTTATTATCCACGTTATTTTTTTTGGGCACCTCAGGGCCTAACTTCTTATTCAAATTGCGTTTTATTTACTAATGGGCACCCTTTAGGTATCCTTGGGGTAAATACAGCCAAATATTTACTAAAAGGCCTACAAAGACTTCAGTCTTTATAAGAAGCTTGCCTTATAAAGACTCAAAAATTGAACATGAGGGCCCGGAGAATTTGTGGGTGCTCAGAAGCGTAAGTCCAACCCTAGTTTGTCTTAATAGTGAAATACAAAAATTAAAGTATTTTACTGTTTTTTACTTGATTGGCATTAGAACTAGTTTTGAACTATATAAATTTGCAATAACAAAAAATTCCACAGGCAATTTGGGTTCTGTTTACGTATGGTTTCGATTGAAAAGGGGCCTCGTTGCCTATGACCAACAATCTTAAACTGCTTAAGTGAAAATTTAACCCGAGAATGAATTTGCATGGCTAGCGATGATCAAAACAAAACTGACAATTGCCGCCATTGGCAAAAGCAAAAACTCCTTCCGATAGTGTGATACTCGTATTTACATTTGCAGTCACGTTTTTTTTACAAATAACCAGCCTTGCCAACTTAGGTTTTCTTTAATGCCTCTCGGTAATAGAAAATGTGTAAAATGTGTTTTACGTAAAGCGTGGTAGGCAACGCTGTCAGCAAGTTTAACGGAACTTTACTTCTGTTCTGTCAAACCACATTAAACAACAGAGGGAATTCTAACTGTCATTTGAGTGTGCATAAAAGGCCTATTACTCAGTTTCTTTTAGTTTCGATCACTTTCGCGACAGAAATGGCTCATTACGTATGAAAATATGACAGCTGTCAGTTTGACATTAGGAAAAATGCGTAAGTTATCAGAAGCTAATCCATGAAGCGAAGAACTTTAGTTGACACCTGTGGCATTGCTGTCTTTGCCATCGTCAATGACTATCGCACTTTATATCAAAGTTTTTACAGCTGTTTTCTAAATGTCATCTTGCACATGTAACAGTGCTGCCAAGTTTGTCATTTTTTTCATCTAATTTCCCTGGTGTTTGAAAAAAATGTTCGTTTAATGAAACAGTTAATGGAAATTACAATACTAGCTAATAACTTTTCCCCTCAAAATTAACCTTCGGAATTGCTTCGATAAATAGTTAATTTATTAGATTAATTAGACATTGCTTGTCCTACCTAATTAGGGAATAATGAAAATAACGTAGATTTTTGTTGGGTGTAATTGTAAATGTTGAAACCTCCCCCATTGCATGTATTATTTACACGCAGTGATTAAATGCATGATTACTTACAATAATTATTCACAAACATTCCCAATTATTATTATTGTTTACTGTTTCTTATGTATTTCAATTGAAAACCCGCAAATCTTTTTGCTAAAGATCCACTCGTAAAATATTATTTATGAGTAATCAGATAAGAGATACAGATTTTTATTAATGACGTGTTAATTTCAACGAAATTCGGGGATGTCTGGAATTTGAACTAGATATTTATTACGTAGGTAGAAGATTGGCACGAGTTTAACTGGAAAAGTAAATCTAATGTCATTATTTGTGCAAACATTTTCTAATTGACTGAGTCATGATGTTAGCTTAGGAATAAATCCAAGAATTGTTATCATTTTTTGTACTCATAATGTGGAACAAATTATTATATTTTACATGGGATTTCCGACAAACTGTGGATAAGATTTTCGTATATAAAACATTGCAGTGAAGGAGAAAAATTGTGTTTAATAGCAAGCCTTCTACGATATGTGACATACCGGGATCAAATAATTACTTTTTTAAAGAAACGTTTATTTCAAAAAATACTCAACTGATTTTGGTGAACTCTTGTTTCCCACCTGTGGCTTTTAAACGGCAATAAATAAATTTGAATAATTTTGTTTTAATTAAACAAAACTTAAAGATCAACTTTATCTCCCTGTGTATATAATTAATTGCGTTTGATTTGTTTATGATACCTTCTTTCGTGACTTTGAAATTTTGACACAATTGCATCTTATTAAAAAAAGATATTTTTTTACAATCCATAATTTGTGAAGTGAATTAGAAAATACCAAACATTTGTAAGTATTCGTTTGATTATATTATGTTTTATATTTTTGTTGTTTATTTTGTATTATAAACCAATCATGCAGCTTAAAATTCTTGAAGAACCAGCAGGTTGAGTGTAGTGTTATTAAGTTGTAAAATGTATAGATAACTTTTGTTTTTATTACATATACCTGCTGGGAGGGCTGAAATATTTCGGATATTATTATGAGAAGAAAAGCATGCCATTTAAAAATATAATATTTAATAATAAACTTAACGGAACTTATCTAAAAATCAAAACATAAAAAATTTATCTGAGTTTATGATAGTTAAATCTTTTATTGTGATATTTTTGAGATTTCTTTGTTTTGTTTAACCTGATTGTACTAAATGAACAATTAAATTTAATTCATAATGTTTTGGGGAAATTTTAGTACCCGCCTTATACGGTACGATGCAGACAAAAATTGAACAGAATTCAGCGAAGTTTTGTGAATATCAGTCGAAGAAAATGCATTATTTTTAATAAAAATAAAAACATTAATAATAAACATAGACAAATCACAAGGTTTGTAATTTTATTTAATAATTAAGCTGTGTTTGTTTTTCCATTATTAAAATATGTGTTAACGTTCGTTATAATTTAAATTGATACTTAAATAAGTATGTGATAAGACTTTCTTGTTAAATTTAATAGTTAACAAAAAAATCAATAGAAACATTTTTTAAATGAATTCCAGAAGTTATACACGGTGCCACTTAATTCGTGCAAAATATTTTGTTAATCACTCTAAGAAAAATATGTTTCATGGTGAGAAATTCTTTCACACCTCTAATGGGGTCAAATTACCGAACATTTTTTTTTTTTTTTAATGAAAAAAAAAACTTTATTTTTTAAAAAAAAGTTGTGTAAGTGAATAGTCTGTTTGACAGATCAAATTTCAAAGTCAAAATTTTGGAAAAAAAATACGAATATTTTATAAAGTTGATTTTTTTTCAAAATTTTTTTTTCAATAATTTTCTGAAAAGAAGATGCAAAATCATATTTTAGTATTTGAAAACTTAGAAAAAAAATTGGGTAGTTTTTAAAAAACAAAAACAAAATACGTAGGTACTATTCAAAATTTTACACCTTTTTCTTTATAATTTGGATTTCCATTGGCACAAAGTCGTTTTTGATACGATTCTGTCAAAACATGGATTTTGACAGTTAAATCCTTCCATTGGGCAACAAAAATTAATATTTTTTTGATTCTGAATCAATTCGCAGATTCGTATTTTTTGGCGAATCTACCCCTCTTTTACTAACACTACTAAACACAAGTACGATTGGAAACGCATTTATTTTGACAGCTACCAGTTTCACAGACGCGAATATAAGCCAACACCTTAACAAAAAAAATTAAATCCAATTAATATTATATTCGCCACGAAAAAAATCAAAATTCCGCATCAAATTCTCCATTTGCCAATGGAAAACCACATAATGGTAGCAATTTCTTGATTAGCTTTCAAGTCAATTTCTCATAAAAGTTAATGCAATCTTTTGACAAGTGACCAATCCGAGACTAGCTTTGATTGAAGTCATCGAAACGTGTTTGTATTAATTATTGTAAAAAAAATATTTTGACAAAGATTTCTTTATACTGTGACCCAACCTTAGATGAAAACGTGAATCATCCCAGCCGCCAATTTATTGAAAAAGCAAACAATTTATTCGTTCCAAATACAATTATATGTATACGGAGATTTTTGAATAGTTGAACGAACAAATTTTAGGCCGATTGACAATTTTGCGTGGGTCATTCTTGTCAAAAAAAAAAAAATTAATAAAACTCCACAAATCTGTATGGGAACTTTGCCTAGTCAAAAATGCCGTATTTGCTTAACTTTTTCTACATAAACCTATTAGATAGAGATTAAAGACTATGTATTGTGAACGAACCGTAATTTGTACAAAAATGACTTCAAACGTCATTTGTGCTTTGAACTCTATGTTATGAACAGACAGAGAAACAGATGTGCGGCAAACAAAAATGGAGAGATACACACCTAAAGAATATGGAATTATTAGGTAGCCGTTCATATTACGAAAGTATAATAGTTACTGGAGAATTTTTTGACGTTTCCTTTTAATTGTTTTGAAAATCTGCCGTGAAATTGCCGCACATTTTTTTCGTTTCCTTTTATGGTGTTTTTTTTTATCGCACACTACAGACTACGTCAAAAAAATCTTTTCAAAACTTTGGATCGGTGAGATTTTGTTCACTCCCCTTACTGTTTGTCCTTTCCTCAAGCAATTGCTCTATGTGAAATGGGACTTGGTTTGTTTTTGAATTCGCACTCAAATACCATATTGTTGCACAGTGTTTGATGTGTTTTCGGTGCCATCACTAAGTGAGTACTCATCGCAGCCTCAGGTTATTTACTCGGGGAGTTATCAAGGCTGTCAGCTGTCAACTGTCAAAATTATTTTAGTTTCTAACTTTGATTTTCTTTTAAAATATATAGGCATTTCGAAATGTTATAATGTTATAACAAAGTAAATTAACTAAATATCAACAAATAAAAGCTATTCAGTTTTTTAAGACAATTGATTGAAATGTCACTAGTACGCCTACTGGTAAAGAACATCAAACAAATCTATTGCAACTGTTTGTTTGCTGGTCTTCCGGTCTATGGTCGACTATCCTAGCAGTCTCAGTCTAACCTATTAGAACTTTGAATCTACAAAAAACTGACTTAATTGGCATTTTATAATTTATTAAAATAATAAAAAAAAGGGCTGAGTTTATAATCAACAAAAAATATCGTTAGCTCATTCCTCTAAAAAAATGAAGATGTCGCTGGTGTAAATCTGAATCAAAACGTTGAGCGAAATACGTAATGTCACAATATGCATTGCAAAATTATTCTAAATAAATAATGGGTATATTTATAGTACCTATGAAGAAAATATTTGGATCAATGCACTGAAACCTTCTTAAAGATTAATTGTGCAGTACCTTTTGTTTTGAAAATATTTTGTTTGTAAATAAATACGCCTTTAACTTTCAGCTTGACACATCAATACGAAATAATTATTTATGATGCAAATATTTTTTTTTCTAATTTTAACACTATTGACTCTTAATTTATTAATAGTTTGGAAGGCACACAAAAACAAAAAACAACAAAGATTGTGCTAGACCCTTTATATAAAGTTATAAACTCTACAACAATTGCAAATCATAATTTTCGACAATTTTTTTGAGTTTGACATCCTCAACTCCATAAGTATAGTTTTGTTGGTTTTCCAATTTACTTGGATCTTCCAAAAATCGCACCTATACATTTTTAGAATTTCGACAAACCTCTTAAATTTTGTCTAAATGGCAACTAACTTTTGAAAAGGTAAAAGAAGCCAATTAACAAAATTTTATTATGAAATATATTTGGTCAATCTTATTTGCACATAATTTGTTAAATTTTGTGTCGCCAAATTAAATCATTTTTGTTTTTCCATAAAATGATATAATCAATAAGGGTTTGCTTGGGCGCCACATAAATATATTTTTATTTCAATGCATTCGTGTTTTCAAAAGGGACTGGACTAGAGAAATGTCAATTTCTAACAGTTCTAACTTGCATGAATAAAATGACATGCCTAGAATCACTCGCACTCCTTTTCATTTTCAAAATATGCAACTTTAAATAAGACAATTTTTTTTTTAAATTTTTAGATAAGAAAATAAAATCGTGATGTGAATAACCTGAGTTATTACTTAACCTTCTAAAAACACCGTAGTTAAGACTTATTTACAAAAACAAAGTCCCTAATAATTAATTTACGAAAACAACTTTCGCATAAAAGTTGATACTAAAATAAATAGCACTTTTTAATTATGAGTTTATCGTACATCGCGTCGTCATAATACGAGTATTAATGGTTTCCTTTTATTTGTGGTTATCTTACCAATTTACCTCAAAGTTATTCAGAACTCACCTTTCAGAGTGTTCAACTTATGTACTTTCAAAACAAAAGTCTTTTTTATTGAATGACTCAAGTATTTAAATTTTAAAATGTGTCTACTGATAAGCGAGCATTTTAACTGCCTGCATTTAGTTTGCCTTAGTCAGGCATAAGACCTCAAAAATCACAACACGAGACAAAAAAGACAGTACACGTTATTACCTATTATTTCCCAACCAAGTTCAGGGTCAATTACCATTAACTATTATAGTGTCCCCGTATAAATCGTAAAGTGATGTAAAGTTGCATTGTTTGTAAAGAGTAACATCTAATTGTTACTTGACACGCACAGCACACGCATTGACTGTGAATTTTGTTTCATTTTGCAATGGAGATGGAAGAAATATTGTCAAGCACTATTAACCACTACCTACCGATTACACAATACATAGCATAATAATAACCAGTAAACTCGCACTTAATAATCCATCGACATTGGTGTATGAAACCGTAACTATGGTGTGGTGCTAATAAATGTGTTCGGTTAAGAAAAAAAAAAATTACCCCTCCGTGACAATGCTTTGATACATTGCCGTGACCAGGATTCGAACCTGGGTTACCACGGCCACAACGTGGGGTCCTAACCACTAGACGATCACGGCTATCGAGGTAATGTGAAAACACTTGTGTAGATGCGGAATACAAACGGTAAACTTACAAAATACCGTATTACATGCGCTGCGCATATCAAGTAATTTATTTCCCGTTAAAATGAAATGGTGGTGGAATTAGTTGTAAATTAAAGCCTTACAAATGCTAGTCTAAGAGTTGTCTCTACTCATGGGTTGAAAGAATACCTAGGTGGAAGTCAGTAAGAAATGTTTTACTTGTCACTTTGTATATTGCTTGCTTTCCGATTTGATTACCTAAGCCTTTATCATGAATAGGAAAGAGAACGCTAAATTGTGAGTTTAGTGTACACCATGTGTACCTACTGCGCATTCTATAATCGGTACTAAATTTGTTCACCGCTACTGAGCGGTACCTACGAATAAAGGATATGGCTTAAATTCATTATGAATGAATTTTGATTTTGACAATTTGGAAAGGTATATACCTACTTCTCGTTAGTTTATGAAATTGGCAAAGTGAAATCTTAGATATTGTAATTCTCCTTTTAGCAATATCTTTACAGCAATACCTGGGTAGGTACTGCAAATAATATTCAGTCGAATGAATCTCCTTTCAAATTCAACACTAAAGTTTGGAAAGCCGCCATTTTTTAATAGGCAAAGTTCGCACACAAGTATTACGGAGTTCTTTGAGTTTATTTCAATTTAAAAAAATGCTTTTTTCAGGCAATTTGATACTTTTAATGTACTGTCTGTAATGCAGGCATAGTAAAATTGTAAAGAAAAAAAAGGAAGGGGAGACCGGCGCTAAAAGTAACACTTTTTACTAAAATTGATGTTATTCCTAAGATTTTGTTCTTCTGTTTAAAGAGCAATATTTCAGCTACGAAAACCAATAAAAAAGCCAACTATATACTGATGAGAATTTATAAAGATAAAACTTTTAGACAAAAAACGTGTTTACGTAAATAGTTACCCCATACGCGGGGAAAATTTTAACATAGACCGGTGTAAATTGTTAAAAAAACTGCAATCTTCTTTTAAATAAACTAACAATTTATAAAAAAAGATTAACAACAAAAAATATAGCACATACAACAGCAAAACTTATCAAATTAGTATTAAAACTTGAGGAATACCAAAAATATTTACAAAGAAAAAATAATGTTACAAACCTATCAATTTTGGGGACTACCCTTATAACTTTTCTTTAGGCTGTCCTTTTAACAGCTAAAGTATACTTAACGTTAGCTTTGAAGTAGATGAAGAATTTTCTCGTTCACTAGTTTTCTTAATTTTCAGGGAACCTTTTCAGTTTTAGCTGTTACTTTTTACCCCTGTTACTTCTAGCCCCGGTCTCTCCTACAACCCCATCATCCAATTTTACAAACGTCACCGGCGTTCGAAA
The DNA here is from genome assembly GCA_910595825.1 of Philhelius pedissequus. Lineage (NCBI taxonomy): Eukaryota > Metazoa > Arthropoda > Insecta > Diptera > Syrphidae > Philhelius > Philhelius pedissequus. The sequence goes on along the minus strand of OU343163.1, from coordinate 94,142,964 downwards.
TTTGATTTCTTTCAGAAATTTTATATTACATTATACATTATAGTTCTCCGTCTATACATATTTTATTTTTGAGAGCGTGTCGTGTCGTGTTGTCGGTTTGACAGCTCCATAGAAAAAAAAGGAAGTTTTACTTCAAAAGAAAAAATCGGTTTCCCTCGCCGCCATTTTTTTTTCATTCAAAAGAATTGTATACTTAATACTAATAGATTAAAGATGTTTGAAATAACAACAATTGCATCAGCATAATTCTTTTAATTATATGTGACCAAAAAGAGGTTTACTTTTCTTCCCAGCTTTTATTCCAAACTTACATTTTCTACATTTCAGCTGATTGACGTCTGATGCTAATTGCAAATTTTCGATTTACCACACGATTTCGTGTTGGAAATTTTACGATTTGTTGGAAAGCCTCAGTTGTCATTTCATTAGAAAAATAACCGATTCTCATATTTTTGTAAAATGTGTGTGAACGCGGCCGATTTGGTTTTTATTGTTACTATCCGTAAGAAAGGTGATACATAGCATTGCGCAAATAATGACGTTTTACGTAAGATCGCCTATTAAAAAATGGCTTTTGATACCCAACTATAATGGTTACTCAAGTTTAATTAGTTTTTGACAACTGAATTTTCAGAGAAAAAGTGTTGTAGTGTAAAAGCAGTAGAAGCGAAAATGAAACAGTGTGAACAAATTGTTCGTTCGGAGGTTAGTAAATAAAAACAAATTTAAGAATAAATTGCAAAAAAAAAATCAGCTCCGAACTGTCAAATTTAATTTACAACCCACAATATCATGATGCATTCCAAAAAACACCGAATAAAATATTCGTTCGAATGCTCAAATTCTATTCGAGTTCCACAAAAACCTGCCAATGCCCAAAGTTAGAATAATACCGGATTTACACGACTGTCAAATTAACGTGTAAATGGTCGAAAATGTGGCAATATATTTGTCAATAAAAAATTGCCAACCAGAATTTTCAGTAAGTTGTGGCATTATACCGACATCGTGTAAATTCCAGTATTGACAACAATTTTCAAACAATGACAATTTGCAATAAAGAATGAATTTGCTCATTTTTCACTGCCGCAGTTAGCAGTATTTTTATATGCCAATATTTTAGCTACGTGTAAATGCATTTCATTAATTCAACTAATTACAGCAGTATATTGGCAGTCGGGTAAAGCCAGCAGAAATTGCAAAAAAAATCTGCTCCGAACTGTCAAACTATAATTAACAACCTACAATTTCAACACACATTCTACAAACTCGTGAACAAAATATTCCTCGAAATTCTATTCGAGTTCCACATATCATCCACACAGCAACACAACGAATAAATTGATCACGCGCGGCTTGCCTCTAAATCACAGGTTATCTATTATAAAACGTCATTCCCAAAGAAGAAAAAAAAAATGTGAAAATAGACAACAAATTGTCAAAAACAGCTCCCATGTGAATACTCCCTTAATTAAAACCAACTACCATTAGCAATTGTCACTAAGATCAACAGTGTAAATAATTATGTTGTACCTAGTATACTGTAACGGACATATTAAAATGGCCAGGTGAACGCCACTGATGACTTTCATTGGCCACTTGAGTCAATTTTTAATTCCCCAACAGCCGTGATCGTCTAGTGGTTAGGACCCCACGTTGTGGCCGTGGTAACCCAGGTTCGAATCCTGGTCACGGCAATGTATCAAAGCATTGTCACGGAGGGGTCTTTAGTTTTTTTTTTCTTTTTTTGAAATTTGCTTATGTAAAATAGTACCTATTGTCGGACGATAATATGTTTTCATAATTTATTCCTAACTTACATTAATATCTTGAGTAGGTAAGTAACTACTTCGAACAACTTGAATTAAAATTGGCATTTTGGGGCTAGTAAAAAAGCAGACCTGGCTCTGGTCTTTTTGTTATTTAAATGATTCATTATTGTAAAATACTTAGAGTGGAAGAATATCGAACGGAAATCCCCAGCTCTCAATACCTGTTTACCCACAAGACCACACATGCAACATACAAAGCAATTATATTTATAATAATTTAACAATAATTATCTTCTTGTGCAACTTCCTCTGCCTACATTAACTAAAACTTATATGTAAGCGATAGGAGTGGTTTCAGTAGTAGCTATTCTGCCTTATTTAATAAAAAAAAATATGGCACAGCACACGCAATTTAAATATTGAATTATGAACATTCATACTGAAGACAAATTTTAATCACTTTTCTAATATTCAATCTAAATTTTATATTATCTACATTTTTAATTAGATACTTTCAGAAAAAAACATTAATTAAATTTAACATGTAATGTAGAGGGAGTGGAGAGTTATATACTGTTATAATGAATTGTAATAAGTTGCAAGGGACCATTTATAGCTATAAATTAAAAATTACCTTATGTTTGTTATTAATTAAAATAATTTTAATATAAAGAAGTCTTTAATCCATGTAAGTTTTGAATAGTGAATGTTTACTCACGTTTCACTATTCCCCTGCGATTGGAAATTATTTGATAAAAATGCTGAAATTTGATACATATTTTAAGATTTTTAGTATAAAAATAGTCTTTCCACAATACAAAAAAAAAACTGAGTTTCGTCAAAACCACTGACTGGTTCTTCCATACAATTTTGGTTAGCTACTGGTTCTCGCGAATATGAATCAAAAACAAAGAAAAATAAAACTATTCAATTCTCTTACAGTTGCTTAGAATATCTCCATCTCATAGACCTCTTTCACATCATGCACTTTCAGTTTGCGATATTTAAGCACGACGGTGAAGGACGTACATATTGTGGAAGCCGAAGAAGACAAAATTACTCAGATTGCAAAATTGCAGAATTATCGCCATTTCTTCTTTGTGATTTTCCTTATGAAATGTATGAACTTTATAAAGTTAATTAGAGTAAGGAGTAAGAAGATATGTCTCTCCAAACAAAGTTAACATTCTGTTATATATCGTAGAGTTTAAGTATCTATGCAACCAAAAAGAGACCAAAACAGAAACAAGGATTAAAATTAATTCTGGTGTAAGAGCAGTCATATCTCATAATGTACTAAAATGTTCTATACCCAACTGTTGACGTAAAAGTTAGAAGACAGTCAGATGTCAAAATAAATTGATCGCGTTCGAATACGAAACGTGGGTACGTAACTTAGTAGTGGCTTTGTTTTTGAACGATCAGGGGCATATAACACAACGCGACAAGTAATTATAGGACAAGTAGTAAAATACGACAAATCTTAAAAAAAAATTGTAACACAAAACGACAAGTCTAAAAGCTATTTGACAATTGTCATTTTAAAATGTGACAAGTGGGAAGTTGTTGGATTCCCCTCCTTTTGTAACATAAAGTGACAAGTGTCACAGAAAATTTGCTAGAGCGTGACAGGTAATTTAAAAGTTGTCATTAGTTTACATTTAAAAATCAGAAATTTAAATTGGAAAAGAATATAAAATCAATTTAAAATGTATTTATTTGACTTTGATTTTGATAGTCACAATGAGAATAAAAACAATGAATCTTTATACAGAAACAGATTGAAAGTGATTAAACCAAGAATACATTCTGAAGTTGAAGATCATTTTTTTCTCGAAAAATTTCGAAAGTTAAAACCAACGGCACAGTATGTATCTTACCGAAAAATTATTCGGCTTTATTTTGCGAATAATATTCAAGGCTTTTTGACAAAGTAAAAGTCTCTGTTAAATATCAATTAAAGTTCAAAAAAGAGTATTTATTCTTGTCTTATTTTTGTTAGAACAGCAATTTTTTTTCTTCCGGAATTTTTCCTATGTTTATCACACAATGTAGACAAGTCAAGGTAAATTTATTATTTAGAAAAGTGCAACAGTTTTACGTGTTTTTACAGACTACACTTCTCCTTGTCGTACAAGTATAGTTTTGCAAGTGAATTTAGACTTGTTGACTTGTTCCGTTGGTAGGTATTTTCTGTCAAGTGAAAGTGAGGTGTATTGCATAGATAGATGTACATCAGCAGTTTCGAATCAATTTCCAAATGAATGCAATAAATGAAATGATTTTTAACTAGCTTAGTGGCCAATTATGGCGATCAGGAAAACGCATCAGGAAAAGTTAAAACAGTATGAAAGTGAATATTTTTTTTGATGGTCGTTTATAGCAAACAGGAAAATTCTGTCAGTTGGCAGTTCTCACTATGAATCTGACATCAAGTTTTCCTAATTGAAATACATATACACGAAAAAGTTTTTGGTCCACAATTCTGTCGGTGGAACGAGAGAAATTGGATCCCAAATCATTAGAATGATTTGTTCCCATTATGTCAAATGGCAATCAGCTGGAACGAAAAATGAATTTTCACAAGGAAAATAATTAAGTACATTTTAAACAAAAACTTATTGTTCTAATGCAAATATTTTTTGGAACAAAAATTCTCTGAGCTATTTGTCATCAATTAATGTAGGATTTTTGTATTTAAAAACGCGTGAAAACATCATAAATTAAAACTTTTTTGCTGATTCGTTTTCCTGATTGCAATACCTAACTGGCCCCTTAGGATTTGCGTTTGACAATAGATGTTTAATTTCTTTTGTAAGGCAATACGAAAACACAAACAATCCGGCTTGCGTTGGCTATGCTATCGAACGCGACCATTAATATGTCAAAGTGTCAACGATTTTCAGATTTTTTGGAAACTTCATCCCGAAAACCGGGATTTTGTTTCCGAGTGAAAAGCTATAAACCTAAGAAAATAAATATTCTACATTTTTAAACAAAAAATTCAATTTTGCTTTTTTTTTCAGAAACTTAAATCTTAAATAAATCATCAAAAAAGAAACGAAACGAAACCAGATTAATATTTGCAAAGAGGTAAAACCGAAAACAAACAAAAAATGACAAAAATCAAACAACTAGCACGACCAATTGCTAAGGAGTTCCATCGCGACAGATGCGGATTTAATCACACGCCAGCTGATGATTTTGTTAAATCACAAGTAAGTGTAATTTTCAGGCTTGCCACTCTTCAGAAAATATATATTTTGAATTTTAATGGTTACCACCTTCATTTTTTTTACCTTTTTGAAATTCGTGCGTAGTACTGTCCACATATTCAAAGCGTTTACAGAAAAAATATGTTGAGTTATCTAAAGATAGCTTTTGAAAAGTTGAGTATTTATCTCATTTCTAACATAGATCTTTCATAGGAGTTATATCAAAGGTATTTTTGAGCACTTGACAGTTCTAACTGTCAAGCAACATGTCAAAGTTGACAGAAATGCTTCAACAACGCTGCCTAATTATAAAAAAATTGGTTAGACAATTATAAGTCTGTACGCTAAGCTTGTAGAACACTTCCACCTTTGAACTCTAGAACCGATATTTCACCTTGATATACTGTTATACTGTTTCCGCACAAGTTTTCTCTTGCAATATTCAGTGGTATACGTGTTGAAGAAGGTTCAAATTTATAGTCTAGACGTCGGTTTTCAAAAGAGCATTGTCTTTGTTCGTCTACTTTATAGAAAAATCATCTTTCTTTTGAAAGACTGACGTCGAACGTGAATAATAAGAAGAAAAATCGACAAAATTGCAATTCAGTTAAAACAATGCAATCGTTTTAAAAATCAGCCAGTCAATCTTTCGTTAAATTGAAAATTTTCATCTGTTTAAAATAAAAATTTTCTTATAATAATTTTTTCACCGCATTTTTAAATTAATAATTAATATTTAAAATATATTCTTTTTCTATTATTTAGTGGCAAAATAGATCAAAGAGCATCCCCTACCTAATATACCGTTGGATAATTGGATTATTCTTTCTTGGTGTAGTTTTGGAAACGCTAATTGCCGGCGAATCGGGAGTATATTTTTTTATTTTCCTAACAAATTGGGGTATTTTAATGTGCATGTTTACCAATTTGTTGGGCGCAGTTCTGGTTAGCATTTATCATTTTCATCCTGAATATGAGGGTAAGATAGAAATTATTTAAATGTATCTAAATTAATCATGTAATGACGTAAATTCACCAATTCGTAAAATAACAAATTTACGCAGAAGTTTGGATGAGTGCCTTTTTGCCAATATTTCTGCCATAAATATTCAAAGTCTTTACCATAAAATAAGATAACGACAATTTATGTCAAACAATTGGTATAAACTGGCAGCAATATTAGCATTTTGCCAGTTGTGTAATTTTAAAAGTCTGGTTAATATTACCCAACTTCTCTGCCCATACAAATTTTGACAGTTCATTAAGGAAATGGGAAACTCTATTCAGAGTTTTACAACGTTGCATGAATTCACTTATTATGTTAAATTATTTATGTTTTTTATTTTCAATTCTTTTTAATTTTTTTTCAGACAAATTATTAAGCATGCAATCGTTAACAAGTCCCTTTAAGATATATTGGGCTATGCACATAACAACGTTGGTTGTATCTATTGCTATAACCATTACTTACTGGAGTCTATTATATACCCGTTAGTATTTCATTTTCTAATACTTAAACTTTCTTGTTTTTTAATGTTTTTTTTTCATTTAATTTTAGCTGAAGTAGCTTTAACTCCATCGAATATTCTCTGCCATGCATGCAATTCAATTTTTATGTTTTTGGATCTTTTGATTGTGGCTTATCCTATTAGATTGCTTCACATTTTCCTACCGTTTGCATTTGGAACAATTTTTAGTATATTTTCATATATTTATTATGTTGCTGGTGGAGTTGATCAGTAAGTATATACATTATACCAATAGAAAAAGATTATTAATTAGAACTTTATGTGAGTTTAAACACAAAACTATTTTCATTAAAAAAAAACCAGACAAGAAAAAACAACAAAATGATATCTACTTTAACCACAAATAAGTTCCTTAATAGATATTGCATATTTTAAGGAGAAAATATTGAGTTTTATTCACCAAATCGCAGTATTATTTTTGTATTATTTTTATACACTATATTACGCAGCAATTTTCATTATTTTTTTTAATTGTGTAAATATCACTACATCGCCAATATTTTTTTCGTACAAAATTGTGACAGAAGCAAGTGAAATGTAAATATAAAAAAAAATACCATTTTTTCCATCATAATACCATATTTACACGAACGTTAAAATGCAAAATTCAGCCATTTTATACCAACACCTAATTGTTTTTTTTTCGTAAAAATAGAAATATGGAAATTAATGACCTGATTTGGCAGATATATTATAGCATTCGAAAATTGTGTAAATGTTAAAAATATTTGCCAGCATTGCTGCCATTTTATATCAATTGTGCAAATTTTACCACTATTTGCCAAATTTGTCTGCCATTGTATACCAATGGTTTGTCATAATTATGTAAGCTCTTCGTTCATGTGATTTTGAAATGTCAAAAAGCTGCAAGCAAAAGTTAAATGTTGGTCAATTTGGCAGCACCAAATGTGCATCCGTCTGCAGCTCCGTTCCCCTCTGTTTTTATATTGTATTTGTGTGCACGTGCATTAACAACTGACAAATGCCTTGTGTAGCAATCTTTAGGTCTGATCCACACTCTGATAATCGGCACAAATGTGCACCAACTTCTGCCAATTCCTTGTGAAGACTTACAAAATTTGGTAGTTTTGGGTAGAAGAGAGCGCTTTTGAGAGAGTAAAATATTTCTGCTTCTGACAATTTCTGCCTCTTTATAGGAAGCAAATTCTTGGCAGACAATTTAGAATTGTCAGGTTAACGTTTGTTATACATAAGCGAAAAAAAACGTTTCAGGGAAAATATTTGCTGAACAAATAAATTAATTTTAAAAACGAAATGTTTTTTTTTGTAAAAAGAAGAGCTAATATTTTAAAAATATTGTAATGTTGTATATTGCATACTTCAAAATCTAAATTAGTTAATGCTATATACTTGGTATTTTGTCAACGCTGAAACGAAATTTCATTTGAAAAACTTTGAAGAAGGTAGCGCTATATGAAATATAATGTTCAATTAGAAACAACCATTTCAAATCAATTTCAGATCGATTTTTTTTTGTTGTAAGGAACTTGCAAAAAAATTTGCTTGTCAAGTCTATGAAATTTTGACAGTTTTGACACATTTTGTTAGTAACTCTTTTTTTTACTCAAATAAATTAAAAACATATCATTTCCTGAATTGGTATAGTTTGAGTAATATTCCAAATTAAGTCTTTATAATATTAACCACAAATCAACCAACAATTTACTTATATGTCTGTAAACAATTAACTCAAAAATAAGTTACAACTCTTTCAATTGGTACAACGTCCTGCTAATTTTGAATGTATTACCTAAGTGGATTGACTTTTTGACCCATACTGTCATTGAATTTCTGCCGCTGTCACGTATTTGTAGAATTGACTATTATAGCATTTTGACCTTTTGTAGATTATACAAATCGAAAACTAGAATTAAATAATTTTTGAAAGATCACTCATCAATTTAACAACTATTAATTTATTTTCCAGACATGGCAATCCATTTATCTACACCGTCCTGGACTGGCGAAACACAAAAGCCACCCTAATCACCTGCATCGGAGTCCTCCTGCTAACATGCTTCATCTATATTGTCATTTTTATGGTGTACAAAGTTCGAGTGTTCATTTACCGTCGGCTTTATTCACCGGCGGTATTTCAACCAACAACAACTACAATCGATGGTAATTCAAAATCCATCGACACCCAGGGAATTCAGCATTCACCATCGGGCATATCAATGGTCCTCGGCAATTATACTGGCTATGAAAATCAAGGATTTTCAACAATAAGCGAAAAAGTTGATAGGGGACATTAGTTATATAACACATATCTTTAGACACACAGAGTCATATTATGAATTATGATAAACAGTATTTTTTAAGATTTGTTTTTCTTACTTTTTAGTCGAATGCTATTTTGCGAATGAAGATGAAAGAATTTAGAAATGAAGTCAAAATGTTGTAAATATTATTTTAAATTAATTAATGTCAGGCCAAAATCGACCAATAAGATTTAAGCCTGGCTTACATTCATATATGTTCACATTAAGTACATAGAGCTAGTATTTTCCTTATGATGAAATTTATATTTAATAATATGAAATTATGATTTATCAATATTGTGATTTTTATACAAAATTATTAAGTATAGTGCGAAATTTTTTTCTTGTTAAGGTCAGTATACATATAGTTCGAAATATATTTTTTTCTCGATCTAGAATAATGAATTAAAAAAAAATTACGAATATAATTGAAATTTGTTTTAATATTTTAATTTTTAGTTGAATGTAAATGGACCCCAAACAAACATGATATTATGTGTGTTTGTTGGTTTATAGCAATAAAATTGGGTTAGGCACAGACAAGGGACTGTTTTAATGAATTAATGCAACAGAGGCATTATTTGCAGATTTTTCATTTGTATGCAATCGCATACATACGTCTTGAATATTCAATTAGCTTTGGTGGCATTAAATATTAACATTTATAAATTCAAAAATGTTTTAAGAGGTTAAAAATGCTGACAACAAGACTTTAAATATGCATGAAACCAATCGAACAAAAATATAAAGTGCCACCACTTAGTGATCATAATAAACTATTATTAGGTATAAGAAACTTAAGCTGCCTTATGCGTTTACAAGGCAGGGCAAAATAAATGGCATAATGTGATTTGGCTGCCATTTTGTTGAAAATACATTGTGTTCTTCAATTTTGTAGATTACGCTCAATTGGAATTTTGACAACTAATTTTCCATCTGTCAACAACATCAATGCGAATGTAAGATCAAATGGTATATACGCCATTTGCAAAAATGATGGTACAATCAAATTTTGACAATATTCTTGTCAAAGCTTATTTTTAACCAAACCAGTCTTAGCCGTGAAAAATTACTGACAGTAAAATGTTTAAACGTCAAAAAAGGACGCCAATGCTGTTTTCTTTTTCATTTATGTTCAAGTTAGCAGATGAGGCGGTTGAATTATTAAATAAAATGAACGACTTGATCGTTAAACACGTTTTCGAAATATTGAACTTAAAAAAAAAATATATTTTTTTCAAAAATCCATAAAAATATTTTTCAAAAATTTTGGTATGCAGTATTATGTATAATTAGAAGGACCTACTATATATAAAATTTGGTCGAAATCCGTCAAGCCGTTTATGTGAAAGTGGAAAATCGGATAAAATGTTGTAAATTTTTTTTGTACCAAAATGAAGACTAGGCCTACATTAGTGTACACACTTTTTTATCAAAATCGTTAGAGCCGTTTTCGAGATAATCAAGATGGCAGAAAAAAATGTATGGTAAGTACCTTTAAAAAAAACACGATTCAAAAATATATTTGATACAATTATCTAAAACGTAGTTCGTTATACAGACAGATAGACAGACGGAATTGCAAGACCCACTTTTTGATGTTCTTTATCATCGTAGTGTCAAGTTTGATTAAAATCTCGAGTTCGATTTTGTTTCCAAATGCAAAAATATATCGCAAGTAAAAATGAATAAGATTATTATTAAGGTTACGTGCGCACTTGCGAATTTTTCTTATTGCAAATAGGAAAGAAAGTCGCAGCTTAATAGTGTTTCTTGATAAAATTGTGACTAAATAGAAATAGCAGGTGCATTCCTACAGCCTACAGAATAAGTTCAAAAATAGTCTCAAGTTAGGCCTAAAATACAAATGCCATTTTAATTATTGGATTTGGATTATTTGAGTATTTTGTTTTGAAAGGGAAAGAACTTACTACTCTTTTTTGTAGGCAATGTTTTAGTCGGGAAATTAAAAGGGTGGAGTTTAAAAAAAAAAAACTAAAATTGCAGGAGAGCTTGAAACAGATAAAATTTTATCTGGTTTTAGAACCTTCATTTAAATATGTGAGTATCACTTAAGCGTAGGTATACCTGTTGCGCATCATTATTCACATCAATAATTAACATACAAGGGCCAAGATTTCCTCCTTGTGGTACTCTCGTGTGAACTGTTTTATTGAATATTTTGATACAATGACAAATACGATAGAAATACAAAGTCAGCATACATCACTTCCTACCTTTCAAATGCATTCGTATATTTATGCAAGAATGTGTAGATTTGTATGTTATTCATTTTCTTTCCACATTCTCTAACATCCTTTGAATTATATTGTATTGACTGGCAATAACGTTCAAGTACAACTTTTTAAATACTTCGCACGCTATTACATGCTCCGTTATTTGTTCTACACACTTCGCATTATGCACTTTGTGCTTCGCATTGCACTCCTCGCAAATTATTCATCGCACTATGTTCTTTTAAATACACTTCGCATTTTAAAATCACTTTTCGCAATACGAAATTTTCACTTTGTGTTCAAATTTGGCATATCGCACTGTGCCCCACTAACTTCGCATTTCGCACTATTTACTTGGCAATTTGCACTAATATCTCCCCTCCATTGCCTGAAAGATTTTTTTTCCTTACCGTGGAATAAACTATTTACGGCAATTTTTTTTTTTAATTCGAACTACCCTCCTGAGTTAAAGTTTGGCAATATTTGTGAATGAATTAGGGCCGAGTTAGCACTGTCAGGTTGATAATATGAACAAATTGTATTTGAAAAAAACTAAGAGCAATATAAAATACTTTGAACAAATCGTTCACCATCTAAATGTAAGCTCTCTTTATTCAAAAATTTTAAAAGGACAGTTGTCTTACCAATTTATGTTATAACAGTCTTATTTATAAAAGCATTTTAGACACTGCGTAAAGCTAGAATGCAAACACAGTTGTTTCATGATAATCTATACGTAAAAGATTTCTCTCTTTAGTACTTTATTTAATACAATAACATTCTAACTAAAATGAAAGGCAAAATGTTTTATTTATATAAATTTATGCAACGTTGAATAGAGCCTTAATAAATGCTTATTCACTGCGTAATAATTCAACCGTTGGCCGTATTTAATCGAGTTCTATTGAATTCGACTGTTAGTATGTTTATTTTGTTTTTTGTTTTCAATAGGGTATTCTCACTAACCTCTTGGCCGATATTGCTAAAAAAATAGCAACAGTTTTAGACCCAATTAACATTGTACAAAGCAAATTCACAAAATAAAAAAATTAGATTGTAAGAGTTCATATGGAAAGTCTGCTGAATGCCGCACCGAAATATTTCAAAAGGGGTTACCACTGTGGGTGGTAAATCTGTTTTTTTAGGACAAAAAACTCACACCACATTATATCTAATGTTTGAATTATTGCACTAAATAAGTCTACCCTATGAAATATTCTTGATCTAAAAATACAAATTAAACAAAAAAATACAGAGGTAAATATCTATTTTCTGTCGTCCTTGTCATAGTCAAAAATATACAGCGGGTTTTCTTGTGACCTAAATTTACCCTAAAAATCAAACAAAATTTTGACCTATTTTCAAAATCCCCTCGAACTAAAGAAATAACATATATTTTACAAGGTTCAATTTAATAACACACCCTATGCACGAATTGAATTTTCCAATTATTATTTTTTTGAACTAAGAAAGCTTTTCAGTTAAACCATTTACTCATTGTGTCATCATACGGAAAACCCATGATCGATGACAGCCCTTCTAGGTAATTTATTTATTGTATACATCTGGGAGGGGAGATACCTTACCAACCTCCACGAAGGCACGAAAGCCTTGAAATCTATACTCGTGCATTAAGAACTTAAAACACAATAATTTAAAATGAAATGACCTTTTTTTCAGTAATTAACAATATGTTACGAGTTACAGAGAAAAACTGTCTAACTTTTGATTAAGGCCGTCGCTCCTGCTCTAGTTTATATAAACACCGCAGCAGCGAGCTTGTTCTCTCATGATTTTTTGAGTTTTCAATTTTTAAAATTTAAACTCACTTTCGAATATTGATTGAAGATGGGGATGATGGACAGCTACCAATATAAGTTGTTAGACGAAAATATCACAAGAATCACCATCCATCATTTTAAACACAAGTAAACAGTGGAACAAGCTATATGATAAAGTAGAATAAAAATAAAAATCTCTTTGATTGTTGTTTTTTTACCGGAAAGAAGCTTTTCTTTCTTTGATTCGATATTCTTAAGAACTGCTCAATCCACAGATGAGTATTACTCATCTGTGGCTCAAATGAGACCGAGCGAGTTAACGAATATTCGTCCATTTTGACGTTTCGTTCACATGGCTGTTTTTTACTCATCGCAAATGTCATTTTAAAATAGATAATCCCTGATATTGAGGTGAACAAATTATTCGTTGAAATGTGGATTATATATGGAACGCGCAAATAGTTTGACAATTCCAAATAATCATATTACAATTCGCGACGACGAAATTGTTTTTCAAATTTGGAAATTAAAAATCAAATTTTTCTTACCAAAAAAGAAAATTTTGATTAAAATTTTTTAAATGAACAATTTTGTGACGGCCAAAATTACTCTATAAATACAGAATACAAATTTTCCTTTCCGTGTTTAAGAAAAAAAACTAAATTTCTTTTATGAAAATGGGCGTGTAGTAAGGCGTTAAAATTAACTTGAAAGAGAATAACTCATAATTTAAAAAAAAAACACAAGTACAGTTTTGTTTGCTGATTCAAAACTACTTATTCCCACTGTTGTGACACATATAAAATCAAACAATAACTACAAACGGACACGAAATCAGGCATTAAAATGACATTTATTTGTGAACAGGTGTAATTACTTTCACAATTCATTTTGATAGATAGACAGGGGTTTACTAATTTAATTTTCCAATCGAAATTGAATAGTTTAAAAATTTCAAATCTATACCAAACCTCCATTTAATGTGGTCAAGTACAGACCTTTTATTTCCCACACAAAAACAAAAAAAAATAATAAGACTTATAAAACTTTAACAGACACTACCATGATACCGATAGTTGTCAGTTTGAATAGTGCTTCTTCTTGTACACATCCTTGAAAGTTAGTTTTATTTAGTTTATTGATGTAACACGATATAAGGAGCCGTATTTGGGGTATGGGGCCTTGACTCACCACAACTCATAATTGCATATTTAATAAGGTTTATATAGGAAAACATTTTGTGTTGGTGTTTGTTTCGTTCATTGTTGATTGTTTAATTAGGCAGGACAGAACGAATAGGGTATAATTTAAGACTTTTAGATTTTTTTTTGAAAGTAGCAAGTAAAATTTAAACTGAAAATAGTTTGTTGTGAACATTTCATAAGCCTAGTGTCTTGAAATTTATTAAATCCAATTTATCCGGTTCGAGTCCCTAGTTTTGACCGCATCATATATAACCGGCGTGCATAATCAACTCTTTTGTTAAAAGAAGCTGGATTTGGTAAGAATTACTCGTATTCTTGTTTTTCATATAATGTAAGAAAAGGGTGTGTTTAACTACCTTAAGATTGTAGCTGTCGATCTTGACGTTCTGACCAAAATATCGGTGATGCTTGAAATTTCTTGATAAATACATATGAATAAGTATATACTTTATGATGTTGTTTGCAGTCACTGGAAGTAGATAAATTCCGGTTTGCTGTCGTTTATCATTATAAGCCCCTACTCAGGAAGTAGTATCAAAGGTTGGTGAGGCAGTCTTGAATCCTACTAGCTGCAATCTCTTGGGCAGAGACGTTGCTTAGGTAATGCAGTCATTTGCATTTTTCATCGTTCCCGATGTGTTCACTGGTCTGAAGAGAAATGGTCCTAATTTAGAACCTTGTGGTACTCCAGCTTTAATTTCCCTCACTCGTGATTTAGTACCAGTTGAAAAAAGAATCTATTTCTTAGGCGTTTGTAATAGATAACTTAGTAGTCCCAGTAGAGCATATATCTTCGAGTGCTCCTCCCGGAATCTGTACTGAAAGTTGGGTATAAGATTTCTCTTATTAGAAAATTGATGACTCCAGGACTTTGGCAATTTAGCAAGGCAAGGAAAGAGGCCATTGTTCAAGCAGCTACTAAGGACAATAATTAATAGTAAACCTATTCAGGATTGGTGAATACATCAACAATTTTTGAGCGGTTCTCATGATTTTCCCTCTTTCATTGGGGCTTTTTTCTTGACTAAAGCCACGAGTGCCATCAAAAACCTAAAAAGGTGAACTGGCGCAAAATCAGTGAAATTTCCATCGAAATGGTTAGCGAATACCTCCGATTTTTTCTACTTAAGGAATGGCCGTATTTTGTCCATGATTGATTTTTTTTCGAGATAGTTTGCCTTCTTTCAATGATGGTACATGTTTGATGACCTCCATTTTTTTGTAGCTCGGAAGCCTGGAAATATTTAACCGCTTAGTCAAACATAATTTGAATGCAGTTCTGTTGGGAATAATCTTCTTTCAGTATTTCTTAGTGTTGTAGAAGTATATCCTTTGGAGCTACTGTCTTAGCCCTTATCCGTGGTGATTAATGGCTGACATGAGTAGGAAGATTGGCAAACTTATCTTCTGGTTGTAAAGAATAGCTCCAGGATATTTGTCAGAACAAAATTCGTAGCATCATCGTGTCCAGGGTCTGACCGAAGAAAGCAGTAAATATCGAGCCACTGCCCTAACTGTCAATGTTTATTCCACGTTTATTATTCCAATTTTTTTGATTTAATGAAAAAATGTCCCTTCTCTCTCGTTTGCTGCCCACAAATGCTTTTCAGTGTGGCCAGTGGACCCTATTGTCCACCTGAAAAAATGATCTACCTTCTGATGTGCAAATATCTAAGCTCTTTCGATAATTGAAAATTACGTTCTGGAACTAACTCACGCATTTTGTTTTAAATGGTTGGGGAATTTGATAAGGGATTTTTTTTTAAAAAGGTTCGTGAATTTGGAAGAGTGTTTTACCTTTTCAAACATACCTTACCAAATTCAACAACTATTTTAAAAAATGTACGGAGTGAATGGTAATTAGAGCATTCAATTTGAGTCTGCGATTTTTATGCACGTGCTAACATTGAAAAAAATAACTGCAGTTATCGTTTCTTCTTTGTTGTGATTCTTCTTATTGTTTTAGTCGAGTAAGGAAAGCGAAGATATTATATGTCTCACTTTGGCAAAGTTAACTTTTGTTCAAGATCGCATTCTTGTAAGTGCATTCTTCGACCCTATAGGGGGGAACAAAAGAGAATCAACGCTTCAAAATCGCAGGCGTGTAAAAGCAGGTTTACGTGACTTCTTTTTGTATTGTTTCGCCTTTCGTGTTTTGGGGTAGAGAAATTTAGAGAAAAGGGAGTAGCGAAAACACATATGAAAATTTTATGATTTTTCACATGTTTTCAACGATAAGCCTGGCATTAAAAGTGGTCTCACCATTCTTCAAATCAAACTAATAAAAACTCGTGACCTACTTCCATTTTCATCGATTTTAATTTCAAAATCGATTATGTTATATTTTTTTTAAATTTAAGGTAAACACACTTTGGTACTAAGCTGTCAATTTTCTAAATGTCCCTAAAGGCTTTTGGTATCACTCAATCAAAATATATTAAATCTGGCTGCGAGGAGGGATTTCATGACAATAATTTTAATATATCAAAAAGTCGATCAGTGATGATAATAATTTAAAACTATTGCGAAGTATACACATATACCACATTTCTTAAATGTCCCAAAGGACTTTTTTTTAGTGTAATATCCTTTTTTGCGTGAATTGCTCAAAACGTAATAAATCTTGTGGTTTTATTACCATAAAATGTCGCAATCGGTAAGGCAATTTAATGGCAATTATTTTTAAGTGTCACGAAGTCGATCATAAATCCAAAAAAGATATATACATATCGACATATTGTATTTGTATAGATAGTTTCTATATAACCCATTAAAAGTTAAAACACTATTCATTCAAAAATTCATTCAATTTTATGTAAACCTATTATCTTTACGTGATAGTGTTGGTTGGGATGCGTGTTTGTTTATCCTCATTTTTGTCAATACACGAGTGACCCAAGCTCAAGGTCTTTGAATAAATAAAAAAAATACAAGAGAATAAAAAAAAAACTATAAAAGACCAATTTGGAATGAAAACCGAACGAACATAAAACCGATTGAACTGGAAGAAAAAAATAAAACTTTACATCTAGCTACATATAGAATTAAGGACATTTGCACTTGAATGTGTTATTCTCTACAAATTCTACACACTCAACCAAGGAATTTAATTTTTTTTAACTTGAGTTATTCATGTAGGTAGTGTGTCGTGTATGTCGTAGTTAGGGTATCCTAGAAATTTTACTGATATATGAGTAAAGGAAAATAAAAAAGAGTTTGGTTTGCTGTGAATGAAATTTGCGCATGATTTGCGTATAGATACTCGTACTATTTAGACATCTAACTTTTGGCGGTCAATTTATCATTGAATATGCAAAGATTCCTTGAGGCGTTTTTATAGATACTGTATAATACACAACTATAATTACTGTCATCATCATCATTATAAGCGATAGAAAATCCACCGTTAGGGGAAAATTAATTATTTACTTTAATAATTGTTTTCATCATTTTATGAATGAATTATTATGCAAAGGTCTAGAAACTTCCTTTGTAGTATTTGCTTTAAAACACAGTTTGTAAAGAACAGCATTAAAAGAAATATATTATTCCCATACGAAATCGATACAAAAACACTTTACTTTGCAAGCAGGCTTAACAATGTGATAACGTAAAAAGGGCTACTGAGTCTGGGAAGCAGGGTTGTAAGTTTTGTGAATGCATTCTTTAAAAATCATCAAAAGATTGCAATCAAATGATGCTGAACAAATGGGGAACAATTATTTTAATCATTTTAATATCGAATTAATGGTAAATGATACTTTCTCTATGAGAATTTTGGTGGAAGGTTAAATAGTTTAGTCAGTGTTATTGCCCTCTAAGCTATTTATCTTTCCATTTGATGAAAAAATATTTCCCCTTTGAAAAAAAAAAATGCAAAATATTTAAAATATATGTACGAATTTAAGTAATACCAAAGGTTTTGTTTTAACTACTTTATAAAAGAAAAGCTTAAAAGAAAATCGTGAAAAAAGTTCGTGAGTTATGATCGTGAAAAAATGACTTTTTTTTAAATAAAATGAATCCTCTAGTACCTTATAGTTTCCCGTTGTTACTCTGGTATTAGTGACAAATAATCAAAAATAGGAGGTTTATATCATGGCTAATATTAGGAAACAGTTTTGCCATTTATTAAACCATAAATAATAACTAAAGCAATAAATTGAATTTATTAAATTTAAATGTTGATACCAAGACTAATATTTTGTTTTTTTTCTGTAAAATGGAAAAAAAGAAAAAGGTAATTTTTGGATATTTAAAAGGGATTTCTCTTTACAATGCCCTTCCAGCACTGCATCACATAGTCAGGGCTATGGACTACGTATTTCATAACACAACTTTTTAAAGTTTGAGGGAAAAAATTCAAAAATCGTTGGAGTGGTTTTTAAAAATAATAGTTTGTTATTTACAAAAACTTAAAAACCTTTTTTGGAAGAAAAATTGAAACACGATTTTGAAGTAATTATTAATGTATTTATAAAATTTTAATAAAAAAAAAATCAGTGACTGGTTCTTGAAAAAACGATTTTTCAAAAAAAAATTATTAATGTTTTTTTAAATCGAAAAACAATTTTTTGAAAATTTGATTATGCAGTTTTATTAACAGTTTTAGGGAGCATTTGCATAAAAAAATAATTTGAATCGGTTTATCCAAAAATGAGGAAGTCGAAAATATAAAAAGTGGTTTTATGGGAAGTGGCTAACAAGAATACGCAATATAATGTTTTTTATCAAAATTCTTCGAGCCATTTTTGAGAAATACTTAACGGTTTTTTTTAAACATTTGTATTGGAGGTCTGTTTTTTTTATTTGTAAAAAAATTATTTTTTTTTTAAACTATTCAAAATAATGTCAAGAAACTACAAAATACGAAGTTTCGAAGAAATCGATTGAGTCGTTTTCAAAATGATAAGTTTAAAAATAAAAAGTTTTTTTTTTAATTTCAAAGATTAAATTTGGCTTATACATTAGTGCTTAAATTTTATCGGAGCTTCTGCATACAAAGAAAAATCATATTAACAGTTTTCCATAAAATCGAAAACCCATTCATTTGATTTTTTTAAACTTTTTTATATTTTGAAAAAAAAATTAATAAAAAAAAACTATTTTTTCTAACTCAATAATTCGAAAATGACTCAATAGATTTTTTTTTGAAATTTTGTATTTGGTAATTTCTTGACATTATCTTGAATACTTTGAGAAACTATTTTAATAAAACAAAAAAACAAAGGTACCTTACATTCAAATTACATAATGAAATTAAATAAAATGCACGGTTGGATCGCACGCACTTGCTCTTATTTTCGATCAAGCGGCTATATTTTTCAAGTCTTCTTTTAATTAATTTTTCATATACAAAATTTCTTTAAATTTTTTCTTAAACAAAAATTTTGGTATCACAATTTTAATAATTTAATAATATGAACTTGAAAAAATAATTGCAAAAAAATCTTTCATCCGTTCATATATATATTTTTAAATATTCGAAATATTTTTCGAAAATTTCGATACCTATGCAGAATTATTTAGAATTAGAAGGAACTCCAGTATAAACATTTTTATCGAAATCCGTTGACCCATTTCTGAGAAAGTCAAAAATAAAAAAACATGGTTGTATGGTTGGAACCGTTAATAAAATATTAAAACAAAAATTTGCAGCAAAATGTAGAATAGATTTATTTTAATAAAAATCTTTAGGGCCGTTTTCGAGATAATTAAAATTGTAGAAAAAATTGTATGGCAAGTACCGTTAATTTTGCCGTTAAAAAACGAGTCAAATCATACTTCACTTTCAATATCATCAATATCACTTTCGAAAAATGTTTTGTTGACTTAAAAAAAAAAAAAATTCAATATTTCGAAAACAGATTTTACTCATCAAATTAAGAGTATTATCACCTAACCTATGTATTTGATAATTTGGAACTTGGAACCACAACTCTGCAAAATCGGTATTCTAAAGTTTTGCACGTGCAAAGATTCAATTAACACTGCTCTCAATTCGCGGGTCGCAATTTATGGTTACAACTGTTTGATTGTTTGAGAAATATGGTCCTATGTTACTACCCTGCATCCCACCATAAAATCAGCTTTTCACAATACCAATGTGATTCATTTTGATTTTCATGCAGGTTTGGTATTAAACGTAAATTAGTTCTAGTTTGTATTGATACACAATTTTAATTCGTGGGTCAACTGTTGCTCAACGTTTTAGTCAATTTGTAAACTAAAAGATAATTAAGCGTTTCTTTATTTAATATATGTATGTGCATGTACATCAAGCGACCTTATTCCTTTTATATAAAACTTGATGGTCTTATAAAACTTCTGACAGTGGAGTTAATTAACACTTAATAGTCCAACAACCTAGGTATAAGCTCTGAAACAAATATTTCTGAATTATAACAACGCGTGTGTCCTGGATTTCACTGTTGCCGCTCTATTGTTGGTTTGTCAACATAAAACATCCGTGTCCAATATAATTATCTCTCTACGACACATACATATACCGACAAAGGTTCAACATTGACACATTTCCATCAACCGAAACAGACTATAGCTATTTCGCGGTCAGGACATCATCACGTCGCATGGAAAAAATAAAAAAAAATTCGATTTGGTATATAAAAGGATAATTTACTATAATACACCCAAACTACTACTAATACACATATTTATCTATATTATTACAACAAATACAAGCAAACGAATAGAAAAAAAACAACAACATCAAAAATACTAAACCAAACGGATATGCATTCCGACAGTACAACCAGAACAACAAAAAAAAACATACACAATTCTTTGTATATGTATGTGGAATCGAAAGGATATAACTGCTATAACGCATTAATTATTTATCAGTAAAAAAGGACCAACGTTATACCAGCTTTTGCCTTATATCAATAGCCAACTACTAAAGCTGGTAAGTTGAATTTATTCTTTGTCATCGTGTTAGGTTTTAGTTGAATTCGGGACTTGTGACAGATTTTACGCGTTTTCATTATTCTGTTATCTTTTTGAAATTTTAATAAATCAAAAAAAAAAAGAGATATGTTAAGGATTTCATTTTTATATCTTTTTTATGAAATTTAACGAAAAAGTTTAAAAAATTTCTAACTTTCTGATTTTACAAGAAAAAATCAATTTGTGCTGTGATAATATTTCTTGAAAAGTTATATTTACATACACACACGAAATTAACCATAAATTTAATTTAAAAAAAAGTCTCTCAAAATATAAGTGAATTCCGTCACACAGTGAACTTGTTAAAAAAAAAATTAATAAAATGAATGAAAACCTTGATCACCACCAAATGGATAATTAAGACCAAATTTTTTTTTTTTCAAAAGGCTGCACGAGAAACAAGGTTTTATAAAAGTTTTTTTTTTGCTACATTGGCCACCGAATGGATAATGGGTATTTGTTTAGACACAGGTAAGCAGAAGTTTATTATGTAGATATTGTTAACGAAAAGGTTAAATAGCCTCTAGGGGACAATTTGGTTTTTATCTTGATTGACTGGCTGATGGTGTGTTCTGATTTTATTACATATTTAATAAAACAAAAAATACAATAATGAAGATAGCTGAGTGAATTCTATAAAAAAAATATATTTTTTCTATTTTTGGTGCACCCCCTTTACCACCTTTTCACATCTCATGGACGTAAACGTCATTTTACACAGTTTTGTGTAATGTGAAACATTTTTGTAGAATAACTCATATTGAGTGGAATGTAAATTGAACAGTTTATGCAGACGTATATTTTTTTACGTCAACTAGACTTACGTGAAGTAAAATTATTTTCTTCCCTTTTGAAGTATAATATCACAATTACGTCACGCACTTTTTTTTAATTTAAATTCTTGGTTTTCGCACCACAACCCAACAAACGAAAAATACGTTCCGAAATCTTGAATTCAAAAATAGTCGTGTTTTTTCGTTAAGACGGAAGGCTGTGAACTAAAAAAAATACCTGGAATCAGCGAAGAAAAATATTAATATCAATAAAACCATTGACATTTCTATACATGCTATCAATTATGAGGAGGTAATTCGCGCCGGCAGCATACTTTTATCAAGAATAAGGGTCAATCCTTGAAAATTTTTAGTTAAGCCCGAAGGGGATATTATCAAGACCCTGTGTACATTTTTTTTATCGAAAACCATTGAGCCGTTAATGAGTCAAAAATTAAAAAAAAATTTGTTCTATGGCATTTATCGTTAAAAACATTGTATATACAATTTTTTTAATTTTAGATAAAATAAAATCCAAAAAAATAAATCATCCACTCGTTTTCAAAATATTGACTTTTCAAAAACAATTTTTTTTCTTAAATCTAAAAAATATTATGCCAAACTTCTGGTATATCATATATATAAAGATTTTGATCGAAATCCGTCGAGCCGAGAAAGCCGAATATCAAAAAAATACTTGTATGGCAGGTATACAGTTAATAATTAAATATGTAAAAAAAATGTTGACCAAAATGTAGACCCCACCTTATGCAATGCACCCACTCTTTTAATCAAAATCGTTAACCCGTTTTCGAGATAATTGTATGGCAAGTACTGTTGTTTTTGGGGCTAAAAAATCTATTCGAAAATCTATTTGAGACAATCACCTAAAACGCTTTAGATCGACTGAATTGCGGGAGGCTCTTTTTGCTGTTCTCCATCATCCTAATATCAACTTTGATTAAAATCTCGAGTTTGATTTTTTTTCCAAATGCAAAACTTGCATAATAGTACCTATCTCGCAAATAGTTTTAAAATAAAACTTGTTAGAGCCGTTTTCGAGATAATTAGGACTTACTATATTTGGTACAAAAAAAATTATGGGAGTTACTGTTATTTTTGGGGCTAAGAAAAATATTAGAAAAAAGAACCACATAAAACGCCTGATTTGTGGAATGATGTTACACATCATATATAAATGAATACGTTCCACAGTAGTTCTTTTCATTTTCTTACCACGTGAAGCGAGAAAAATCAATGGTTTTATTTTGTTACAAAATTTATTTAGTTCAGTCTATTAAGCTCATAATCAATTGTAATATAACTTTGGGCGTATTTTGTTCCAAGTAAATAGAAAATTTTAACAAAAAAACGAGTTACTCAATGTAAAACAAATATAATTTAACCTTCATTTAAAAGAAGGTCATTCTTTCGAGAACTTTCCTACATGACACCTACACGATAATTATCATTTATATTTATATTAAAATTAAAAGTTGTGTATTTATTTTTATGATTAAAATAAGTTAAATTAACCAGCACGACACAAAGAATTTGGTCCTTCGAGCCGGACTATCTTTGAATGGGTTGGACTTATCGTTTCAGACGCTGTAATCTTCTTCCTTTTTATTTGTTAATAAATAATGTTATATAATGAAAACCAATTCCCTGGGACAATAAATGCTGGAACTTTGCATTGAAGTTGTCCAGGAGTTGAAACTATAAAACGGCAAGATTTCAATGTGCCTTACAGAGTGAATAATGATTAATGGTAGACACGGCTGAAAATTAAAATGTTCACTCCACACTCGCTCTTGAAGGCGGGGATTTTGAGGGTCATATGCAGCTAATCACATTCACATTATGTTATCAACCCGAATGTGCTGATATAAATCAACCGTTTCGGAATCCAACTGAAGTAGAATAGTTTGAGAATTCAATCGAAAAGAACATTCGTACTGGTCTCTGATCAAAAAAATAGGTACACTCACTACTTTTTGGATAAATAAAAGCATCTCTATATCCAGGTGGCACATCTTCAAACCAAACTTCATTGAAAATTAACCCCGAATAAGTGAAAACAATTTTTGTTAAGTGAATGTCGAAGACAAATAATTTAAGTAAACGGACTCGGAAAAGCTGTGAAACTAAATAAACTTTATTTTTCGGTCGATTTTTATTCGAGTATCAATATTAAATTTTTTTTTATTAGAACATTTTTTTTATATAAAAACGGAAAGCAACAATTTAAAGAAATTATTTGTCATATATCGGGGATTTCATCTAAAATCTCATTTTCAGTCAAATTTGCTGAATAATACACAGAAACAAGTTTAGTTGCATAAACGGATTTCAATAGTTGAAAAGTGATCAGAATTTTCATTATTATTATCATTTTTTAAACAATAATTATGTAACTATGCGTCAAAGCTAAGAGAAGTATACAAATATTTTAGTGAATACTCAATTTCGTAAAGAAAATAGCAGCAAAAAAACAACTTTTATAATTTTAACATTTTAAGTTCTTCTATGAACGCGACCGTAAATTATGGAATAATAAAGGGTCTATTCGGAAACAAAATGACTGCATCAATCAGGACTTGGGTTTTATATCCTTATCTAGTCACGGTTCAATCTATAATTGCCAAATATTTCACTTAAATTTGCTGATATTTTAGAATGCTGCCTCTTAATATAATTATTCAATACATTGGCACAATACATTCTAAATTCCTCATGTCTTATCATTCATCTCCAAACTTGGTACTTAAGTGTTTAAGGTGATTGTCTCAAATATATTTTCAAATTTATTTTTTTTATCCCCAAAAAAACGGTACTCGTCGTACAATTTTTCTACCATTTTTAATATTTCGAAAACCAATCTGACTATTTTGATTTTATCAATCATTTTTTTTATTTTCGACTTTATCATAAATCGCTGTACGGATTTCGATCAAAATTCTTATATAGGAGATTTTTCATTTCTCAAAAATATTTTTTGCATTTTTGAAAAAAAAAATCATTTTAATTTTTTGTGAAAATTCAATATTTCAACCAAGGGTGGACGACAGTTTTGGAAATTCTGTTTTTAAATTTGTAAAATTAATTACTTAAAATTATCAAGATAAATTTTTGTTTTTAGAAAAAAATTTAAGTAATTTTGTATAAAAGAAATGAAATAGAAAGAAAGCAAGTTCGTGCCGTCCAGTCGTGGGTTTAATTTTTATCGCAAAACAGTTCATTTTTTTTAGTAAATAAAACATCGACGGTAAATAAATTAATTCTTTAGCGTTCTTTCCAAATTAATTTAATTTTTTTTTAATCGAAATTTCAATCCATTTAATCTCTGCCTAATTGATATTAACATCAATTTTATTGATAAATAATAATAAGTAAAATGTTACGTGTCACAATGTAATAATTTATTAAAAACAGGGTGATTGCAAATCAAATTGTACCCATTCCCTAAGCGTTTAATAAACCCATTAAACTATCGCATAATTAAATGTTTGTAATCTCTTAGAAAAAGTGGAGTACATGCACATATACATATAATATTTTGTTGTCATTATCAAAGCTTAAACTTTAAAAATATAAAGTAGCATTATAATGAAAATGTCGTCGATGAATGAATTAACGCTAAATGTGATTTTAAATTTTCAAGCAAAGAAACTGTTATTTAACTATGTGCCTTGGTGTAAACGCCACGTGCGTCTTTGCTGTCAAGAAAAATAATTTTCTTATCTTTCTATAGTCTTTGTCAATGGCAATCAACTTTTCTGTTTGTTTTTGCTTACTGAGATTATTCCACATCGGCGAAAATGTGAAGTTATTTTCCTGGTTTTTATTTCGTGCTCAAAATTTTGTCAACCGGAATGCAAAACAAAATGTATCCTTAAATCTTGAAACACATGTGCATACTCTCTTGACATTTATGATGCATGCATAGTTCTGTCAAATTGAAAATGATAATAGTTATTGTGCGGTGAAAACATTATAATTTGTTGAAAATGGATGTTAATGAAATAGAAAAACATCTTCGCATGCTCCTTATATTCTTATAAGAAGAACTCTTATTATCATATTACAATTTATTTTCCTTACATGCAGTCTCCATTAGCGATAAATTTATAGCAATGGCAATATCAATAACAAAAGGCAGATAGCAGAAGAACTGTCAAATTTTCTTAGGTGCACATTTCCTAGCATACTATTTTAATGTAGTAAAGAATTTCGGTAGCAACTGATAATAATAGACACACCATCAACAAATGATATTTGGAAACGCCAAAACAAAATGAAAGTTCTCCTTACGATATAAAGCCAGCGATGAATAGTATACAATGAAAGCATGCTATCTATCGCATGCTATGAAATTATCTCCACTTGCGATAATGAAAGCATGATTTAAGGCTTGAAATTTTTCCCAAACAGAAAACGATTCACGAAACAGCCCTTGCACGAGAAACAAATAGCGATTAAGAATAAGTTCGGCGAGCATGCTGGTCGTTAAGAGCAACATTTAACCAATTCAATTAGATTTCCTTCAATTTTTTAAAATCACTAAAACAAAATTTGTTTTTTGTTTTTGTTTAAGTTAATATGAGTAATGCGTTGGGTTACATGCAGACATTTATTGAATATCCTCAATTTCACTGCATAAATAAAGCTATCCGTGAGAATTTTCAGAGAAGCAAAAAATCCCGGGGTGTTTTGATATCACAAACAACTGCAGTTCTGGATCACGCTTAAAAATGACAGCTACCATTTTGACGGCTCACTACCACTTATCTGCAATCGTTCTCCTAACAAATAGATAGCCAAATAACTCTGATTAGTACGATTCGATCGTGCACGTAATTTTGAAATATGAAATGTGAACAAAGCTACAAGCAAAATTTAAAAGTTGGCAAACTTTTGCAGCACAAAACTTAAAGTTTTCTCTTGTGAAAGCGGTTTAAAAATAAATCATTGATACAGACAGTGATATTTACGATAGAAATGCATTGAATCATTTATGTTGTGATTTTTTTCACGAATTTGTAATAATTTCTATTTTTTTTTACAAAAGGCTTGGTGTTAACTCGAAAAAATTTTCTTTATTTATAGTGGAGATGAAAAATGTCCTCTGCAATGAAAAAGTCGTGAATTTTTACTAGCGTGAATTTTTGCAAAGAATGTAACAAACTGTCAATTTTGTTTTCTGCTATTTTTGTATCTGCAAAGTTTCACTTGTTGTCGTTTTACACAGTTAAGTAAACCCTGTCGTATTTTATGACGAACAATTGGCATAATGGTTATGCGAAAAAATACACATAATCCGTGTTCAATAACTACTGTAATGGATACCAGCTGCAATTCGTTAAGTTTCGTTCAATTAAGAAAATTTTGCAAGAGCTCTGCGCATAAATTAATTTTAAAATAAAGAATTAATGCAGACAAAAATACAGCCTTAGAATTGAAGTGAGTGTACCTTTAAACAGCAACCCTACCTGAACCTTTAATTTGATTCGGTCCTAAAACCATAATATGTTTCTTCCTTATTCAACAAATTTGACATTTATGAGTATGGTTACAAATTTTTCTCTTGAATACTGTGTTAAAACATTAAAAATCCAGAACAATAAAAAAAACTAATTTCACATAATATCGCAAAGAACTCAAGCTATGATTCTATAATTTCGATAGCCCAATAGAAACTTTAAATGATTTCACTATGGTAACTATGGCAAACGTCATTGCAAGTAACTGCTAATACGCTGATGATGCGAAATGAAAAATTTCATACAAAAATGACAGAACGAAATCATAAACGAAAATGTTCGTTCTGCAGTACGCTATTCCATGACGAAATTTTAAAAGTCTCCACTCACTTTTCACAGACAATTTATTCCCCAGACCAATTAATTGTGTGCGGAAAATCACACTTCAGTTTTTAGCCGTGTTTTGTTGTTTCTTTCATTGCAGCTTGTTTATTTTTGGTTTTTTTCTGATTGGTTTTTTTTTTTTCTTGAACATTTTTTCGTTCATGTTTTCGTTAGCATTTCGTTCTCCTAGTGGAGGCCACCGAAAATTTCCATTTCGCATCATCAGCGTATACATTAAAACCACTCATAACAATCACTCAGCACCTTAGCCAATTAAGACCCAGATTTTGAAAGCGACTAAATTCTTTGGAGAGATTTTAATAAATGTCAAGAAAATGTTTGCTAAAAATAGCCGACAAAAATATCCAACTTCTGAAAATTATTCTAATTTTATATTTTTTTTTTTAATATACAAAATATATATTTCTTTCTTTCTATGATATGATGAAGTATATTAACCTGTCAAAAATCCTCCTAATTTACATAGGCACATGCTCATAGGAGTAAAATATCCGATATTGTACTGTTTCGCCGCCCATTGATTAGCCTCCTGTCACCTCAATGTCACAATCAAAGGCTGGTGTAAGAAAATTAATAACTGTTCAAAATAAAAAGTCACCCACCTTATAGCGTCCAATTGAGTCGGGTTCAAGGATACCCCTATGTTACTCGAGTATTCACTATAGAACGCATAGAAATGACAGGATTCCATGTGAACTAAAGATGTGTTGTGTATGTTTGGCAAATGCGATGAGGGGCAATGAACATTGGAAAAACAAAATCAACCGGTCGATATTTGAAAACACCACACATGAATTGCTAGAAAATCAATACATATAATATTATCCTTTCTTGCTACCACCTACTCGTATGATGTTTTTGTTATTTATTGAGGCAGTCTAGTAGTACCTATGTATTACTGTTTGTGTTTAGTAGACTATTTTTCCTCCATTCATACTCAGACAAGTGCATCTTTAACATTTACATACAAAAGTTTGAGATAGTGCACGTGTTAGGGTTTTAGCGACACAGTGAGTCCTTTGTATGGTAGTACATTTATAGTGTTTTGGGTTTTGGAAGGAGGTTGAGTCGGAATTTGTTTTGTTCAACTGACTTTGTTTTGTTTTTGTAAAAGTTTTGCTTATTATTACAACGGAAAGGGATATTTTTATATGACGAGGAAATTGTGCGGCAATTTTTTTTTTTGTATGAGAATTTATGTCGATGGTAATGATCTGACTCCAAAGTATGAGTGTATGGTTAATAATTTTACTATTGATGTTGCACCTGTTGAGGTTGTAGAAAAGCGTTTAGCCGTTGTTTTTATGAAGTTTTGTGTTTTATTTTATTTTTTAGGAGTCGTTTTTTTGCAAGCGGGAGGATATAATATTATTAAAAAAAAGACATCGGAAATTAGTGACGCCTTAATAGAAAAAAAAAAATTGGAATTTAAATATGAACTATTGATTACGCCCGAAGATACTCTGCACTTAGCTTAGTCCCAAATGGAATAATTTTTCCATAACACGTAAATTGTTAAGTCATTTCTAAATTGTTCATCCAATATTCTTCGGGCTTGAAAAAAGTGCGCATTTTGAATGACTACTTTTACTGAATAGTCTCAACAATTTCCTAAGAGCTCAGATGATAAAAGAACATGAAAAATTGTGTAATTAGCCTACAGGAAAGCAGGGGAGTAAACTATTTCTGGAAGATATTATTCTTCTGCTATAGAAACAAAACTTAACAAATTGTTTCTATCTGATTGAATTTATATCGCAATTTTTACAGCCTATTGATACAATTTACTGGCACTTGTAAGCCCAGAAATTAGAGTTTGATCATAAGTGACAGTTACGGCCGAATTTCTTTACAAGGTTGTAGCTATAAAAATTCGGTTTAATGAAAAATTATAACTTAGTTTATTTCGATTTCATTTTTTCACCAAATTTTCACTCGTTAGAAGTCGAATTCAGAACTTTGTGTTAAATAGAACGTCGATAAATTTGAACTATCAGTATTGGAGAATTGGCTGGATAGAAATCGGTTTAACTATGATTTCATTTCTTCAAATTTTAAAATTGTTTCTGTAATATTTTTTATTAAAGAAAAATGCCATTTATCTCCACTGATTGCCTCTTGCACTATGATCACTATGAAATTGATGTTCTAAGGGCTTAAAGAAGGGGGTTCTAATTAGTTTTACAGCCCGTGCTTCAATCAATACTTGAATGACAGATATCTGACGATTGCGTCAGAGGAACAAAAACGTTAATCGGGGTGCTTAATTAAGTGTGTGATAACTTGCAATATCCACATCCATGGTAGAAGCCCAGAGTTTTAGTTATTTCCATTTTCATTCGCTCCGTCATAAACGGATATTCCAATATAAATAATATAAAATTTAGAGCTAAACTGATAGAGTAAGATCCCAGGGCCGGCAGACATACGTCATTTTATCATAGCTGATTTTTTTGATATGTTTAATGGGATAGTGTCTCAAAATTTGGTTGACACTTGTAAAAGATATTCTTAAAATCTTAAAAGATGTCATCTTAAAGGCGTCTGCCAGACGAAACGCCCCACTGTAGGTGTTTGACAAGTGTCACACAAAATTTGCGACACTATCCCCTTAAACACATCAAACAATCAGCCTGCCTTACAGGAAAAAAAAAAAAAAACAATAACATGAAAATGTAGGGATGGGCGATGTTCATTGATCTTCACAAAACATCGATATTAGACGAAAATATATCGATGTTTCAACTTCGACATACAAAACATCGACTTCAAATAAGCTCAAATCTTTTGTCAATCAACACATGCTTATGAAGGTTGGATCGCTCTCGACGGGACCGCACATCACTGGGGCTAAATATAGGACTGGACTTTAGGAATTACTTTAGATATTTTCCAGCTATCAGGGAATTATGAGGATGTACATTTAAAAAAATCTACGACCGACACGGCTCAAAAATTTATTGCAGAATCTTTTTTATGAAACATATAGGCAGACCGTTCTCTACAATAGGATCAGGCTTGATAGAGCGAAAGATCTCTAAGACCTCGAATTCTAATAGATTTATATCCATCAATTTTTTTCCCAATATTTCATGTAAGTCGACAGCAAATACACCAGTTTTCCGATTTTTTATTCCATCAAAAAAAAAATCATAACTTCCCCGTGATAGTTTAATATAACTGACAGAACTGTCATTATACTGTAGTTTCCTAAAATTGTTTTCAGTGACATATGTTGTGTTGTCAACTGAATTTTAAGAACCAAAAGAACAATTCTTATTTGAACTTATTTTTTGAGTATTTTTGTTTTTTTTTTAATTCGAAAATATTCCCGGTTGGGAAATTAACAAAAAAAAAGATAAATTCCATCCCTTCTGTTGAGGTTATGTTAAATATGTTATATGGCCCAAAAATCAAAGTTTTAAGCCGCCTTTATTATTTAAATAAATTAAAATTAAATATGTACATCTTCTAATTAAATAAAAATATTGTTTAATTATATGTATTTTACAGATGCCAGCGCGGCACAGGACACAAACGAAACCGCCAACGAAGCTTGGAAACGAACAAATCCTCGCAATACAAACAGTGCCAGTGGTTCAGTAATGAATGCCCCATTAGCCGATATGGCAAACGCTGGCAAAATAAAATTCGATCCACCAAAGGTTCCAGTGATATTTGTTTTAGGTTATTTTTTTCAATAAAAAAAAAAATAATAATCCACATTTAAACTTTTTTTTTGTATAATTTAGGAGGCCCAGGTAGTGGCAAAGTAACTCATTGTGACACCTTCATGCAGGAGCGCCGAGGTGTCATACACATAAATATGATGGATCTCCTGCAGCAGTATGCGATGGGTAATGGTAAGGATTCTCAAATTTGTATGTTTTAAATATTTTATATCTTTATGTTTGTGTTTAAAAGATATGCAGGATTTTGCACAATTATCATCGAAAACTGTCACCGAAGTGCTTATGTTAGAAATGAAAATGGCTCCAGCTGCCAAAGCATATTTAATCTCCGGATATCCACGTTCGATGCGTGACGTTGTTGAATATTCAGAAAAAGTAAGTATATTCTATGTTAAGCAAATAATAAAAAAAAAAAATAATCACAATCCCCAAAGGTCCTTCCAAACACATTAATTACGACATGCAATGATTCGAGTTTCGAGTCAGTCGAATAGGTCAAACTTATACATCTTAGCCTTAAACACGGCCAAAATCCTTCAGAGAGAGAGATAGAGAGCACACATATTGACCAATCAAGCCCTTTGTTTTTAATATTTAGACCTACGTAAGACCGGTCTAGTTAAGTCGCCGCGCCGCCAGGCAGACCGTGCTGTCATAAGCAACAATTAAATTAACAAAAAAAAAAAGTAATTTCGTTAAAGAAACGCGCATTTGAATTGTTTACGACATCGTGCGTGCTTTGGCAGTGGGGGTTACCAAACTGAAAGCCGCCAAATGGACTAAATGTACACACAATCCAGTTTCAAATGAGCTTATTTAGTTGAAAGTTAGATATGTGTGTACAGTGTAGGCATGTTAAAATGTATATCGACATAGATACCACAGTACACCTTCTGAAATAGTATCGTGGGACACGTCAATTGAGAATACTCAATTATTCAAAACAAATTATATAGGTACGCATCCCACTTTACCACCATTAGTAGTAGGTATATCCTGTCAAGGACGAATACTTTTCGTTTTTTTGTTTTTTTTTTAAGGAGAAGAGGTGTGGCACTCGTCGGGCAATTTTAAAAAACACTATGTGTATACAACGACCGACGACGACGCTATTAAACTTACATCAAGGACTTCAGTTTTTGTTTTTTGTATTACTTGGTTTTGGTTTTTTCTTAAAAAGCCTACGGGAAAAATAACTAAATAAAATACAGAAAATGGGGACAGGTAGGAAGTCCTTTTTATCGATTTTTTTTTATTTTTCATTGGGTTAGTTGTCTTTTACTAGGTTAATTCAACTACCTCTACCTTCGTGCTTTTTCTTCTTTTGAAAGAATCAATTTAGGTTGAATAGTATGTTTATTGAATTTTCTTGCATTGAATGTACCCACTTAGAGAGTCCTATAAAGAATTTAAAAATAAGTAAAACCTAATTGTAAGACTGTTTGGGGGAATACCTATTCTCCAATTTACGTTCTTGGAATATTTAAAGAGTTAAATTGGTTAATTGTATAGCTTAAGTATTTAGATTGCTCGCGAGCTAATTAAGTGAAGCAGCACGCAATGTATGGTATGACGTCATTGTTTATTCAAACATAAAACTATAAGGATCAAGGAGTACGTTTGCATATATTCAAGTTCAGAATACATTTAGGAAAAAGCAGCGATTTTTAGTACTTGAAAGGGATTGAACAGACCTTTCTGTTGGTGTACAATTTATCGATTTAATTTTTTGTAAGATTTTAGAGAAAATAAAATGCACGACTGGATCGCAGGAACTCTCTCTTATTTCGATCACATCGTACACAAAAAATTTCTATTAAAAATCTAAATATATTTTGAAAGAAGTTTTTTACTTAATTTTGTATACCAAATTTCTTTAATTTTTTTCTTAAAAAAAATGGTATGACAATCTATATTATTAAATATTTATTTAACAATATAAATTTAACAACAAAAGACTAAATCCGCTTAATCAAAGAAATTATAATTCAAAATTCTGAAATAAATACTTGAACTAATTTGAGCTCCAAAGAAGTACGCTATTTTATTTCTTGGATAAATTTAAATTTATGAGAAAATTTTTTTTTAAATCTGTGGAGCGGTTTTTTGAGAAAAAAAAAGTTTTTGCAAAAAACTATAATTTTAGAAAAAAAAAATAATGAGCAGTTTTCAAAATATAAATTAAATATTTTTTTTTAAATCCTTTTAAAAATAAAAAAAATATTAATTAAAAATATTGGTATGCAGTATACACCTACATATGCGTGAAATTTCGAAAGAATTGGTTAAGCCACTTATGAGATAGTCGAAAGCAAAACAAAAACGGTGGCAAGTACCGTTTTTAGAAATTTTTAAAATTATTTTTTCAACGATATGATGTGTCGTACCTAAAAAGCTGTACTGATTTTTAAAAATCAAAATCGTTGGAGCCGTTTTCGAGAAAAATAGATTTTAACGTAACGGTTTTATGGCAAATACCGTTATTTTTTGAGCTAACAAAAATTGATTTTCCCTCTGTGTAAAATAACTATATACTTATACCAAGTTTGACGGACAGACGGACAGAATTTTTAAACCATCTCTTTTCGCCTTCGATATCATCGTAATGACATATTTGATTCTTATCTCAAGACTTTTTAAGTTTCACTAATCGCGAGTAGAAATCAAGGCGAAAAAAATTACATTTTCAACAATGTTTTCCAAGCCCATAGATATATACATGAAAAGAAAGGTCTATTCAATAGCTATCTACTTCTGAAAACCAAACGTTTCTGCATCGTCTAGTTCTCCATATATTTCAATTTAAAGTTATTCCCAACCGCATCTGATGTGCTTTGGAAGCTGATATTTTGGCAACCAAGCCTCGCAAAAAACAGTGGTTTTCAATACCTGAAAGGTCAAATTTTCCTTATTTTTATGTAAAATATCGAAACAGTGAAAAAAAAGAAAGCGCAGACAAAAAGTTGCAGCTTAATGTTTTGATAGAATTTGTTACACTCTTTCTTTACCCAAAGAAATTCCTGTAGTAAAAATTCACAACTTTTTCAATGTAGGTGAATTTTTTCTTCAACGCTTTGACAGTAGTTATTATCAAAAGTTATCAAAGAGGATCTTATGAAAATTTGTACAAATTGTTATGAGTTCTTAAGAATTTAGAAGATAACAAACAATGATAAAATGTAAAAAAAAATATTGCTATCTTTCTCTGTTGTTGTCAAACTTAGCCTTGATTGGAATTATCGCGAATCTGTCAAAATAATTTAGAGCAGTTTTCTAGATTTTTTCTATAAAAAGAAATGACTGAAAATTTTACCTTTTCTTTCGGAAAAAAAAAATAAATTTAAAATGAAAGAGACAGTAAGAGTGTCTTTTAGTAGGTGCGAGAGAAAATGGACGACAAAAATGACACGCGTGAATTAGCGATAACATTACAGAAAAAACTGACATTTCCATACAAACTATCGATAACAATTAATTAATTTACCCCGAAACTTCTCTGAGCTAGCTATGCCAGGAGGCAAGAAGAATTAGTTATTGCTGTAATTAAAATGTAAATTTTGCAGTGAAATCCTCGAACTTTTGTCCAAAAACTCATCGGCGCAAATTTCTTCTTTACTATCGAAATTTTTTAGCATATAATGGCGTCACTTATTTCAAGTGTCGTTAAGTTTGTCTAATTTTCATCGGGCTTTTAAAGAATACTCCCAGTTAAGGCCCGGCTTATAATAGTACGTACGTAATATTATGGGACGTGACTCGGTGAATGGCAACAGTGTGACGGAAAAGTTGATTTTTTGCTGCCCCCTATGGTTACACTAACAACATTAAATAATTATATAATTTCAGATACAAATTGTCAATGGTGTTATATTAATATCGTGGCGTCAATCTGTCTTACAAAAACAAATCGATTATGGAGCAAAATTAGGCCATGTAGTTCTCTCTCTCGCCAAAATGGAATTAGAAAACTTTTTTAAAAATGTTATGCCCGTTGCTGATTATTTTGACCAAAGTGATATGTTATTGGCGGTAAGTTTTGGTTAATTTATTTTTCAAGCAATTAAAACCTTTCATCAATTAAAATTATCTCATCTTAAAAAAAAAAAAATAATAACAACTACCCCGAGAGGAGGAAAAAATCGAAAAATCTTCTATTTTGTCTTCTAATTGTCCAACACACAGGTAAATGGCGAACGTGCGCCAACGGAAGTATATAAAGACTTTCGGACCGCCATACTTGACATCTTAAGTGCCTTAGAGAATCAAGAAGCCATTCTAAATGGAGTTACAGGTATGGGCAGAGGGATGAATGATATACCCGGCAGTATTGTTAGTGTTGAAACTGCTCCTAGTCAAGAGAAGAATATTACAGAGCCTGCAGTGCGTCATCGTTCATCTGCAGCATTTACAAATAGCGTTCAAGATGTCGAGGTGGATTATCATCAAGTTGGCGGTAGAGGTCGTGGGCAGGTGGTATCTCCCTCAGGAGTCGATCCGGTATCACTAATGGGACAGAATATTTCCAATGCGATGGCAGCTGTTACTCATGTGCGAGAAGGTGTGCCACCGATTATTTGGGTGATCGGAGGGCCGGGAAGCAATAAGGCAAGCCTCTGTTTGAAGGCGGTAGGGCTGAATCCCCAATGGGGACATATCAGGTAACCATTTCGAGTTTTTTTTTTCTAATTGCTCCCAGATGGATTTTTTAAATTTAATTAACAAATTTTTGAGCCATTATGTATTTAGTTTAATAATTTCCCTTTCCACTCTTTCTAATATACTGACTTATTTTTATATGTATCCAAAAGTATCGGACGAATTCTTCGAACTATCACCGACTCAGCACCAAGGGCCAATACGGAAAGTTATGCCATAAAAGAGGCCCTGACTGCTGGTGAAATGGTCCCCGAGAAGAATCTGAACGCTCTTCTAGATGTCAACATTCGACAGTTGATGGACAAGAAGGGAATTATTATCGACGGATATCCAAGAAACTTGCAACAAGTTTCCTATTTCGAAAATAAGGTTAGAAACGTCTTCATAAGCTTCAAATATGCTGTTGCTTATAAATTTGTATTTTTAGTACAAAGTTCATCCACCAGTGGTGCTGTTAGATTGTTCAAAACTTCAATTGGGACGGGGCAGGGTTGATGATACGGTTTCATCATTTCGTAGACGTTTAGAACTCTTTCGGGAACAAACATTACCAATGCTTAAATCCTTGGACAATAACAATCGTTTGATCATTGTAATTTATCGAACATTCAATAGAGCGTTTGATTGCTTAACAATTTTCTTTCAAGGTTGATGGTGACACTGATAGTCCGTCAGTGCAGCGCGAATTCGAAAAAGTCATTCGTAATCACATTCAAATCTTGACAATGAATCCAAATCAAAATATGAATGATTTAAATAATCGACCACATACTACAACAATGCGAAATGTCTCCGAACAAACTGATGCGATTCTAAACGATTTGGAGAACAATGTCCCGGGAGCTGTGCCAACGATAAGTCATCATGTTAGTATGATGAATGGTCATTTGAAGAATAATAACGTCAATAGTAATAATGTCAATAATAAGAATCACCATGTGGGGACAAAGACTGGAATGAACGGAAATGCTGGAAAGCCTATGGATTTTAGGCATATGTTGGAAGAAGCTGAAAGACATCCAGTCGATTCTTATATGTAGAAATTAATTTAGGCACTGTTTCTATTTTTTAAATATTGGGTCTTAACCGCCGTTTTAAGTTTAAACCGTTAATTCTAAATTGGTTTTCCCACTTTTCTCTCCAAATTGTATTCAAATGTTTTCTAAGTTTTTATTTAAGAGAACGTTGTGGAGAGTAATTCATATTGTTGGCTTAATTTTATGTCACAAAATATTTCATTTTCCTTCATTTATATATGCAATATTTTTTGTCGAATCACTTTTCAAAATATATAACTGCTTACAGAATCCATTTTGTTAAATGAGCCCGCTTATATAAATTTATGAAGACGAAGTTTTATATTCGATTGGATTCGAAAATGATTGGAGATTTCCGAATATCCAATCGAAATTGACATAAAGTTCAAACAAACTACCAGCATCTGTCAAAATTCGGTAATATATTTTGACAGATAAGTGGTGTTCGCTTTAGTGTGATCCAGGAAACCCAATGTTCAGTTTTTGCTCTGACCGCTGAAAGCATATAAATATAAATGGAACGTTTCGGAATCGGAACAATAACATGATCCACAAAACAATGTCATGGGTGCAGGACAAATTAAATTTATTTAAAACTTTATGGCAGAACTGCACAAATATTTAAACCGCTTTTAGCCTTGGTTCAAGATCGTGACCCACCGATTTCGGCGGATTAAGAGAGGTTGAACCGTATGGATGTTCAAGAACATATTGGTTCCTAGTCCTAGCACATATTTGAAACCAGTTTGAACAATTGTTAAAAATTTGCATTTTGTACAAGAAAATACTTTTAGTCGCTTATGATAAAATGGCGCTTAAGGCTCATCAGATTTAATTTAAAATTAAAATGAAACGTTATTAATAACTAAGTATAGATAATATTTAGGTAACAAATGATTTCTAAGAAATTAATTTTAAGAAAAAATAGTTAAACAATTTTAAATCATCTTCAATGATCTGTCGTAGATTTAAGTAATTATTTAATTTAATTTTTCATAGGGCAGCTTATAAGTTGCAATATCAAAAACCTAACGAAAATTTGCTACTTAATGGCCAACCATGTTTAACTTAGATACGCACGAGCATAAGATAGTGGTAACGGAAAAATAAAATACGGGGATTACTCACAAAACATTCTAATAACTTTTGAGATTTTCTTAAAAGTAAAAATCAAAATCATACCCTATATTTAGTTTTCGACCTTGTGGTTTGTTCCAAAGCTAAATGTAAAATGATTACTGTGCAATAAAATTTTTCGAATTCATAGTTATCACACGCTGTGTTGTCTTGTATTTTTTGTTCTATTAAAAAACTTTCGATTTTCTGTACTTACGCTCTGAGCGACTGGGATCGCTCTTGCTAAAGTGAACGAAACTCAATGAATCGGAGCTGGACTCCATTATAATATGATAACTGAAAAGGTTATATTTTTTCTTGAGTAAATATTTGCTTTTCATCATTTTCTTCAAATTTTTTTATAATCAATTTTCGATTAATATCAAAGTTCAAAATTTCGATATTCTATGATTAAGCTAAGTCAACAGTTTTTTAAAGTGTAATGAAAATGAAAGAGACAGTAAGAGTGTCTTTAAGTAGGTGCGAGAGAAAATGGACGAAGAAAATGACACGAGTAAATTATCGATAACATTACAAAAACAAACTGATATTTCAATACAAACTATCGATAACAATTAATTAATTTGCCCCGAAACTTCTCTAAGCCAGCTAAGCCAGAAGGCAAGAAGAATTGGTTATTGCTGTAATTTAAATTTAAATTTTGCAGTCAAATCCTCGAACTTTTATAAAACAACTCACCGGCGCAAATTTCTCCTTTACTATCGATATTTTTTAGCATATAATGGCGTCGCTTATTTCAAGTATCGTTAAGTTTGTCTAATTTTCATCGGGCTTTTAAAGAATATTCCAAGTTAAGGCCCGACCTCTAAAAGTACGTACGTAATAATATAGGACGTGACTCGGTGAATGGCAACAGTGTGACGGAAAAGTTGAGTTTTTGCTGCCCCCTAGAGTTAAAAGGGTATTCGACTTCCGAAAATTAGTTGTTTAATTTAGCATAAGCGCGCGAAGCGCTGTGAATAGTTAACACACTTAAGGGCGATCAGCTCTTCTAACAGTTATAAATGGACATTCACCGAGTCACGTATTATATTCTAACGAAAAGTAGATTTCATGAAATATGCCAAGCCGGTAAATTAAGGTGAACATGTTTTTAGTTATCTATTTGACAGTTCCATTAAAAAATGTTCAGTTCGAACACGTTTCTTTTTGGGCAAAAATCAATTCCGTTGAAAAAAAGAGTAGTTTATTTTCTGCACACTTAAAAGTATGATAAAAATTAGGACACTAATTTTAATAACCCATGAAATCGGAATAATACGAACTGTCAAACTCTATTCGCGGTCCACATACCATCCACGCTTCAACAAATTAATTGTTCACAATCGACTTATCGCAACACCAGAGATTATATATTATAAAACAATGTCATTTGCCGGAACGAATACAAAAATAAACTATGTGGACGAAATGTCAAAATGGACGAATATTCGTATATTCGTTGGTAGCTCTAATGTAAGTAACCATTAATACAAAAAATTCAAGGTATTAATTCGCACGACCTGTGCTGTCTTTTTTTCGATAAATTTTACCACCAAAAATTAAAGGTTTTTGCACTAATGATATCCACTTGTTCAGCGCGTTGAATGTTTTTTGAAGTAAATGGCATCCGCAGCACGTTCTTATTTCGTCAACGTTCTTCTTAAAATTAATTTAAGGGAATAGTCAGGTTAATTTCGACAGATAAAAAAAAACTTCTTGTTGAAGCACCAAATTAAAAAATATAAGTTTCTTGTGCATATGTCTTTTTAGACGCTTTTAACTCAAAACAAAAAGTTTTGCCAATTTTAACTTGTAACTGTTAATACGAGTAGCTATTGATTAGATTTAGTTCCCTTCGTGGATTTTAGTACATCCGGCGACATTTTTTCGAATTTAAATTATTATTTTATATATAACGGTAAAGCTTTAAAAATAATTTATTATCAATAACAGGATAATAATACTATTTTTTTTAAATAAGTTTAATTTTAAGCAATAAATTAATCAGTATGGTTAGTTTATTATAAATTAATAATTCATGAAATTATTAATAAATGGCTATGTGCCAAGATTATTTTTAAAAATTATACTTAAATTTATACAGAAAAAAATAACTAGATTACAAAAAAAATATAATTACAATTATTACGTCAGAAATACATATGCCTGGATATACAATTTATATGTCGGTATATATTCTTATGAATTAAAGATTTCAGCTTTTTATGAAAAAAAAAATAAAATATTTTTTCCCCAAAGGCAGACCTAGAATTTTTAATCAACAAAATAAATCACAAAATCAATTTTAAGCAATAACATTTTTACACTGTATTTATTTTTATACAACTTTTATTGTTTGATTAGTAAATCAAAAAAAAAATATTTAGAATGTAAGTGCATAAAAAATATTTGTAGTTATATTTTGTCTTAAATTTTAAAAATTGTTAAAAATTATTTACCGAACTAGTTTACACATTGTTAAGTAGATAACTAAGAAAAATAATTAATTAAATAAAAAGTCTAAAAAAAAAAACTTGTAGTATATTTATATCTATATATTTTAATTTTAAAACTTTACCTACATAATTTTATTTTAGTTTAATTTTCTTTTTCCAGATTAAACAAAATACATAAAAAAAATATTTGTAATATTTTTATTTATTCTGTTTTTTACTTGCGAACACTAAAGCAAAATCTAGGATTTTGAAAAGAAGTGGTCTGTCTGTCCGAAGGTATTTTCATAAAACTTGGTACCTGCGCTTCTTTGGTGATTCCCTAAACACTTCTCTAAAATCTTTTCTTAATTTTAAAACTATTTAGAATATTTTGTTGATTGAAGCGTTAGTCAGATTTAAATTAAATATCCTAATGGCCGATTTCACGAAAGACTTTCAAATACGAGTATTTAACAGGCTTCTAAGTCTCAAAATTGGATTTTTTTGGTTTCGGCAAGCGCTTTTAAATTATTTATTAAATCACAATTTAAACTTGATGCACATGAACTAAATGCTCATTAAATTTTAAAAGTGTCGTGCCATTGAAATATCATCAGATGCAATTAACAAGTGGATACAGCAGCTGACATTTTGCTAGTGTGTAGGTATGCTTTTTTATTAAAAAAATAGATCATCCTAGTAATTCGTCTTGCCGCCTTAATATTAAGGGTTCACAGAAATTTGCATGCTTTCGCATTTTTACTTGCGAAATTGCGATATAGGTACTATAGGGCAAGAAGTTTTGCATTTGGAACAAAAAATCGACAAATGTTTCTACCATCTTAATTATCTCGAAAACGGCTCTGACGATTTTGATTAAAAAAAAAAAAAAAACAAGTTGGTCTATATTGAGTATAGTCTACATTTTGGTCAAACATTTTTTTTACATATTTTGTTTTTAACGCATAACGCGATTATCGACTTTCTCATAAATGGCTTCACGGATTTTTATCAAATTTCTTATGTAGGATTTCCTTAAAATTCTTAACAATATTGCATCTCAAAATTTTCGAAAAATATTTTCCTTAGATTTTGAAAAAAAAAAATATTTTTAAAATTCAATATTATAACGATTTTTTTTTTGAAATTATATTTTTAAGCTTATTTTATAATTACAAAAAATTACCATACCAAATTGTATTCAAAAAAAAATTAAGAAATTTTGTGTTTAAAAAATTTAGTAAAAAAACGACTTTAAAAATATATTTAGCCGTTTTTGCTAAGAATCTTGTGTATACAATGTGATCGATCATAAGAGCAAGTACGTGCGATCATTCGTGCATTTTATTTCACATACATTTCGGTAATTAGAAAAAAAAATTTTTTCCAGGGATGTGCAATAAACTCAATTTTAACAAAAAATTTCCCTGAAATTTCCCTCTTAAAGATTGGTGAAACTAAAAAGACTTAAGTGTCTGGTCAAACCTAAGAGGATTTCTTGATAAAAGTGCTTTGAGTGTTTCGGCAAAAAAAAAACAATGAATTTGACATATTTTGAATCCGGTCCCGTACCTGTATAACTTGCATAAGTACATCCCTCATATAACGACCCCATCGAAAAAACCCCATCTTCCAATTGTACAAACGTCATGGACGTTAAGTGACTGTCGGCAAGTTAAGTGAAGTTCAACTTTGGTACAAATTTTGATCCGTGGTTTAGCAATTTCACTCACTTTAATTCTATCGATTTGCCTTGATAAAAATTCCAAAATTGGAGATTTAGAAAAAGAATGACTCACAATGCACAAGTAAACAAGACGCGAGCGTGACGTATGCGTTATGTTATTATAAAACTATTCACCAATTCAATGAGTGGAACTTTTAACGACGAGTTTTACCATGTTACATAACCTATTATCGTAACGTAACGTAACGACATAAAATGTTTTATTATGTGTATCCCCGTCATATTTTGTCACAAATTTAACAAGAAGGATTATGTCTTGCCACACTCAAGTCTCGTTTTCTTATCACATACATTCTGTTAAAGAATAAAGAATTCTTTCAAATGCATGGCAATGTTATTTTGAATTAGTCAGCTGACTTAGAATTCCTCGAATATTACAATGCCGGCCTTCGTTTGTCAACAAAACAATATTGTTTAATATGTGTTCTTTTTTATTTTAGGAAAATTTTATTGTTAATTTTAAGTATTTAGATTGTGAACTTATTCAAAATATAAAAATTCATAAATAAAATTTGTGTTTAAATATTGTGCCCGTTAAAAAAGATGTTTTTTTAAAACATTTATTTGTGGGTAAGTTTTGTTTAAAGTGCTAAAGCAAAATTCTTTTGCATTTTGACAGAAAACGTATCTGTTTGACACGTCACTGACAGCTCCATAGAAAATGTTTACCCCCAGTTGGGGTTTTGATTTGAT
The DNA here is from genome assembly GCA_910595825.1 of Philhelius pedissequus. Taxonomy (NCBI): domain Eukaryota; kingdom Metazoa; phylum Arthropoda; class Insecta; order Diptera; family Syrphidae; genus Philhelius; species Philhelius pedissequus. Next base: position 94,099,937 of record OU343163.1, on the reverse strand, counting down.
TACGTCCTAAATTGCATGTGAAATTCGTAGGAATTCTGTGACCATATGTCAAGCCAATTGTCATAAATCTCTAGATTCAGTTTAATCAGTGTCATTTTCAGTTTTAACGTGATGATTTATCTTCAATGAATTTCTATATCTTTTGTTGGTTTATGACATTTGCGTAATTAGCAAAATTCTTACAGCAAAGCAACCACTGATTTTACGAGAGTGAATCTTAGTAAAAAAAAAAAAAAGAGTCCAAAAATCACGCCAAAGAAACACAACTTCTAAGGTAAGTTCAAGCGTACACACGCAATTTTTTTTTAAATTTAGAACTATAACTTAAGATTAAGTTATTAAATCTTATCGATTCAACCCAGAAAAACTTGTTTTTGTTTTCTGTTTTATCTGATGATAAATAAAAAAATTAACTAACTGTGTAGGTACACACTTCCAGATTAAGCCGATCAATCGTACATACATATATGTACCTTGTATTATTTTTGCATGTTTGATTACTGTTTGTCAACAAAGATGACTCTAGACCAGACAGACAACATAATTATGGACGATAAGACCATCAGGACAGGCATTTTTGTCTTTCCTTAATCATCATCAAGCTTATAATGACTAACTTATCTTTGAACCTATACAAGTTGTCTCTCAGGGACTGAGAGAGAGTTACTCGTATCATAATCAAATCCATGTCTTCTTATCAACATCACAATATTATCAGTTGTATAGTGTATATATGGAGTAAGTAATTATATTTGTTAACTTTTATTTGTACATAAGTATATTTAAATTTCATTTGTTTCTTCTTTGATGACCAAAGGATCAGTTCGGGTTGTGAATTTGTTGTGATCAGATGTGACTTTATTAATTATTTTGTTGGTGATAATTCAATTAGCTAAAAGCTATACAATCATGGTGGAGAAAAAGGTTCCAAGAATTAATAACCGATTAGGTTATAGGCATTATCATTTGGCGGATTACTATGTTTCGATGCCTGATATTCATCAAATTGGTAAGTGGAGGATTCAGTATAAAATTTTAAACAATAACAATGATGGATATACCCGATAAAATGACATAAATGATGGGATCTATATTTGAGTATGTTCAATCGCCATTCAGAAGATGGACAAAATAATCGAAAATTTTGATGTTCGAGTTTATGGGATAAGTTATGAGTTAAGAATTTTTTTTTTAGTTTTTAATTGAATTTTTCGGTAAAAGTTACCGAAAAATATAAATTTTAGTACTCGAAGCCTTTACACTTAAAAAAAAATATTCTCAGACTTCTCTCTTCCCTTAAAACTTGATATTCGTTTGTTTCGTAAATAAGAATAATTGTAAAAAATATTTGATTCGAAAAAATTGTAACTAATTCAACGTCGATTTCTTTTGCTACCTTTACAGAGAAGCTGTGTGTTAATATTTTATCTATTGCCCTTTTTATCTTATTTGTTTGCTGTTTACATATTTCATACAAGACATTAGTATGTCATTTTGGAAGTTTGTGATAAGCAATGACTGCAGACAGTCTCTCATGTCATTTTCGAATAGTAATCCGAGAGAACTCTGCGATCTGAGATCCCAATCGAACAAGTAAAACTAGATTATTCCGGCATGTCAAATACACATTTGTTAATATTTTATTTTGTCAACTTGGCAAAGCCTTTTCTTTTTTCGCTCAGAACATGGCTCTGAAAAGAGTTGAAGAGCATTGAGTATGCTCCGAGCACTCTTACTTGTTTTTTAAGCATACTTGAACTCTTAGCTGTCAGTAATTGATATTTGCTGAATTCAATTCGACCTTATTGTATTATTCATAAAAAACATTAAATCTGACAAGTTTTTCCGTCATTTTAATTACATATATGCAATTTTTTTTTTGGTTTCTTACCAGCTCAATTGATCGTATATGAGCTCATCAAGCGCGCTCGGGACATGTTCAGAACGAAAAAAAATTCGGCGCTTTGAACACTCGTATTGAAAAAAGTAACACAAATTTTTTTTGACAACTCAAACTCTACACTGAACTGAGGAAGACAAACGCCTAATAGGTATTTTTGATGGCTGTATTGGTATCACGATTTGAGAGTTGATTCTTTTTTGGAGACTGTCCACGAGTAACAGATATATTTTTGTCTTACGTTGAAAATAAGGTTTCTATTATGCAAATATTTGTGTTTTTTTTATAAGACAGATAAGAGCACTTAGCTCTATGAGCTGAGAAAAAAACTAATCGAGCAGCCGAAGCACAAATCTGAGCACCGACCGAGCATCATTCGATTTTTCCTGCGATTTAACATATTTCGAGTCATGCATTGATGAATTCTTTGGATCTATTTCACAAAACGGGGAAATTGGAAATTTTTGAAAACAAATGTCTAAATATGAGAGATTTACACTAACTACGCTTGAAGTTCAAATAAACTTTTTTATGATTCATCGTGTAAGTGCTCATTTGAGTGCCCACATGTAAATCCGTATGTCAATATTTATAAACAAAAATTAGATTGACTTTCCGATGAAGGAAATTATTAGATGCCGAACATCACATGAAGCAGTAGATCCGCCATTTTTGAATAGGCAAAAAAGTAGATTGTTTCCTATAAGTATATGAAGAGATCTGTCAGTTAATTTCAATTTGCTTGAACAATTTTCCAGCGGCAATGGAAAGAAGTTAATATTATGTTTATCTTCTACTTTGTTAATTTTATTCGTATTATTTTATTTACATCAAGAAATATCGGTCTCAGAACAATTAAACCGTCAATCGGCCTGAAAATTGCTACAAAAAGAATGAAATTAATTCCCAGAACTCTATCGGCATTCCGCCTCATCAAGTATGGCGGATCTGCTGAATACGAGTGAGATATCTACAGTACATGTATATTAAAGTCTTTGGTTGTTTACAATGCTGGCGTTAACTAACTTATTAGATATTTTATCTCGGATACCAAGCTATCGGAGTATATCTGTGGACGAATCAGATAGGTTAGCTGAAAGCTGTCAGAAAATCAGAACAAAACGCATACGAAATTAACTTTGCAGGCAGCTGTTCTATACATTTGGTCTGGGATAGCCCGTTATTCCAAATTGTTTGGGTTCATGGAAAAAGCTGTTTTTTCATCAGATGTTCTTTTGCACACATTACAACAACAGAAAGTTATTCTAGATTGCTGAGAATAATTGATTGCACGTCCCTAATGTTATGCCACAACTTATCCACCTACAGCTAAGCCTTAACAGCTTTATTATTTAAAAAAAAAAACGTTATTTCGCTTCTACCCCACGACTTTTCTAAGCCATAGAATTGAAGTTAATCCGCGAATTTAAGTTTCGTTTCTGAAAATCTATCAAGACAATCTATTGCAATCAATGGCGCAAAATTTTAATCGATTTAGTAATGTGTTAAATTATTTTTAGTATGACACTAGGTTTAAATGAGTAATTCGCTAATTTTAAATGAGTTTAGTATCGTAATATCTGCTTAACATTTCACTAAAGTTAAAATCACAATATGTCGACTTTATCTCTTTAGTATCGTACTAAATCCATGTCACTTTGACATTTACGAACGTCAAAAAGTTATGTTCGGTTTGTTTTTTGCACTCTTTTGGGCGTGCTCAGCTGGTTTAGTATGGTTCTATGGTTCTAATCAAAAAAGTGTTTAAATTTAGGAATATTTTAGTAAAGTGCTTTAATATTAGCAAATTGTTAAGTAGTATCATGCTAATAACTTATTATCAGACTGTTTAAAATTTTGCGTCAAAATCTATTTCTTTTTTGATATATGTATAGTACTGTAAATTCTTGTCAAAATGTCAATTCTTATTCCTTTGGTTAAGCCATCTCCTTCAATGGGTTTATAAATATCAAATAGCACATTTTGTTTAACTAATGGCATAATGCACTAAGTCCATGAGTTAAAGATAAACCGCCACTTATTTAAAGGAGATTTTATTATCCCAAGATGTTGTTTTGCCTTATTATATTATCTAAATGTCATTGTTGTTCTAACTTATCTATATGTCAAAAGCGTCAAAGAATAATTTGTGCATGACGAGTATGTGATTTTGTATGTCATATAGACTAGAATACGCCTTTCTTAATTTTATTTTTATTACACTGTAATAATTAATGCAGATATACATGATTAACCATATTAAACAATTAGGTAAGAAGAATATTTGCAAAACAGTGAAGTTCATTGTGATTAGATAAATGTGTATTTATCTTTATTTATCCAAGGAAAATATTTTTTTTTTAAATGAACAAAGCAATGAGTAATTTTGTTTTCATAAAAGAAAAAAACGTTTCTATCTCATGGAATTTTTCTAACTTTATTTTTGTATTCACTTTAGAATTTAATTTTTCTAAAATAAGTCAAGGCTATAATTTGACTTACTAAGACTTAATCTTCGACTTGTTTGCTTAGAACCAATTTATAATTAGCTTTATCGGTCGGATCAACTGACTTTTTTTTTGAGTGTATGGGAAAAACATAACCTAGCCATTACAAAAATTGAACCTATGCAATATTTATACAAATCGATTTAGATATTATCCAATGAGTTGTATAATTAAAATTAGGCATCTACATATATAACAAAATTTCTCAATAAATTCGGGTCAACAAACTCAACAAATGTTCATAAAATAATGTGTCATTGTACCAGTTAATTTTTAAGCAAATTTTAAAAATCACAATGACGTTTGTTTAATTTCAATACTGGGGTTTTCGTTTGGTTACAAAAATCAATTTATTTTTGATTTAGATCTGTAAAAAAACATGATTTTGACAATTTTTGCCTTGGCCAAACAAAATTGATTTATTTTTTTTATTTTAAATCAATCTACCCCACTTTTACTAACACCACTATGCATTATAATTGGCAGCTATTAGTTCGACAAGACAGCTGATACCGCTAGATAGTTCACTGTACCAAATATACACCAATACTATAGTAAATAAAAATCAATCTAAAATCGTATTCGATTCTTTACGAAAAAATATCAATTTATAGATCAAAATATAAATTTACCAAACGAAAAAACCATAAATTGCTTACCATGGCAAATTTTTTGGCGAATTTTATGCAATCATTTTCCACACACATTTTGACAGTTCATTGCCCAAATTACCTTTACTATCGTGTACATTAAAATAAACCAACAGCCCTGCCAAAAGGTTTCAAATTATGATCATGGTATTTTGTTTTAAATAAACAAAATTGAACCATAACAATTTTGTTTGCATTAATTTCTGGTAGAAATTTCAAAAATATAACCGTTTTTCCTGGAAGAGAAAATTTTACCAAATTTATTCTATCCAATATCCAAACCAAACCATTTCAAATTTCCCTTTCTAACGATATCACCACGTTATCAGAAAATTTCCCAACATACCGCGTTCCCTTCACCAGTGTAACAGAAATTATATTATGATGATACAAACTCACCACTGCACTAAACGCCCTAAGTACGCACAATCTACCTTTTTCCACAACAGCTGATTTTGACATTTAACATTTTTCCTTCTTCTAGTCATGTTTTCTGTTTGTCTCTTAATTTTTTTCCACCCACAAGTTACTCTGTCTGAATTACAAAGAAAAAACAAAATAAGAAATGAAAAACCTAAATAAAAATATAACAACGGTTTTCCCCACATTTCAATTTCAACACACATCGCGAGCGAGCGGTGCATGATTTAGCAGTGATTTTGTACGGAATGTTGTTGTTTAATTTTCTTATCAAAAATTATTGAATAAATTTTGTATTTTAATTGTTGAGCGTTTAATCAAACAATCAAACAAGAAAAAGAGGAAACAATGAACGAAGAAGAAATCATACGTAATTGAGTGCACAATCAAAAATCATTCGAAAAATTTTTGTGTTATTTTTTTTGTAGGAAATAGTGTGAAAGTGACAAGTTCAGGTTTAGTGGTGGCGGTGCAGTGCATTTAACATCAATTTTGCAGGAAACGAAAAGCAATGAAGTTGTGCAAAATAACAACAAAATTATTTTTGAAATCTAATTAATATTCTAATTAAATTATAAAACTGCAGCACGGTCACGAACACACCATCGCCAATCGTTTTGTTCAAGTGCAAAAAAACAATAAAATCTATATGTTCCTATGTCAATCAAAAAGTGCAAGAGAAAATCTCATTAGATCCGTATCCGTCAAAACAAACACAAACTAGAGTAGGTAAGTGTCATAAGTTTGATATTGTTCATCGTTTGATGACTCTGCAGGGCTTTATATTTTCTGTGGTTGTGGGTATGCATGGGATGTATTGGGATGACCAGAGGTTCTGTTTATTTTTTTGGTCGATACAAAATAAAGATATTTAATGTGATTTTTTTTTTGACATTTTGGACTTTCTGGCAAGAAAAAAACGAAAACCATTGCCGAAAAATATTTGTGGAGAATTCTTTCAGCTGTCAAAAATACAATTGCACAAGTTGTGGCTAGGCTTGGGCCAAACTGCTAGTCATTATTCTTCTAAAATTTCGATTTAATGCTATTTCTTAGAAATCACTGATGAATAAACATTTCGCAAAATCAGCTATAACATCAATTTTGTTATGATTTAGAATTTATACGAGAAAAGTGATTTAGAAATTAATAACTACCAGAATCACATTTAAGTAAAATATGTACAAAAATAATAACAACTTTTCCTCAAAGACTAATATTTATAATCGTTGTTGTTGATTCAATAACAAGTATTTTCGATTTTCAATAACAAACTGTTATTGCTATCTGCTAATATCTGTTACTGAATACATATTACTGAAATATTGGTCCATCCCTAGTTGTGACAGCTGATCACATTTCGCAAAGAAAAAATATCCCGGGCAATTAATTTGTGAACGAAAAGAATGGAGAATTGTACTAAGAATATCACATTTCGTCGTTCAGCAGCCTAATGCCAGACTTACACTAGTGAAAAATTGACATTAATTCATGTCTATTGCAAAATCAAATCATTTATGATAAGCATTTACACGAGTAAAATAATGACTGTTTGATTGATAATGGCAATCTGCCACTAAAGAATGAATAAGTTCATTCTTCCTCGGGGTGTGATATCATTTTCAAAATGGTGTCACTGTGCATTTACATATTTAATATCAGTTTTCCCTGTCATTTTTTTACTGCCGAAAATAATGACAAATTTTCAAAACATTTACATGATTTTGTCATTAATGTCAATAAAATGGAAGAAATAATAGTACTTTGTAAGCACTGCAATTTTTTTGTTTTTAATTTCTCCATGTCATTTTTGTATAGGATTTTTCGTTTCACGCCAGTAGCGTACTTTTTCTTTTCGAAGTGTGTTTTATTGATGTTGTGAGTAAATTTCAATAAAACAACAAGAGACCAAAAAACTTCATTAAATAAACCTTTACGTGGTACATTTCTGTACAAAAAGTATAAATACAAATCTGCCAATTGGCACTATTTAATGTCAAATACTGTTTTAAGCTTTTAAATTTGATATAAGAGAGCTCTCTAGAGATAGTAAAATTTTTGCCGTTCTTGACCATTTTTAGCCAATTTCTGCACATTAAATTTGTATAGGCAGCAAATTTTGGTCAGAAGATTTACAAATGTCAGGTTGACATTTGTCATAAAAGAAAAAAAGTGTCTCCTGGTTGTTGTGGTGAAAGTTGTTAAGCCCTAAAATACAAAACTATGAATTTAAAGGGAAAAATGTGAAACAAAAACAAATGATGTATTAACGTTGACAAATTTACAGACAATTGTGCTCAATCCGATCCAGACATTTTGTGCACTTTATTACTTTATGAGAGAATTTCAACCCCGCACATCAAAATTTGATAAATTGTCAATCAGAAGATCAAGAAAGATCGGACCTAATGACACTAGTTTGATGAAACTTCAAACGAAAAAGTGCAGGCGAGCAAGCGTTTAAGTGGGTACAAAATGATTTAGAAATTAACTTTAGAAAACTCTGAATTTAGAGTGATTTCCATAATTGCCAGAAGTCCTCGTGCAAATGCGGAACAATGTGAATTGATACAAAAACTGTCAGCTCAAATTCAAACCACGAACAGAAAAATTAGTTCTATAAAAACATATTTTCAAAGTTTGATATTAAAATTTTTTTTTTGTATAAAAAAAAATAGAAAATGTATTAAAAGGTTGCATGCAACTCAGTCTCAGGCCTAAACTCCTTTTTTTGAAAGCACCTATCATTTAATTGAATCTGTTTTATTTTCACAACCAATTGTATTATTTATTTCATTTTCTTTAATAAACTTACAACAAATCTGGTCACCTTAATTTATTTTTAATAACAAATTTAATAAAAATTTTTTTATTTGAAAATTTTATCCTCGACATACATTTTGTGACATTGTTCCAACAGCAAAATAAGGGAACCTAATGAGTAAATTTAATTTTTATTTAAATACAAAAAAATAATAAAAATCCCATGGAACAAAACAAAAAGACACGCTAGGCTATAATATTATAAAGACTACGCCATGCGATAAGTGCTATTTTGTGTGAAAATTGAAACATGTGTAAAATATAAATGGCCTTCCGCTGTTGTTGTTGAAAATGTTTGTTTTTTTTCCTCTGTTGCTTCATTGAGTTTTCTACGTAGTGTGCTTGTGCTTCTTTGTTTATTTAAAAGCCTCATTTGCTATAAATTTCAAAAGTTCATATGAGCAAATTAGATTTTTGTAAGAATGATGGAAGAAACACGTTTTATTCGATAGCGATTTATTTTTTTTGTTGTTGTCTTAAAATATAAATGATGAAAATGAATGTATGTAAATAAGGAATGGTATCAGATGTGAATGAGATTTCGTTTTGGAAACAAAAAACAAGTTTGGAATTGGCCTATATTAATTGTACATATCCATAAAAAAAACTGGGTGATCAGGGGTGGATTGACTGCACATAAAAAATTAAAATAAATTGCCCAGTCTTCCGAAATAAAAGAACGCTCTTTATATATTAAGAAACTGTAAAAAAATCGCCGCTCGGAAACGGCTCTAACGATTTTGATAAAAAAAATCATTGCGGCTTTTTAGCTACGACGGTTGAAAAAAAAATTAGAAAAATGTCTATAAACGGTATTTTCCATAGGACTGTTTTTTTTTGCTTTCGACTATCTCATAAACGGCTCAAACGATTCTTTCGAAATTTCACACATTTATAGGCTGAGGTTGCCCAAATTTTACCGCGTACCAATATTTTTAATTAATATTTTTTTGTATTTTTAAAATAATTTTCAAGAAAAAAATTTTAAAAAAATTATATTTCGAAAACTGCTCATTAAATTTTATTTAAAAAATTATATTTATATGTATTTTCTGAATACATATGAATTGGCGTTTTTGAATTTTTTTTTTAATATTTTCAAAAAGTTTAAAAAAAAAACTTTTTTTCTCAAAAACCGCTCCACAGATTTTTAAATTTTTTTTCGTAAATTCAAATTTAACCAAGAAATAAAATGAAGTATTTTTTTCGAGCTCGAATTCGTTTAAGTATTTATTTCAGAATTTTGAATTATTTTTTCTTTAATTAAACCGATTTAATCTTTTGTTTTAAAGTTTATATTATTAAATATTTAACATTTTCATACCAATTTATTTTAGAACAAAATTTAAAAAAAATGTAAATGTATAGAGAAAATTGAGTTAAAAATGACTATAAAAATATATTTAGATTTTTAATAGAAATATTTTGCATACGATGTGATCGAACTTAAGTGCAAGTTCGTGCGATCCAGTCGTGCATTTTATTCAAAGAAAAATTGGTATGAAAATTTTTAATAATATAAATTTAAAAACAAAATTTCAGAAAAAATCGTCCACCCGTTTTTCAAATATTGAATTTCAAAAAAAATATTTTTATTCAAAAATCCAAAAAAACAATTTTTTGAAAATTTGGTATGCAGTAGAATTCAAAGGAGATCCTGTATAAAAATTTTGATCGAAATCGGTTTATGAGAAAGTCGAAAATCAATAAAATGATTGTATGGCAGGTACCGTTAATAACACATTATTTTAATTTTTTCGGCAAAAATGTAGACCATACTCCAGACAGTACTCACGCCAATTTTTATCAAAATCATTAGACGCGTTTTCGAAATAATTAAGATGGTAGAAAAATTTGTATGGCAAGTACCGTTATTTTTGGGGATAAAACAACGATTCAACAATTTATTTTGGATAATCACCTAAAACGCATAAGCACCAAGTTTGAAGGAAATTGGTTCAGCCGTTTAGGCTGTAGATCGTTCTACAGACAGACAGACAGACGCAATTGCCGGACCCAATTTTTGGGCGTTCTCTATCGTCGTAATGTCAACTTTGATTAAGATCTTGAGTTCGATGCAAATTTTGCCCTATAGTACCGATATCGCAAATAAAAATAAGAAGACAAACCAACTAAATAAGTTAGAATTTCCTGACATAACGTGAGTTTAATGTGTTTATATATATGTATATGCATATGTAGGCATGTGAATAGAAATTGATATGAGATATAAGGTTATGTATATATGATATAAGTTTTAAGGATAATATTCCATACCTTTCATAAAACCTTCATCAATACTTTCAATTCAAAAAACTTGCTGCAACTCAACTCCTTTTCTTAATCGCAAGGCCCAAAATTTGAAAAACCACGAACGAAATCTTAAGTGGTTTGGAATTCAAATTGTGCAACAGGTGGATCAAGTAGTTGACTGAAAAAGAAAAACAATATTCAACAAGATGTTTTCGTCAAAACTACGGATAATTGGAATATTCTGTTTCGAACGTTTTATGTTTTCCCCTATAAAAAGTTAATAAGTAGATACATACCTCCAAGGCTAACAAAATATAATTTGTTTTTACATTTTACACTAAAATTTAAACAAATAAATTTAAATGCACTAATTCTTGCAAACAATTCACGGATAATAAACACAGTTATTTAAACTTTCAGAAAATGTAATAAACCGAACCACTGATGAGAAATACCCAGAGATCAGAATCTTTCGTATGTTTCACTTTGGATTGGCGTCATTCTGATGTCGGTACGATAGCTTATGTAAGATATGATAGTATGCACTGAAGTTCTTGAACAACCAACATCGAATAGGTTGAATTTGTTTGGGTTTGTGGATGTTTTTGAAATTCTCATGGGATACAAAAGTATACCAATGTTTTCGGATAGCTTAAGATTTTTTTTCGGCAGCAGTTGTGTTCGTACATTGGAATACAACAACACCAACCTAATCTGATAGGGATAGTTCAATTATTGAATGATGCAATTGTTGTGTTTGTATATTTGACTTTCTCGATCCATGATTTAGATGTGAAATGGAACAACCAAACAAAATGTACTACGGCTGTGTTAAATTCAGATTTTGATATCATAGCCTTGCTTCTTTGTTTGTGGGAAATATTTGTTAGCATTAGAAAAGATCTGTGGTAGTGTTAGTAGAATTTATTGTTCTGAATAGTTTACAGATTTGCCAATTGGTATTTTAATTCGGTATTGCAATTTTTTTCTGTGCAAAAACAACGCAGACATTTCTTTTTAATTATATGTGTGTGTATGTTTTCAGTAGAGTAAACAAAACCGTTTGACGTTTCAGCAAGCTTAGCTTTACTTTGACGTTTGTGCAGGTGCGTGTTTAATGTTCTGTGATTTTGATCCCGAAAGGAACGCGAAAACTGTTGCGGGATCAAAAAAGCAATGAGGGATCGATTTTTTGGTTGAAATGAAAATTACATTATCTAAAATATGTAATTTTGCTGATTTCGAATCTGAAATTTTCTTATTTCATCGACATAATTTGATGTTCGATTGAATGTTTAACTCCTGTGGAGTGTTGTGCAATCGAATATTAGACTTAACTCACAGCTGAATTTTCGTTTATTAATTTTCCTGATGAAAATTATTTTTTCATACCAGCTGACTGTCATTTTCAACAAATTGGAACACATCATTTCACTAACAGAATTGTGGACAGTCAAAAATCATGCAATTTAATTCGAAAATCTTGTTGGTCGATTAGTGGTGAAGGTATATTTGACTTGTCAACTGACTACATTTTCATGATCGCTATAAATTTAGATAGAAAAATATAGATTTTAATACTGTTTCAATTTTTCCTGATGTATTTTTCACATTGCTGTAACTGCCCCTTACGCTAGGCCTCCACTTGAAATAAATGTTGCAAGAAATGTGTCATGTAGTCAATATTTCTTGTGGAGGCCCCTTATGTATAGATTTTTTTTATTTTTAGACATAAAAATCTGTATTTATTTCTTGTCTTCTCGGAAGAAATAAACGGAGAAATAAAATTTGACGTTTCATGACGTCGCGGCCTTACCGCAATAAAATCAGCCGAAAACTGTTAAAAAAAAAAGATAAAATAAACGGACATAGCGCTATATTTGGATTTGTATTTTTGCATAGACTAGAATGGCGTTTGTGTGCTTATTGTTTTCATATGAAGTTGGGTATCTAGTTGTTTTCAGAAATATTTGTACTTATGTGGCAGACATTTTTTCTGAGTGTGAGAAAGAGAAAACAGTGAAGGAACAAATACAAGAGTTATACAAATTTCAATAAATTCATAATTAAATTCTAGAAAATATAATCATATTCACTAATAAAGTTTGTTTTAATCCTGCATAAATTGTAACCGGTGACTCCTTCTACTGCATCTATCATAAATGTCCCTAGTCTACGACGAAATCCGTCCAATCTGCATTATTTAATGTTTACATTCAAAATTGCAAATATGGAAGAATAGAAATCACAATTGGTGATATGATATTAACAAATATATAATATTTAATTTTACTTTGCATTAAACTCTTTCATTTATTTTGACAGTTGTGCTGCAGGGATATAATACATCAAAAGAAAAAAAGCAGTGCTACCAATTGATGATTTTTGTTGGGAATTTCTTACTTCAATATACAATGGTACCAAAAACGTCAATTCTTCAAGTATTTGTTCTTCTTAACAACACAACTTTATTGAACTTTACTCTTTGTCAATGACGAATAATCAAATCCAATTCATCAGATCGTTAATACCCTTTAGTTTATACAATTTACAATGAGTACGTTAAATAACATTATACGAGTATTATTCATCAACCGTATTTCCTTTTGATGAGCTCATTCTGATGAGTGCCAATATCTAATGTCTACTCTCTAAAAACTACAAAACCCATCATAACTACCATTAAAACTACCTATATATAGGCAAACCATAACCAATATAATGTGTTGTTAGTTTTTAAGCTTTTAAAGCTTCTAACTCTTGTTTTGTTAAGCGTTATTTGTAGATAGTTGAAGGATAAATATTGATTTTGAGATTACTAGTCATACGGCTTTGTTTTGTTAGCCTTTTGTATTTTTAACGATGAGAGGATGATGTAGGTATCAAATTGCTTACTCAAAATTAGTTTTAATTATTACAGGGTAAAGTTGTTTTTTATAGTTTTCTTACACGTACAATTTTTGAAAAAAAAAGGAATATATATATGACCCTCTGTTTTTTTTTTACTCATGTTTAAGATTTGATGTAAATGGGCTATAAGTTTGGAATTTTAGGTTGGGTGCCAATTTCATAATTTTTGTTAGTCGTTTTTTTTTTTGTGTTGTTGCTGGAAGTGGATCGAGTGTATATTATTACTTAAATAGAAGCGTGACCATTTGCCATTTTAGGTAATTGGCAGCTTTTTGGCTTTAGACTTTAGATAAGCGGACATTTTTTCAACAATAAATCCAGTTAATTGGGCAATGAGTATTCTTGGATATAAAATTATGCCCTAGTCATGAAGTAGTAAATAAGCAAACCTCATTCTGTCAAAATTAATCTCAGTTTTATTTAGAGTCAAACAAAAAAAAATATATCTATAGATACAATATTTATTTAACAGTTACGCATTCATCTTCAAAATTCTATTAAACAAAAGTGTTATCATTAAGCATTTGATGCCTGCTTGTCTTCAACTTGATGAGGCAATAGACTGTAATTTATTTTATATTTTATTTGCTGAAGACATTTTTTAGTGCGCGTACATATATGTACATGCCAATATTTGCTCTTAAAAATATTTCTATAGCACCTGTCAAAGATTACCGATGTTGTTCTGACGTTTTTCTTGCTTCGAGTTAGTTCCTAGAAAAATAATACCCAGTTGCACCAAGCTCTTATAAATTTGTATTATTCCGAAAAAAAAATGGGTTGAACCACCATTTTTTTTTTGTCGGATCTGACAGCCAAAAAAATATGTCACTAAATATCGGAAAAAAGTTTGAATTTGTCTGGAAATAACTCGAAGTCGATTGACCAATTTCGCGTGGACATATAAGACCGCGTGAACTGACAGTTTACAACCTGACGGAAAAGTTATTTGCAAGTCATTAGGAAAACATACCAATATGTCACCTGTGCTTATGTCGTTTTTGATTGGCTGTTCACTTCTTTCACTCGGTTTTTAGAAAACGATTTGAAATGGTTACTAAAAAAACTAAACCTAAAAATTATACTTAAGTGTGCACTCTGTTTGTCGTATCGGTCAGTCGGTCTGTCGACGAGCGCACATTAAAAGAAATAATTAATAATAACAGAAGGTTTTTTGTTGTTTTCCCTATGTGTTCGAATGCTGCTCTAAAAAGTTACCATGTGTTGAAGGTTATATGTCTGCGTTTACTATAAAGTGGAAATCAAATGAAGAAATTATTCAGATTTTGATGTTAAATTTGAACGTGGATGGAAAATAGGGAAACTGATCAGGGCTGCCTACTGTACAATGTTGATTTTTTACCTCCAAAAATGCGAAGACAACTTTAACTTATGTGTACGTTTTTCTGTGCTCAACTTGTCATAGACGATTTGTCTTTTGTCTGTTTGAAAAATAAACAACAAGATCACTTTTCCTTTCTCAATAAGATAGCTTAAATGACAAAATGTCAATAGATTTTCTTTCACAAAAGGTTGCATTTCAGAAAACATATAGCAAATACAAAAAAATATATCACGTATACGCCCTGGTGATCGAAATTGGTTAAATTTTAATATTACCTACAATTATGAACCTTCCAAGGACGCAATACTAACATGAAAGATGATAGGAAATTAATAATAAAAATAATCGCTTTTAAGGTTTGTCAAACTGAGAGCATTTTCACGACGGTCATGTTTAACTGATCAACTATATAAATATCCTATTTATATTATTTGATCAAAATGTTGAGAACCGTTTTCGAGATAGTTAGATTTATCTGTTTTGCAACAAAAAAATATGTGGGAAGTACAGATATTTTTGATCAAAAAACACAAGCTGCTTAATTAAAAGTTTGAAGAAATTCGCTTCAGCGGTTAGGGATGTATACAGGTCGACCAAAAATCACGGTACAAACGTTAATCGCATTCTCTATCACCGTAATGTCAAGTCTGATCAAAATCTTGCATTTAATTTTTTGCTAAATTCTAAAACAAATATGATAAGTAAGAAGTTGGTGACAAATCTCTTTTCACCTTGGACGTCAAAAAAATATACCTTCTATGTGCTTTTTTGCACACAAAAAAATATAAAATGCCGTTCAAATACGTTATTCAGTATTAATATGAGTCACTAATCCTACATCTAATTCCGAAGAAAATTAGACATAAAGACAAACAAAGGTATAGAAACAAAATTGAAAAAAAAAAAACATTTCCTTCAGATTTTAAAAGATGGAAAATAAAAATTTAATTCTCCTGCAATTACAATAAAGTGGCAACAGTGATTCTAATTTGTTCAAACCAAACAAAAACCACCTTCTTTCTCTCATTTTGCAGATGTGACGTTTCAGTCAACACATTTAAGATTATAAACATATCTCCGAGTATACTATTTTTGTTCTTCTATCATGTGTCTACACTTTATGTGCAAATAAGATTGGTGGCTCGATATCACATACTCCAAATCGATAAGCTTAAGTAGGTAGAGGTACCAACGTTTAGGAGAATGCGAGACGGAAAATCTTAAATGCTCACACGATCGAGGCTCATTGGTACATATTTTAAATTCATATTTAGTAATCAACAACAAATAGCTGTAGCCTGTCTAGCTGCTTTTGAAAATGATTAAAGTTAATACCCAAAGTATAAAATTGTTTCAGACTTTAATCACATTATTAATTTTTTTTTAAAATTAATTTCGATTTGTTAAAATGTCATTCCTCATATTATATGTGATATGTATGTACTGGAGTGTTATCAATTAATTGATGGATAAGTGATAATAGTTTATAGACATAGTTGTTGATAATTTATTGATGAGAGTTTGTTTTTCTGTCTTCACAAAAATCTACCCACATACACTTATGAGGTTTTAGTGTCGCGAGTGGAAGTTTTTTTTATTTTGACTTAATATTTTATTAATTGTCGATAATCGTTTAATTAAATTTTTGAATAAATTGGTTTAGTTTTAAGTTGTCATCATGCAAGCCACCGATTATTATTTTCAAGGTACAACACAAAAAAATAAAAAAAAAGTAATATAAATTTATTTTAATTTAAAATTTTACCTACACACATGCCCCTCTTATCTTATTACGTTATGGGCAATTATTTCGATTTTTAAAATCCTTTAAAGATGATATCAATTAGGGGTGTTAATATTAATATTCAATTAAATTATGAAAAATATTTTATTTACGGTCGATAATGTCAATCTTTTAAATTGACTTAATATATATTTTTATTTATGAAGAAAGTTATTGTTTATCAGAATTTCGAGATAACCCTAAGAAGGCCATCAAATGGCATCGAAATGATTGATTAATTTTAGTTCTGTTGGTATAAAAACCGATTTTACTGAGTTTTATCTTATAAGAGTGTCAATTATAATAAATTGTCAAAGATTGATATATAATAATATACAAAAAATACTCGTATGTTATTCTTACTTCTACTAATTCATTTAAACTAAAGGAATATTACAGTCAAATAGACTTAAGTGAAATCCGTTTAAATGAGCACCTCGCTTGTTTTTTGTTCCAAATCTAAACGTAAATATATTTTGCTATTATTGTTTTTTTTTTCTTAAGATTTTTGTCCAAACAATATTTTAAAATTATTTATTTCGTATAAGAATAGAAATCGCTTAGAAAAATACAAGAAAACAATCGAAAAACGTGTTTAAAAAAATAAATTTAAATTTTCCTTGTACAAAGTATTTAAGGTTTGTTTGATTTCTTTCACTTAAGCGGGTTTGATTGTAAATCAAAAGCTATTATTTTCTTCTTAAGCCTAGTAATCTACCCAATTGAAAGGAGAAAATTGAAAACCAAATATTTTGCAATACATACTTTTCTTTTTCCAGTACACTGCTGACCTACAAAGCTATAGGAACAAGATTTTTCTTAATAAAATTCTATACTTATTGCCTTCTCAATTAAATTGGCTGGTATCTATTAATTTTCGTCGAAATTCTAACATTTAATAATTAAGTAATTAGAGATGGGTCGGTCAATATTTCAGTAACAGTTATTCAGTAGCAGTTATTTTGAGGTAGCAATATAATAACTTGATATTGAAATAGCATTCATAATTTTTAATTTTTTTCGTGTGTGTTAATCTGTTCACATTTACAAAAAGTTCTTTAACTTTAACATTATTGAGTTTGCCTTACTCGGATTCTGGTTATTGACAACGAGCAATAGTTGTTATTATCAGTTTATATGTTTCCTAAATGTGATTTTGGTAATTATTACTTTCAGAGCAATCGTATAAATTCGAATTGTTAGCAAAATGTTCTTTAAATTTTATTGCTGATTATGCCTAACTGCGACTCTAATTTATCCTTTTAAAACATGCCTTACCAAATTCATCGACTTTTTTTTAATGATTTTTTTTTTAATTTTTATATAAAAACTTAATTTCAAAAAAATTGAAACCTTCAATTTCTTTAGATTTATTTTTAAAACAATTTTTTTTTTTAAATTTTACTTGCCAAACCCTACAACAAAACTGGCAAGCAAAATTTTCAAATATTTTCTGAATGGAAGATTTGTCTTAAAAACTTACGCAAAACAGCAGTTTTAACAAAACAAACAAAAAATTGTTGAACTGAAATAAAATTCTTTCGATTTTTTCTCAATTTCCATACAATCTTTAAAAAAAGCTTAATAGATTTTAATTTTGTATTTTTTTTTCAGAAACGCATAAAATGCATGGTGTGAAACGGGTCATAGTTTTCTGCATTCTCATCGTCATCCTTCCGACAATTCTCATAATAATTCCACTCTATCTAAGAAAATCAGTCTTCGCCGATGTCACCTATCCGGTTGCCGAATCGGATATCATTGAAATCCGTGATGGTATTTCGTCGATCTTCTGCCAGAAGCACACACTGCGTATGAGCACGCATTTCAATGCTTTCCAATTGCACAGCAAACCGGAGATTTCAACAAATCGTAAACACATTCGATTGAAAAAGTCCATGACTCTGCCAGATGATACACTTGAGTATTGGGGTTTCTATCTTCTAAAAGGAGCTAAGGTTTATCTGAGATTTTGTTCACGGTATGATGGCTCTCGAATACTAGTGGTGCGAGGGGAGAAAACCCTGAAGACTTGTGGAGTCATGGAACACAATAAGAACAAAGTCGGCACTAATTTAGCCCATGGTCACGAACAAGTGCGTGTGTTTTTCGAAGATACTCTGGAAATTCGAAATCATTCGAGTCCGAATATGGACGAGTTGGAAAATCACGGAGGTGAAATAACTGACGATGATGATGTACAACCCACCACTACGACAACACCTGCTTCATTTACATCTTCCAGACCGAGAAGCAGAAAACTGAGAAAACCTACCAGAAATAAGACTGAAGAAATTCCAGATACAGAATCTACGGAACAAGTAACCAGATCCACACGTTCTCGTCGTCATCACTTAGAAGACCTCCAAAAACGACATGAAACCGAATACGAACGGAAGAAGCAGGAAGTCTACGATCAATTGTACAAACATCGGGAGAAACGTGATCATGTCTACGATCGAAAATACGTTCACGGTGGGAATGCCTTCAACTACTCCGACAATGAATCAAATTCGATATCGAGTTTTGAAAATAGTTTGTTCGACTGTTACAATGGAAATATTCTCCTTGCCGAAGGATTTCCCCCTTCGGCGTTGTGTTCCAGTGTTCACTTTCTCGAGACTGGTTCCCATCGAATGATGTCGAAACACGAAATTACCGAAGATGGCTACTACTATTACATTTTCTATAGTGACAACGATTTAGTTCGAAATGATATTCATGCGATTTTTGACATTTACAAGCCAACTTTCCAATACGCAAATTCAACTGATAATGCGAATGGATGTGTGAACAGTACCAACTGTACATTTCCAATAACGTTTCTGTCAAATGAGATTGTAGTGGTGGAAGTACCAACACGCGATGGTATCGAACACGAAGAAGATGACATAACCTTTTTGATCTCAACCTGTCATCCGAGAATGGAAATTTATGCAATATTTCCCATTGCGGTATTGGTACTTATTTTGAGTTGTTCATTCTTATAGTAAGAAAGATAACTCTCTAAATACAAAAAATAAGAAGACTTATTGAAAAATAACCTAAAGCGTAGATAGAAAGAAACAGATCAATAATATTGGTGAGGCAAAAACCTGATGGGGAAGTACATAAAAGATTATTATTTTTATATACAAAAATACGGGTATAATTAACTGATGAATTGTTGTGCAAATTGGATGTATGTGAAAATTCCTATTGAGAGGCCATTCTTTTTTTTTTTTTTTAATATTTTGACATTAAAAAAAAACGGCAAAGGTCGAGTACCGTTCAAAGTTTTTTTTTTTAAACAAGTCAACCTAATTTGCTCATTTCCGAATACGGCAACACTCACTGTTCTCACGAAGTTTATTAACTAGAGGATATAATCTGCCTACTAAGTGTATACTGGGCTTAGGAAAACAAAACGGCTAACAGATTTGAAGCTTCTGTCGGAAATAATGACAGCTCTTCGAAGTTTTGTCTTCGAATACGACGAAAAACAAGCTTTATTAAAAACTAGAGTTCGAAAAAATATCTATACTTGTATTTTTCAGCAGAGGACTTAAGTGAGAAGTGGTTCCATTTCTAACTTTTTTCTTTCGATATTATTTTAGAAATAATTCGATTAATAATTCAATATAACAGGCCGGTGGTTGGTTTTTAAGTTTTCCAACGTTTCGTATTAGTTCACATAGCTTTACAGCATATTTGAGACCAACCTGTCACTTGTTTAAATGTGAAGTGTACACTATTTTAAAACTTCATTTTACATGGAGATTTGGATCTGCATTGAATTTGGATTTCAATCCATGTAGACTTGGCTTGGATTCAAAAAATGGATTTTCCTAGCCAATTTAATCAATGCACAGAGATGCCAGTTTTGTTGTGTGTGGATTTTATTCAAATTGTAAATAATTTTTTCATCAACTGTCATGTCGGGTCAATCTAGTGTGGCCTTGGCCTTATACATATAATTGTATCGAAATGGCAATTCGAATTTTATTCGATTTTCAAATCTCCTAATATTAATGGGATATTATAGTAAGCTTGAATTTAATTATCGATTTTATTTTGTTAAAATTGGCGACGATATCGATAGAGTGTGTGTGCAAAGGAAAGATGTAAACGTATGAAACTAATGGAAAACGACATTAGTTATTGCGAAACTTGTCAAAATACTTTCAGTTCAACATGTTTCTGTCAAATATTTTCAACTTTCTGCAGTATTTTAAAGGCATCTGCACTAAATCTAAAATGTTGAATAAACTCGAGGTGAATTTTGATTAATTTCATAAATATTCAATTTGGTTTTTTAGCAATGAGATGGTCAAGAAACTGATCGAACTTCTAGAATTTATTCTTTAAAAACCCGTGAGCATGAAATGAATGAATTATGATATATAATCTGTCAAAAAAGATCAAAAGTGTAATGAAGTTGGCTGCGTTCATCTTTGTATACCATTTACTTGGTTGTTTTATGCTAAGATTATGGAGCGTGCTCCGAGCTACATAGTTCAGATTGAAAAAAAGTGAGATGAGCTAAAAAAGAAATGTACTTTTATTATTATTAATTTGACAGGTCAGTTACTAGCTAAAAAAAAGCCAATTATTTTCGAACTTGGGATTATTTTGCTTTCTGCTGGAATCGGAACAGGCTTAACTGGCATATACTATATAAAAAAATTGATTCCAAATCTTATGGAAGCTACATATCAAGATTTTGAAGGAGGGAAAAAATGAATCATGTCAAAAAGTACAAAAGAAATATGTAATGCTTACGAGCTTACAGCACTTAATGCAAACATTATGCACGTTCTTAAATCACTTCAAAACCAGTTTCGACATTTTGAAAAAGAAAAATATTTTTCAAAGAAACATACAACATGGGCATAATGGAGCACTTATGTATAATTGAGATAAACACCAATAAGACAAAAATTATATAAATAAATGTTTAACCTAATTGAAATGTAACTAACTACTATCAGTTCAAAAAATCCTAAGTATATATGACGTCAGAACAGTGTAAGTCAACATAACTAACTTTTTTCTAAATGCAATTTAAACCCATTCTATGAATAAGAATTTGTTAGAATGGAATGCATGGACTGAATGGTGTGCTTTTTAAAAAAGTAAGTTATGTTGCCGCACCCTTAAAACACGATACAAATATTTTTAAAAGAAAGCACTAACTAATCTATTCATTTACGAACAACTTTTAAGACTTAAAATAACTCAACTAACAAAACAGTTCCATACTTACATAGATATGTAAATATTATATAAACAATATATTTTAAATGTTTATAAAGAGTTGCATATTATTATGTTAGAAAAA
Organism: Philhelius pedissequus; assembly: GCA_910595825.1. Lineage (NCBI taxonomy): Eukaryota > Metazoa > Arthropoda > Insecta > Diptera > Syrphidae > Philhelius > Philhelius pedissequus. Next base: position 94,078,026 of record OU343163.1, on the reverse strand, counting down.
CAGAAAAAAAACGGTGCATATCAAACTGATATCGATGTTACTAAACAGAAATGACACTTTACAACATAATGTTTGTTTTAAATACTATACAAGTTTGAAATAATGTTATGTTCGTTTTAATAACAAAAATATTATGAACAAAATTATTTAGTGACAAAACAAATAATAATTAAAAACGTTCAATAATAATTGTGAAATAAAATAACACAATTTTGAAAATCTTTTTTCTAATCAATAAATCCTATAACATTACAATAATATATTCCATATAAACTGTTGATTGTAGAAAATTGTTAAACTTATAATATTAACTAATGGAATTAGGTGATATGAGTGATTGAATGTATGGACTGGTTCAAAGAAAAAAAATATTTCTTAGATAGAAATATGAATATTTTTATAAAGTAAATAGTTATTCTTATTTTTTTGTAAAAAAAAATTGGATACTAAATTGAACATCACTCAAATGTTGTGTCGGTTTTATATTAGAAACTACATATAAGAAAACAATAAAGAAAATTTAATAAAATTACTTGAGATATTTTTAATCAGGTTCAAAGGTATCTATATAAGTAGGTATATACTATAACAGCCGTATTAATAAACAAGTTTATTTCACCTTTAATTCAGGACTTCTTTAAACGGTAATCTCCAAGTTCAAATTTTTAGATCAATTTAATAAAAATAAAGAGTCGAAAATCCATCAAGAAAATCTAATACAATATTATGTATGAATTCTATATCTTGTTTTGTCGTTTAAAATGTGTCAAATGTCATTTTTTTTAATATGAATATCAAAAAAACGTGGTGAGTATAAAACACTCTTTTTTGATGTCGGATAGTTGTGGGATAAAAATTTGTTTGTGCCCAAAAATATAACCTATAACACTAAGTACAATAAAACAAATAGGTGGTGAGAAAAAAGAATTTTTTTCTGAGAGAAAAACATCAAAGGTGAAAATGAAATTTTTTTATTCGGTTTACACATTCTTTCCAACAAAAACGTGGGAATGTGACACTTCTATGACCAAAAAATACATGTCGCGAAAATTGTATATTTAGATATAGCCCGATTCTCTCCAAGATCACTGATACCTCCCAAGTCAAGAGAAGAGGTGAAATTGATTTCGTGACGTTTTCGGATTCTCCCCCAGACACAACTTGTGATATTCATAAAAAGAATCGAAATTGTGATCAATTTCAGAGGAGGTCAGAACTCACAAGTAGCTTCAGTTTCGACATTTCAATTCGGCATTCGATATATTTTGTGAGCAATTTTTAGTATTTTTTAGTTGAGGGCTCTTTATCTAGTAAATTGAGATGGAAGTGAATTTGATTCTGATGGATCTTATTGCGAAAGTTTAATCCAAAAATGAAAATTAGGAATTTTACAATAGACCACAATTTTGAACAAATTTAGATTGCAGCGATGAAGACTGAAATAAAAAGATCCTTTGCTGCAATTTGAATTTTATTTGGTTTTAATAATCAGGTCTTCAAACAATGTCACTACACAATTCACCTTTAGTTGTGGTGAGTTTCGTTGTGAGTTTTTTTTTTGTGACGATTGGGGGAGAATTCGATATAAGGAATATTCACAAGGGCTTGTGACTTGTGATTCCTTACAAGGGGAGAATTGGACAGTTAATGTGTAAGCACAATAAATGTACAAATCAGAGCTGAATCTAAAACGGTATTGTCTTCTTTTTTCCCCAAACAACAGTGTCACTGGCAAATTGCTCCAACAAATATTCGCAGAAGCAAGGAACAATGACAACCTATATTTTTTCATCTTGCAAAAACGATTCGCATTCCCTAGGTCTAGACATTTTGGCCACAATTTCCAAAAAAAGTCAGGGATGCATTTAGTGTAGCCAGGTCAATGAGGTTAATTCCCTCTAGTGACCTGGAAACACGCAATATGTAGGTAATCGGAAGTCACGTAACCGAGCTGAATGTAAAGCACCTTCAAACTCTTCTTATTATAGGACTGAAAATTAATTTAAAGTAAGCTTTTAAATGGTCTATTCAATTCCATAACTTACTCACCTACTTATATATGTAAGAATGTTTAAAAAGTTTTAGCTAGATAACTTTTTATCGAATAATTATTTTTATTTTATATTGCTGAGGGCCAATACTTAAGGTACGCTTACCTACCAAGGCCAACTCGTATATTATTTCAACTTAATTTATTCAATGATGGAACTTAGCTCGGTCTATTACCTGGTTTATTGCGTTGTTCACATTAGTGAGGTGAATAAGTAAAGGTAAAATTTAATTGTTAACATTTATGTAAAAATAATATTAAGCGTTTAAATGTTAAAATAGTTGTGAGTAAACGAGTACTCAATTAACAACAAGTTTTTCGCACAGGGGATGTAGCTCAGTGGTAGAGCGTTCGCTTTGCATGTGAAAGGCCCCGGGTTCGATCCCCGGCATCTCCAAGTATTTTTTTATTTTTCTGATAAATACACGTTACGTAAATTATGCACTATAAGCCGCACCTCTTATGGAAATAAATTTGCACTGGTACTATTTGAAATAGGATTATACTCTGACCAAGCAAGTCCGTACAGAAATCGTTGTTGTTCAATTTAGATATGAAAAGCTGGGCATTGAAGTACCTGTTCATACAATTCCCTTACAGATATACAAAACAAAGCCTAAAAAAAAACAAACCAATACACTTTTCGTACAAATTTTTGAGTCCTTAATATTGCTATATGTATTTTGTTTAGCATTGAAATGATTTCCAGTAGTACCTATAAAATTTTGAATCGATATCGGGAGCTCCCGTAATGAGAAAGGAGAAAATAAATACTACCTTAATGGAACCACAATACAGCGTTGGGGCAGCCAAAATTGTTACAAATTAAATAAAAAAAATTGTCATTTTTTAATGCTAGGAAAAATAATTACAAAAAATAAAACACTCCTGAATTTATTAATTCTTGTTAGTGGCAATAATAGTAATAAGTATATTATTTTTCATACCTACGTACATTTTTGTATGTATTTCTCGTCAGTCGAAAACAAATCGTGCAACACCCACCCACATCCAAGAAGACAGGTTCATATATACAAAAAAAAATCTTCAACACTCTCAAAGTTCTCGTTCATATATCTTTCTATTGGACTTCCTTACGCAAGAAAAAAGCTTACGCATACATTTTTACCATTCGCTTGGAAGTATTAAGGCTGTATTGTTTCGTGTTTGATTGTATGGGAAGGTTTTGCTAAAAACAAATTCAATCCAGAATATTTCTGCATCGCCTGGTCGCCTGGTAAACCAGTTTTTAATTTTTATTATTTGGTTGAATTTTACTGTTTTTAGAAGCTTCACTGAGTCAGTACTAGGTGTCACTAGTTACACCATTTTATACATTTTTCTAATTTTATTTATTTTTCAATTTTGGCTAGGGCCAGCGGCGCTGAGCCAGCATATTTCATTCAAAATAAAAGGAACTACCAGGCGCGCAGGCCAAACCAGTAGGTATTATGTTTGCTTTTAAATTTCGTGTGAAGCTTACGCATACATTTTAACAGTGGTATAATTCATATAAAAAATATCTAAGCTCCACCCACCTCCAACCAAAACCTGCAATGCAAGAAAGTGATAAGCAACACATTTAAATGAAATGTATTGAGCCTCTTGGTAGGATTAAGATAGTATTGTATTGTCTTTGAAGGTATGAGATACTCTTGCGAAAAACAAGTATAAAGTAAACTAACACATTCAAACAAAAAACAATTATCTGTTGCATCTGAGCTGGAGAAAAAATCAGAAAGAAAAAAGACACTGATTAAATGTGTGCTGGGCTGAAATGCATGGTAGTAGGAGTAAGAAACAAGTCTTTGATTGTATGAGAAATGCTTGAGAATGAGAAATCAAATTCAATTTGGAACATTTCTACAGCCCCTGATCGCCTGGTAAGCCAGTAAATTTTTTTCATACGGGGTTAACTCGAGAAAACTCCATTTTGTCGTCGCAAGTGCTTTTTTTTTTCAAGTTGTATGACATTCATGAATGTTTAAATTTTAATGTAATTATTTTTAATTATTTATTATATTATATATATTGTTATATGTATATATTTTAATTTTCTTAAAATTAAAATAATACATGTGTAGGCATTTATGTTTTATATAATAAATTCAGTTCGAATAGTCGGATCATCAAGTTTAAGGTTTTAAAATGAAGTAAAAATGTTCGGATTTTTTTTTTAAGATGAGCCGAACTTTTTTTATAGGAACGTGTAGTTAAAATTTGAGGAGGGACAAACTTGTACGATTCTGTACAAATATTCTGATGTTAAAAAGCTATTAAAAATTGGCATTTCTCCTAGTGCTAGTGTCATTCAAATATACAACGATGTCTAAAAAATTCTGATCTTTTCCTTCAAATAAAAATTTAAAATTTCTCAACAGTATTTTTATTGCTTACTAAATTTATATTTAAAATTTATATGTCGTCAAATATTGTTTCAAATAAGCCTTTATTTACAAAATTTCAGTTTCCTTACGTTCATAATTATTTTGTCCCAAAATGGTTGACCGATTTTGATGAAAGTTTTTGTCGTTTATCTAACTCGACTACATAACATCCCTTATAATATTAAAAAGATCAATTATGACATAGAAAACAATACAAAAAAAATACCTGATCAAAATATTTATTTTTGAGGAAATTCTTCAATTCATTTGTAAAGTTAAATCAGAGCCAATTGTACAATAGCTTAATCTTAGTTCAAGATTTTAACCCACCGATTTCAGAGCGGTTGATTTGAGGTGAAACCAGTGTTCAGTTATGTAATTCGTTTACAAGAACTTTCATCGGCCATAATCGGTGGGCTTAAATATTAAAACAATGCTGAACCACGAGTTAAAAATTTGTAAAACGGGCACTTAATCTTTCAAAATAATTAAACCTTAGTTAACTCACTTTTTCAGTGAAACATCACCTTTAACTTTCAGGTGGTAAAAAATATTTTTTTTGTTTATCGAAATCTCCATTTCATATGTTCAGCTCTACAGAAATTGCATTTTCTACATTATAAATCTATTTGGCCTGATTCAACTTATTTGTTTCGAGGTAAGTCAAATCTGTCATGTCTGGGAAAAAATAGTGGAAGGTATTTAAATCAAAATGTGTCAAAGTACCAACATGTCAAAAAAAATCCATTAAATTTTGAAAAAGAAAAAAAATCTAAAAAAAAAGATTTAAGACGCAAAGAGTCCAAATAAATTGGTTAAGTGAGATCAATATACCCACCTTTGAACATTTCAAAAAATTAATTTTGACAATCAAACAGACCAAACTTGTTCAGCCCTATTATGCTTATTAAACCTCTAGTCCATAAGTTTACTAAACCATAGAAAATAAGTTAATCTGCGGAATAAAATGTTCAATTAAAAAAAAAACGAAAATCAACTAAATCTATTACAATAAATATCAACTCTATCTTGTTCTACTCGTATGTCCCTGTAAATTTTTGTTTTAATGTCAATTCGAATTTATTATAAGAATTAGGGTATTAATACATATTCTATTACATTTTACCATCCATAAAAATTGTACTAAAATAATTATTATCAATCTCACATAACATCCCCGTCTTCAACAAGTAGAGCAAAAAAAAAACAATATAATCAAAACAGAAACGAAAAAATAACAAACCTAAAGTGTACTGTCAGTCAGAAGAACACCAAAATTTTAGGTTAAACAGAGGTGTCCACCATGTTGCGCCAACCAGCTGCTGCTCGTTTTGACATTAGTGTGTTGATAGTTTGACACACAAGTTTTTGTATTAAATTGGCTTCGTATAACTCTTATCTGTGTTCATGAAATGCATTTGTATTTTATATTTTCATTGATAGCAGTAGCTATTCTGCGCAGAATTGGTTCTTGTTTTTAATATAGGGGTAGTTTTTTTTTTTTGCTTTTCCGTCATAGAATATTTCTTTCTTGTGACAAATAATTATAATCTCCACCAGATACAGATACTCTCTATGTTGTGAGTATGCGCCCGGGTATAATAATGTGCGGTTGGTATTTGGTGTGTATTATAATTTTATATTTGATATGATGTGATGAATATAAAATTCTGAATTAAAATGACCAAAACACCACCACCAGTCCGACCAACAGGAAATATTATTATCTCTCGGTTACGGCTTTAAATGAAATCAATAAAATATATTAAGTTCTATTAGATTACAATAATATTATACCTACCTATTGTGCATTCGAAATTTTGCTTCTAGAAAATAGAGTTCTCTGCAGTAGTTGTAAAATTCAATCGGTTTGGTCGTGTCTCGTGTATGGTTGGTTAGTAACGATTTTTTAGTTAATTTTCGAATCCTTGTGATTTTTTTGTTTAAAAAAATGACGTACCTATATATATTCTCTGTGTAAATTGATATAAAAATTACATGTTTAAAAAACATCTAATAAATACATCCATTTTTCTTAAGATGTAAAAATGTGTAAAAGTATCTATTCCGTCCTTATCGATTATTCACATAATTTTACACCCTCCAAATTGAAATGATAAGGAGTCTTTGAGTACATATTCCAGTGGCAGCACACCGTTAGTTGCCGGTTCGGTCGGAGTTCTTTAATTAAGATAAAAGATACGAGTTGTATCTCGAAGATACAAAAAGTATCTTCAAACTCTCTTGAAATGTGTAAGAAATGTTGATTTTGTTTAAATTACATTAATAATAATTCTCTATGTATGTCGTCTCGTTGAAATGTGTAAAAATAAACATTTTCTCCGATCTTTTCCCTTGATGTTATTCAAAAGAAAAAAAAAAAGAACTACAAATTCGAATGACAGATGTTCTGTGTTTTTGTTCGTTTTATTTTTAATAGTTTTGTGTGTTTCATAATCCATAAGCCAGATCAAAAATAATTTATGTTTTTGTTTTGTTTTAATTTTCTAATTGTACGATTTGGTAATTTTTTTGTCACATTGTCAGGCTGTTACACTACATATTTACGTTGAAGTGTAAATTATTTGAATTAACAAGTGGATGATGTATATGTAGTGTCGAACGGATGTTAGACTCATTGACAATTATTTTGTATTTTTAAAAGAGTGATTAAAATCAATTTGTGGCTGGTGGCGATTTTTTTCTTTCATGAAGTCGTTTATTTCCATATTTTTGTTTGTTTGTGACAAAAGTTAATTCTAACACGTCCGTGTGTTTCTATGTAAGAAGTAGGTAGCGCAATAGGTAGGTACATTCATATATTTTTTTTTACTGCATGAGCAATTGAGTAAGAATAATTAAAACTGCAGGTGCAGACTATTATTTAATAAGAACAAGTGTTGTTTTATTTTTCTTTATTCCTTTTAATCATAGAGCATATTTGCGTGCATTTTACCTGCATACTTTATTATGTAGGTTTATAAGTTTTATAGGGGATGCAAATTTGAATTTATATCTACTTACTTACGTCAGAAACACATGCCTCTTGACGTTACAAAGGTAACCAACCATATAGGTACGTACTTACGTACCTTACCTCGACTTACCATAAATATACATAGAAATCTTTTATTTAAGTTTAAGGAAGGGTAAATGAAAGGTGGGTTGGGTTGTAATATTAAGGCTTTGTATTAATTTTAAAAAAATGAAACACCTATGTACCGGCTTAGGTACTTACCTATATGAATAAAATAATTTTTCACACGAATATCTTCCAAGAGGTAATTCCTTTGTATAGCTATAATAGCAAGCAATTATTGTACCTATAGATATAGTTGGGTACCTGAATGAAATACAGGTCTGAACCTCATTTCCCTTCTTAATTTCCCATTTTCAAATTGCTGAACTGGATTAAAAGGGGGTTATATTTGGCTTAACATTTTTTTTTTCAAAAGAAAAGATAGGTAAGTAGGTACTTATGGATTTAACTATGTACTTATCTTGACGAATTTAAATATGTTTGTAATCCTGGAAATTTAAAATATGTATATATTCCCAAAACCAAAATTCGTAATGAATAAAAAAAAAAACAGAAACTATTTTGATTTTGTAAGAAGTTTTTTTTTAATAATACAAATTCTATATACTACTGAAATACATCAGCCAAGTAGAAGACTTAGCACTATAATATTTGGACTTGTTGAATTATTGATTCAAAATAGCTTTTAACGGCCTTTAGTCCAACAAAAATTGGCGTTTCGTCCCGGCGATCTCACATGGACTCATCAGTTGACTAGTGAGGACATTTGTCAATACGCAATTTTTGCCAAGTTCAGTTCATCTTACATAGATTTCGTGAAGAACATCTAGTGTGAACTGTATCCAACAAGACTATAATTCCTAATCATTAAATTGGAAATTTTTGTTTTTTGCCCATGGCCTGGCATTATTTATATAAAAAGGTCCTCACTAGTCAACTGATGAGTCCATGTGAGATCGCCGGGACGAAACGCCAATATTTTGATTTTGTTTTTACTATGTTAGGTTACGTAGTCAATATATTCAAGTTCCTACAGAAGATAAAAAGTCATGTACCTAATAAAAATAGGAAGGCCCATTGTTTTAGACTTACAATGTCAAGTTTGATGAAAATCTCATGTTTTATTTTGTTTCTAAAAATATGTGGATAGAAAATTTTCAATTTGAATATCTGAACTTAAATAGACTTTTAGTAAATAATGCCCAAAAAGTTCCAAATGATCACTTTTTATCTAAAAATAAAATACGATAGGTACTTGCTATATTATTAATAGAATTTTATTCTGCCAGTTGAAAGTTTCTAAAATATCATATTTAGATGTATTTTTTGGTAAATTGGATGGAGAATGAGGAAAATCCAGAACAAGATTCCTATACGCTAATACATATTAATGTCTGAGTACAAGTCCGGACTGGGGGTCAAAGGGCCTTCCGGGACTTTTGGGAAAAGGGCCAAACAATACATAATTACTCTCAAAATCCTTAAAAATAAAAGATGATATAAGGAAACTGTACCTTAATATTTCATTTTTTAAATTAAGCTATTCTATGATAATTTTTTTTGTGCCAATGCACAATGGTGTTAACAGTAAATTTATTTACTTTAAGGGGTCATAAGAGATCTCCATAATATATTGAATAAAAGTTACACAAACATAATTGTGTGGGGTTCGAAAAATCCATATGGGGCCCACAAAATTAAATCTGTAGGCCTCGAAAGATCAATCAACAGATTTATATTGAATAAAGGGATCAGCAACCGAGTTGTGGCACCATTCCTTAGTGGGTTTTGATCAAGAATTCATGAAAAACACAATATTTACTGTAATGTCTCTCGTGAGTGAATCTTATGAGAAACTTTTCTTTAAAAAAAATAGAATTTCAATTGCGTTTAAGAATTTTTATTTGCCCGAAAAATTCAGAGTGCCATCACTCGCAACAAACTGAGACCGAATTCATAAAGTATAATAGTATAATAATTGAATAAAGTTCTTCATATCGACAACGTCTTGTTATAGTTAGTTCACATTATTGACGGGCTACTGTACATAGACTCCTCGTCATTAGGATAGAAGCACAAGTTTAACAATAAAATGGACGACATCGTAATTTGTAAGTCCAAGATTCTTGGTAAAAATGGCTATATATATTTTTAAAAACGTTTGTTATACTTAATTTATAATGCATATATATAAAATTTCGTTAATTTATACATGGCTTAAAAATAAAGAACAAAATCAATTCCAATGTAGGTATACATAATTCGTAAGGGAGGAAGTTTCAAATTTCAATTTTTTCCGTAAAATAATCAATTTGGAGACTTTGGAGATAAGATTTTTGAATTTTTGAGAAAATTAAAAAATTCGTTTTATGACAGGTAAGACCCATTAGATGAAGATGAAGCTAAAACTAAAATTCAAAATTATTTCTTCTCTAGAAAATCAATCATACAAAATGTATTTTTTTTGTATGTACCAAATTTTAAACATATTTGTCCAACCCTTAGTTCGAGTTTCTTTATACTCATTCAATTGGGAATTATCTAATGAGTGTAACACCCACATTTCTTTTTTTTTTAATTTATAAATAAATGTTTTTTTATAAGTGATGGTATATGAAGACGACAAAAAATCCCTGCGATGCATAAAAAAATCCCTACAAAATCCCTACATCACATTTAATCGCACTAGGTCAAATTACCGTGATCAATGGGTGTTGTGCCTATGTGTTTGAAAATCATAAAAAAAAAACTTAAAGACTTGACCTTTGGTCATGTTTTGAAGCGCTTCAGTTTTAAATTTTAGTTTGAAATCCAAAGCTCATCTTAAAACCTTGATCTTGGTATTAATCAATCACGATTCCTGCACTTTGAATTATAAGGAATTTTAATTTCGATACTTGATAAGTATAATTTTGGGTTTGATAAATAAAATATGTTATAACAATACAATTAAATATGCTCTGCAGCAAGGAAAAATTCGATACAAAATATATTTATCAATTTAAAATGGATAGTCTGGGTCTATCTGATAAAGCACCCCTTTTTTAGTAAAAGTACATTGCCCAGCTCTCTACGTGCCCAATGCATTTAACTTCATTTAACGTTTGTTAAGTCTATTTAGCTTTGGTATTTATTTTCTTTTTAAATCATAATAATTATTATGCAAATGACTATAATTTCGTGATGCATTGTTCAAATCTAGCTAAGCTATATGTATCATATGAGTTTGCTCCCAATTGCATAGGTATATATTATTGTGTAGACATTTTGTGTTGTAAATTTTTATAGATAATGTTTTTGTTTTCCATACTAGGAGGCAGTTATTTTTTTTACAACTCTGAGCTTCTGGGGAAATATAAGTTCATATTATAAAAATTATAATATGTACAATCAAATGTAGGACAGAAAAATGCGTCCGAGGGTTTAAGTCCTATAGATAAAGCCTAAGTGACACGTGCGGTGGCCGGCAGTGGGGGACTTTTTTAAATATAAATTTTAAATATTAAAATTTAAATTGAAAAATCATTCGTCGAAAATGCAATCCGTCAAAATAAATTCACGAATCCAAATTCATAGACAAATGTATTCGAAATGCATAGCGCAACCAACATCTTTATTGATTTTTACAAATATAATAAGATAATATAGGATGGCATAAGGTGCGCTGGTACCACCCTTGACGTCTATATGCGTAAAAAATTAAGTTGAAATTGTGTTGCTTACACACAAGGTAATAAATATTTTTGTATTTTATTGTTTTATACAAATAAAAAATAACTCCATTAGAAATATCAATCAATGTGGCCTCTAAATGTGATTCGAAGTGTTATTTTAGTTATACTGGTATAGTACCAGCACACTTATAACAGTGTACATGTTGCCTCATCTTTTCTGTATTATAGATATCAGTTGGTTTGATGTATCTGATTGAAAAATTGATTTCAAATCCAGACCACAAATTGCCTAATAAGATCAGGACATCCTGAGTTCTAATCTTACAAAAAAAATAAGACAATGAATTATTTCAATATTTCCCTTTCATGAGTGATTTACATATATGATAAATATAACAAAGTGACTGTTCCCAATTTGCTGTTAAGCCCCCACTGAGTTAAAATTTGTTCATTGATATTTTTGAACTCAGACACAATAACATAGAATATCACTGGCACAACTAACACAATACAACCAGAGCGAGTTTCTGACGTTAATTAGTTTGCTCTGACTCATAGACGAACAGATTCTTCAATATATTATTTGCTTATGATTTGGGTAATTGATTCTAAAAATCTATTGTCATAACACAATCTAAATATTTACTCGCAATTCAACTCAAAGAGTTACTATGAGTTTCGTGTATTTAATACATTTTTAAAATTATTGATTATTCATGTAGGAAAATATTTTTTAAAGAAAAGTATGAATGTGCTATAATTTTTGCTTTGACATTTATATTGTAGGGTGTAAATATGGACAATTATCATTAAAACTACGAAACGGGGAGATACATTAGAACGAATTTTTCATTCGACGATGTGTGGTATGTATCCTGATGATGTGGATTGCAAGTTTATGTTTGACAGTTCGCAAAAGATAATATGTACTGTTGATCGCGTGTAAAATATTAAAATACAAGTTTTTGTAATTTTCTATTTAAATTTCTGCACAAATGTCATCCCATAAACCTTCAAACGGGTGCTGTCATAAGCTGAACTGTCATGCAGATGTCAAAGTTGAAGGGTTGGTAGCTTCCGAATGTGTAACCGAATGTGTAAATTGCCGTTTAGAAACGATTTAGGTACATAAGTGTGTGCAATGTATAACATTTAATCACAAACAAAACGAAAATCAAATTTGTGGATATGAATAAAAGAGGAGGTGTTCGACTCTCTTTGAAGTAAGTTGTATGCGTTTTGAATGTATGACAGATATAGGTACTTTTGAGTAAACAAATTTACATAACAACATCGAATCTGCTGTTTAAACAAAATAGGTTGTGTGTTTGACGGACAAAATTGAGAAACCGATACGTGTTTTCATTTATCGAAATGTTAACACTTGAGTTCTACAATTCCAAAGGGGACCTACATTTCTATAATTCTAAGCACATTTTATCGCGTGAAGAAATATGACATTAATCACATCACACTAGTTAATTTGTTGGGTTGTGTATACATGCCCTTTTTATGTTGATAAGACTTAATGTGTAGATAACAAAACAAATATATTGCGTTCTTGTTGTTTCTAAAATCGATATTGTTACAGTTGGAATTTTTTTTAAAGAATGTACTTCGAGTATAAATAGCAAAGTTAATATTTTTTCCTTTCAAACCAAATAAAAACCATGTCTACGTCAACGCGTTTTATTATTTCGAAAGCTTTTGAACAAAAAAAAAATTCTATCACACCAAAAAGACGTATGTAGGTATTTTTGAAAGTGGCTGAACCCTATCGCGTCGCTTCGCGTATGTAAATAAAAATAAACTTTACAAATATTTTTTTAATTTTATTTGTTTTTTATTATAATGGAATTGTTTAAGTATACATGTATTCACATACATGGTAAAAAACACTGTTAATCATTATTATCATTCTTTTGTTTGCGTTTTTGTGGGTTTGATGCAGATTACCATCAATAATAAAAAATCATATAGGTCTTGTGTGAAAAACCATAATGTTCTTGTCCTGAAATCTCTAGATTTTAATCTTCTTCAAGACGTTTTCAGTAATGCGTGAATCAGACAGATTAAACCAGCACCTTAAAATCTAACTCACCACGTAGTTATTCGCTTTTAGAATGTTCACCAATTGTGAATGGGTCTATATCGTAAAATGCAAACCGATCAATCGTAATTGATCTTCTTGCACAATGCACACATCAGTTTTGCATGGAAAGTTCCGAGTGCACATTATGTGAATGCGAAAGTAATTGAATGGAAAAAACGATATCGGTAAATATCGATATCATTGAAGAAATAAATTGACATTTGCAAGCACAATATTTATAATAAAGAAGTGATTCTCCGGATTTAGTGCTAAGCATTTAACATCTGCGTTGTATAGTTAATACCTTGTTTTTCATCAAAAATTCTTAGAGGTTTGACTGATTCAATTCGTCAACTGTCATGCAATTTCTATAGCATCTTTTGGAGCTGTCAGGCCAGCGCATCTTTCAGTAGTACACAATATAACAGTCACATACTTCCCTAATACCACATAAGTCGCAGGTGAAATTTATTCTATGACGTTTTCGTATTCACCACAAAAATATAATAATATTGACTTTTATTTGTATTTTTTTTTTGCTTACGTTCCAGAAAGTGTATTCTTATTTAATAACATTTAGGCGAGTTACTTCACAATCTTAAAAATAAGCGATATTGTTCAATCTATAATTTTAGGTTTCAAAATTATGAACCAAAATTGCAATTTCTGAACGTACCCATTCACAGTTGGGAAATTCACCTTGCTGTTGTGAGTTTATTTGAGATATTTCTTATGGGGAAAATTACTACACAGGCACAAATAAGCCATAATAAGGATTGGAAACCTTCGTACGTTTCACCCCCCAAAACCCATTTGTTTACATTGTTGTATTTGTAGCTTTGACACTCTATCCATGAATAGATGGGAAATCGAAAAGCAAAACAAAAACAAATTACTTGAGCTGTGTTGTCTATGTGTCTATAGGAAGAGGAACAGAAAAGATTCTTGTGTGCGTTTCTATCAATGTGTCTATAGGAAGAGGAACATAAAAGTTACTTGTGTGCGTGTTTCAGCTTGTAGGCAAATGTCAAATGAAAGCAGAGGTTTCCGGTCCTTACATTATTAGTTTATGTACACAGGACTGAGGTTCTTGACCACAGATGAGTAATTCCAAGATTGCAAGCTTGTTAAGTTTTACCTTCCAAAACATATTTGGTTACATTGTTGTATTTGTAGTTTGAATCGTGTCGATGAATAAATATGAATTACAAAAACAATTGAATGTGGTGATTGAACGCACACAGCTTATAAGAGTTTTCGGTTTGAAGGCAAGCCACTTAACTATAAAGATCATCTATAACGTACACCACGCCTTAAGCTAAGCATATATATAGCCAAAGGTGTCACTGTGGCTTCACGTCCGTCACACAGGAGTGTGAAATTGATGACTTTTTAAATAACTAACAATTTTATAAACTAGAAATTTTATATAAAACAAACATAATTATTTGCAATAAAATGGAGGCTCAAAGGAGCGAAAAGTTAATAATAATAATAATCTGTATATCAAATCTAATATATTGTTAATTTTTGTTAAAAACAAAATGTCTGCTCTGAGAGGTAGACTTTTTACGACAACCACTTTCAATTGCCTTTTGAATACTAACAAAAAAAAAATTTTAATTTTGGGATTTCGGGACACCCTAATGTTCCTACATTTTTATTTATGTAAATTCTAATCGTTAGAAAGATTTTACCGTAAGAAAGCTTTTTATTCAGATTTGCACCAATTGAAAACAAATAAATTAGACTGAACCCCACCAACCTGGCCTGATGAGTACCTACATAGTGAGAAATTCGGGATAAAAATTATACACATATGAAAGTCTTCAAACTCGCTTTATGCGTGGGCATCCTCGAATCAAAACATTTGGTTTATTTTTTTTTAAAGAGTTTGATTTAATTTTAATAATTTATGTAGGAATTTATTGGTGGTCTATTTAATTTATACAAATAAAAGTTTTTTGACCTTAACTGTAAAAAGTAAAAAACTTGTTTTTGTTTATAAAAACTTATTTTTTGTTTGCCAAAAAAAGAAGGGAATAGTTAATAATTGATTGGGTGAAGCTTGTCTATAATTGCATTCCACCAATACCTAACTGATTAAAAAGCTATAATCGTAAAACTTAAATTAATTAACTAGTCACGTTTTTAGTACCATCCCAACGCTTTATTGCGTTTATCATACTAATGAATTCATCTGTATCGTACTAAAAAAATATTGATGCATGTAAATAAGCAATCTGAATCTGAATTTCATTATAAAATTGATAAAAAATAGTAAAAATAAAAATGCTTAAAATTTAAATATTTCACTAATTTTTTCTGCTTTTTTTCGTAAATACTTTAACGTTGTTTTTTCTGCTTTATCTTACTTATCATAATTGGCTTCTCTTTTTGGATTGTGAATATTTTTATATACAGAACCAGCTAACTCTACGCCAAGAAATAGTACAAAATAAGTTTTAAGTTTTAAGAGATAATCTTTTAAAAGCTAAGACAAAGATCAAGCTCATGTGGACCCCAGGTCATGTTGGAATAAAGGGCAATGAACTAGCTGACGCAGCTGCAAACGCAGTACTTAAAGCCCCCACTTATACTTTCAATACTTTCTCAAGTCTTGACTTAAAGAGACACATCAATCTGGAGTGTCATAAAAATATATTACTGGACTGGGAACACTATAAACATCACTATAGTTCTATTAACCCGTTGAAAATTCAGCCAAAATTTCCAACAGATATAACCAAATCCGACCTCAGAACATTCATCCTTCTACGCCTTGGCCATACCGCATTCACCCACCAACACCTACTCAAAAAAGAACCTTCACCTACCTGCCCGAACTGTACGAATTCCATAACTGCAACCCACCTATTAAATCCATGCTTCTTATCTGGACATCCTCAACTCCAAACGCACACTATCAACTCTAACCCCTTGGATCTACTAAAAGAACCGAACGAAGCAATATTTTAAAAATTAAAGAAATTACTAACGATCTAAAAATCTCTATTTAAACAAATGTTATGATCCCTAGAGCCGAAAGCCTTTGCTGCTGTTTGCTCTTCCTTTTATTAATAGCAATTTTTATTGTATATTGATATATTAATAAATAAATAAATAAGTTTTAAGTATACCATCCTTAAGACGTTATTTTTAAGATCTTCGGTACGCCCTTTCATAGAATTTGAAAAAACGATATTTTTAAAAAGAAAAAAAAAACGATTTTTCATGCAAAAAATTTTGAAATTTTCAAAATTCTATTTTCGACGTATTCTAAATATTCAATATTAAATAATTTGGCTCACAAAACATAAATGGTTCTGATGCAAAAAAAATTCCCCGTTGTTTGCAATTTCAAGAAAAATGCATTGCAATTTCGAAGTTTGATGAAAATTTGTATTGCCATTTTCGAGACAGTCTAAATGAGCTAAACAAAAACTAAATTTACCATTTAAGGAATTAATACTGATAACTTAAACTCCCTCTAATTCTATTTAGCCCGTTTTTTAGACTTGGTACCTACCAACATAATTAAAAGTTGTTATATTTGTCGTTTTATAATATTTGACTGTATTAATCACAATAACTAAGAATAACTCCAAACAAAAATTTTATGAAATATGAAACCGAAGATATATGAACTGATAAAACGTAGTTGTGTACATATTTACTCAAAGCAAGACTGCTTTATGAACAACTTAACTGTTTAAAGTGCTGCCAGCCTAGCAACTGAACATCCCCTTGGTGAAAACACGAATTTAGAACTCACGGAACAGATATGCTGTTGTCTTCACGGACAATCTATTTTGGTATATCGCACGTAAGTACGTACCAGCGATTTTTAGAGGAAAACATCTAATTTTAATTGTTAAAGCCGCATTATCAAAAGTAGGATGGGAAATGGTACTATTTTTATAAGCAGGATATCGCAGCCAACCCACTTAATACAAGTACACAATCCTGTTAATTGTTTAATTTACCATAAACCTGATAAGTTTTGTTTCTATTAAAAAATTCTTCACGGTTAGATGAGCCCTTAGTTCAAAGTCTAGAATCTACCTAAGCATAGGTATTGCACTTTGTCCATGCAACATTTTGATTCAAAAAGCAACAAAACCGTTCCCCTATTTTTTTTTTTTTATAATTTTTGCCTAAACAAACATAAACAAAAATGTCGCAAATAACAAAACAGTAGTCCACGCATAGCTAGTAATTAAACGTTAATACTCTGTCCCTGATATGTAGTTCTCACTTGACTAAGCACTTTATTATAGCAAATGTTTTGTATGAAATGAATTCCAATCATTGAACTGAATCAGAAAAATGTCAGATATAAACGAATAGAATACGATGGAAATGACAGTCCAGATAGTGCAAGTGGTTTTATAGGGAGAAACTTATTTAATTAAAACAAAATAAAAAATAAGTGAAGTGTATTACTAGGTCGCACGATTTAACTCTTTACTTGCAATAAATTATTGAATGAAATACAATGGTATGAATCTTAAATTTCAAGCAAAGAAAAAAACTGCTTTTTGGATTCAGGTGAAAAGGCATTTTGAAGTACATCTGGTTTATAAAATTCATTAAAACTACCAACACAACTTTGAATTTGTGACTTGATAATGCAGAAATTGTCAGAAGTTGTCTAATGTCATAAATTATATATGACATCTGTCAATGTCGAATGAGCGGTAATGCCCTAAGGTTATAAAAATAATAAAAAATGTTAGAGACGAGTACCTGGCAATTGTCACGTTCACTGCATTGATTGGATGCAAATTTAGAGAAAACATAACTAGTTAATTTTTGACATGTCATTAATGTCAAACTAGTACATATAATGTTTTTTTAGCTAAAAAAATACTTTTCATTAATTATATAAATTTGCTACCAATCGACTAAAAGATTTGTTCAGATCCTCAGCATTATAAAAACGCCCACTGTAATTTAAGAGAAATATTATTTTTGTAATTAAGACAAAATTATAGTAAATAATTCACAACTAATAATATTGACACAATTGCATTTGACTTCAAATGAAGACAGATATTTCTTGACAAGCATTCCAGCTTACAGTTACAGCAATTGTAGCAATTCGGAACAATTTTTAAACTTCAGAAAAAGGAAAAATCTGTTTCAAAAGAGCAGTCTGGTAAGAATTGCAGGTAGGCTTAGTAAAGTTATGTCATGCCTAAGTCTGCGTCCAGGCTAATCAGATTGATTCAATTTATCATGAATCAAATAAAACAAGATTACGACACTTTTTTTTTTCTTATTTTATTGACAGCACCAGAGACCGAAATCCATTAATCCACATCAGACAAACAACAACAATTTCCAGACTTTTGGTCTCTGGTGCTGTCAATAAAATAAGACTAAAAAAGAAGTGTCGTTATCTTGTTTTCTTTGATTCATGTCAATGAATTGGTTGACAGGAAGCTTAAATGGGGGCGTTCAGCGAGGTTGCTCACAAGGGGTAGTTCTGTCAACTGTCAGTGTTCTGTGGTTTTAGTGTTAAGCTAAATCAAAGTGTTGACGTACGCTGATGATATCGTGATTATGGCTTTAGAAAAATTTGTTCGCACTCTGTGCGAAGTCCTACCGGAATAATTAATAGAAAAAATTACCGAAGGTTCCAAGAAGAACTTTGCCTTTTTTTTATTTTTATGAATGGACACAGTAGTATTTAAAAACAAAATATAAAGCAGAAGTAAGCAATTTTAATGAAGTTTTCCAAACGTATGAATCTAAAAAAACCACCAAAAAATTGTTCGCCCATTGATACGCCCACAAAAAAAACTTATTAAATTTTGCTTTTATCAATATTTTTATTTCAGCTTGAGGAACAAATAGTAAGAGATGAATGTTGTCTTTATGTGATTTTTAACAGAAAAGGAGTTTTTTAATATGGGGCTACCGCTTTCCATTATTGTCAACTTATTCTGACAATTGCATTAAATTATTAGTGTTGGCAACCTATTCGAATTGACGTTGGTATCATTTTTGGCGAGTTCATCGAAGTGTACACACACAATTTCCAATTTTGTATTACTATGTTGGTCCTTAGTTTAGTTGTTTTTGAATAAACATACATCTCCTAATCGAATTCAGCGCCATGAGAATTTGTTTCTACCATTTTCATGGAAAAAGAAAAAAAAGGAGTTATTACCAAATGGGACCAAATTGCCCTGGTTTCCCCTACACTAACAAAATTTGCAAGCCATAAACAGATTGCAAGAAAAATATTGGTACTTCCGGAATATGATTTCAAGACGTGTAACTTTACTTTCAGTCTCTACTGTATGACCACAAACCTAAATATGTACTTATCAACAATTAAAAAAAAATAATCAGAATGATACATCCCGTC
Organism: Philhelius pedissequus; assembly: GCA_910595825.1. NCBI lineage: Eukaryota > Metazoa > Arthropoda > Insecta > Diptera > Syrphidae > Philhelius > Philhelius pedissequus. The sequence goes on along the minus strand of OU343163.1, from coordinate 94,058,404 downwards.
CATATAGCAGAATTCTCTTTCACAGAAAAAAATTCTTAGGATTATTTATCGCTAGAGATTTTTTTTAATATTCAAGAACCGACTATAACAACAACAACAAGGTGCTCCTTTGCTCCAAAACTAAAAACAAAGCCGAACTCAAAGACCAAACCACACATCACTGGGCATAGAACATGGCAAATGGGACCCATGGCAGCCCGAGCACATGATGCAAAGCAAAATATTGCCTCTTCATTGAATTAAAAATAAAAAAACAAAATTAAAAAAAAAATAGCAACGCAAAACTTCCACATAATATTCTTAATCTCTCTCTCTTTCTCCCTCTTGGCAATTTGATCCGCTCCAGCTGCAGTGCTGCTTTAGTTAGTGGTTCTTGTCATTCGAGCGATATCAGTTGACATAAAGTTATCCAGCCCTATTGCAACAAAATACAATCTGATTTAAGCAAATCAAGGCAGATTTCGCATTTTTGTTTGTATAGTAAAGTTCTGATTGTTCAAACAATTTTTTTTTGAATAAACTTTAACGGGCGGAAACTATAATAATTAATGACAATGTGGTTCCGAAATTTGAATTGAAACTGCCACAGAAATGCATAGATAAAAATATTAATCAATTAATGAAGAGTGGATTAATTAATTTCATTGTTTGTTGTTGTTATTTTTTTATCCCATTTGACTCATTAATCAATCAATCGTTAAAGGTTTTATTAAAGCCGGCATGCAGCGGGGGTGAATAAATTGCGAGACACAAACAAACATTATCTATACAAAATAACACTATACTTGCAAATACAAATACGTAAACAAAAGACGGAAAATAATGGAAATGAAGGCAAAATAAATGTGCATGTTCAGCAGAATTGAAAATTGAAACAAATGCACTCCAACTTGCGTTGGGACTTGAGTGAAAATCGCCAAAACAAAATTTATTTACAAGCAAAAAAAATAAACACGGAGTCAAGGTTTAATGCGGATGAATGGAAGAAAAGCAAAAATGTGTGATACAATAATTAATAATATGACAGGCTGAAATTTAAAAAAAACAAATAAAATAGGTGAGTGGAATTAATTTTATTTATTTAACAATAGTGTTAGCCATTTATACTGGACAATTGTCATTTACATAAATAAGTCGCTCAGAAGCCAATGGGACTAAGGCCATTTCGTTATACTTTTATACCTAGTACTACCTACTTGTTCAAAAATAAAAATCAAGCAGTTTAAGAATACTAAATGCATTAAAAATCATTAATTTATTGGATTTCTGCCTCTGGGATTAATATTGCTTCATGTAACTTCTGGAGCCAGTCCTGTCCCTGTAAGTAGGTACCTATACTCGCAACTTTGAACTGTTTATTTCTCTGTTTTTTATTCATGCATAAATGTACGCATCTAATGAAGCTATAAGTACATACGTATAAGTAAATCTAACCAACAAGTTTTAGATAAAGGTTGTCTATATACATACATATTTATAGATGGGATGGAAATCAAGGTTCCTTTTGGCCTCTAGTCAATCTGTACAACTGTATGTTGCCCTTGACTTGAGGAAATTTAAACAGAAACAGCAAACAAGATAATATGTCTTATAGTACAAAGTGGTGCAAAAGTTGTGACCCGATGTTCTTTCGATGTAATTACATACCTACTTGTGCTATATGGCACGTTAAAAATATCGAACTGGATATTTTGATCAAATTTGCTGTTGCCATGATGCGTCTCACAATTATCTCTTTGATTTTCGACTTTCTCATAAGCTACTCGACGGATTTCGAACAAAATTTTTATTCCTCGAATTCTTAACAATACCTTTACCAAATTTTTCGAAAAATATTTTTTTAAAGATTTTTGAAAAAAAAATCAATTTTTTTTTAATTCAATATTGCGAAAGAGGGTATGGACTCTTTTTTTTAAATTATGCTTTAAAATTTAATATGTACATTAAATACTTAAAATTAGAGTTGGGTTTGATATCCCGTTTCTTATTATCCCGCTTTTGGAATCAACACAATGTGCAAAAAGGACGGCACGTAGGCTATGCCCCGGCAACCCCCGTGCTTGGCCACGATATAGGATTTGGGGTGGGGTCAAGTTTGGGTGTATGTTAAGTTTCTTGTGTAACATTTATCAAAACAGAAAACGGGCTAATCGGGATTAAACAAATGGGATTTTAAAAAGCGGGATTATAATAGATCGGGATTTTGAATAAGCGGGGTTTTAAGAAAGCGGTATTTTAAAAGACGGAATTTTCGAAAACGGGATTTTAAAAGGCGGGATTCCGATACGCTCCCTTAAAATTACTATACCAGATTATTTGTTTAGAAAAACATTAAAGAAATTTTGTATATAAAAAATTAGGTAATTCTAAAAAAATATTTAGCTTTTTACTAAGAATCTTGTGCTTAAGAAATTATAATGATTAAATTTATACCCATTAGGTCGAGAAAATGATATCGGCTTATTTGGTATTTTTCATCATTTTTGACAGATCTGTCATCCGATAAAAAGGACATTTATATCAATGTTCTGACAATGTGATGCCAATAAGCTGACAATATATTTACAATTACAGAAGATTGTCAAATGGTCAGTTCACACGATTGCAATAGACTTTGTCAGAAATTCTATCAAAAGTTTGAACTGACAATGACTTTTCAGATAATATTGTCTAACAAAATTGTAATTTCAGACATTTAGGACATATTTGGTTTACTGACAATATATAGTTAGATGACAATTTTCTGTAGATACTGACAATTGACTGATATTTTCTGATCAATTTTTGACATTATTTTTGACAAATATCCCTAGGTCCCAGGTTCTATAATCCATATAATAAGCAATTATTATTCTGAAAACCGCATAATTCCCAAAAACAAACACCCAAAAAGCAAATATTCGGCAGATTTTTAACTTGATACGCAGCTCTGTTGCTTCGTTTTAGGTTATGTAAAGTCGCGAGAGGATCATTTGGCACTAGTTTCTTTTTTGTGGCAAAAATTCTTAACTACTAAGGGATTTTGGCCATCGGGACTATATGTTTTATTATTTCTTTTTTTGGGATTTTGGGTTTTCATGATCTTGGCGTTGAATTTTTGGATTTCTGGTTTTCCCTTTATTGGGGTTTTCGAGTTATTATAATTTTGATGTTTCGGGATTTTAGACTTTTGGGGCTTTTAGGTTTTTGGGGCTTATAATTTGACAGTTTTGGGAGATTTCGTCCTTTAGCTTGAAAAATTAGTAGCTTATTTTAGGCCTCTTATTTTCCCAGATCTTTTGTTGGATTAATAATTTTTCTTTCTTAGTCCTTGTAATTTTATCATGAAGACAGAAACGTTACCAAATTTTTTGAATTTGTTTCTGAAATAATGGTATCATGTGTCAAATTTATAAAGCACCAACTATTGAGTCCACTATTGTGATGGGAATTTTGTACTATATAATGGAGACCTAAGTCCAAAATATAGTTCGGTAATTTTGCCCTAGTCAAATGGTACTCAAGTGCTTGATCTTAGGAATAAGATAAACCAGCAATAATGGACTCATCGTGTTCATGAAGAAATACTACCAGAAATGCTTGATATTCTGGTCGAAAACTTTTTGGACTTGGATGACATTTATCAGATCCAGACATGGTGGGCAATTTAAAATCAAAGTTGTGTCTTAAAACTAATTCTAGAATGTATTCTCTAGACAACATTATGACACATGTTAGAACTGCCTGACAAAAACACCCTGTATAAGGTAACATTCGAATCGTTTCATCGACATGTTGCAGGCCTCTATTACAAGTATAAAACTGAAAATTTCATAACTAAGTGCATTGCGACACTTTTTTCAGTTTTTTTCCTTTTAATTTGATGACATTTCATTTGAAATTTCAAAATAGTATAGTTAATGGTATCGCGCCTCTAGCAATCAACACCCACCCGATTTAAAAAGTTTGCTCATCATTAAATCATTAGTTAACAACACAACCTGAATACATAGAAAAGTAGTTCATTAGGTCTCTTATCGTCCCATATACCATATACCTATTATACATATTAAGCTTCGTGCTGTACATATGTGCTTTTTTTTTAAGATAGCAAATAGTATGATATTATCAAGATGTGTTTTGTTTAAAGCTTTTTTTTTGAAAAGGTTCGACTTTGTTCTAATATTTACACAATTTTTTTTTTTTTTTTGTTAATAACTATGTCTGTGTTCTTAACATCTTTGTTAAAATAATTTTCTTGTCTCATTTAATTAATACAAATTTCTTTTAGTGTCTTTTGTGATTTGAAAACTTGCGGAAGTAATTCAAATTGTCGAAAAAGTTTAAAGTTTTCAAAAAAATAAAAAAATATGTGAGTTATCTTAAAAGGCTTTTAAACAAAATTGTATTTAGCTGTTTTATTAATTCATGGTGACAAACTAAGGAAAGGTTTTTCTGAAAAAAATTGCATGTTTTTTTTTGTGTTCTTTAAACTTTTACTCTACCTTGCACTCCAACAAAATTAAATATAGAATATTATTTGAAATAATTTATAATATGTTTATTATTTTATTTAAAAGAAAATATGATCAAAAGTCGTTTAAGTCGTTCATATATTATCGAGCTTAGACTGCAACTCAATCAAAACATTCAAGAACAAACAATAAGCGAAAAAACACAAAAAGGGGGCGTGTCAAAAAACGTTTTATGAAAGCCTAGTTAAAAATAACATTACCTATACATTTTTTTGAGCGTACAACCGAAACTCTTGTGAAATTTTCTGGACTACATTACTGAACAAAAAAACAGTAGGCGTGTCAGTGGGCGGATCTTTATTATAATGATTTCTTTTACCATATAAAATGTTTCATTTAAATCTCGTAGTTTGTTCAGATTTTATTTAATTATGACCCCTTCTCAATACATACGGAACCACTGTGCAATTTAACAGCTGTGGTTATGGATTATAAAATAATATTTTAATTAATTTTGCCCTCACGCTTAAATTAATAAAAATCAACCATTATTATGAAAATTCCTTAGAAGAATTTATTTTTAAACTTTTTTTTAATTTAAGTGTTTTTAATGGTTTTTGTCATCATGTTTTAAAAAATAGTTCTGTTCGATTAACAAATACGATTTGAAAAAAGGTATCTATCAAATAGTGACTTTTTTGTAATACAATTATGTATCTCTTATTAGTTCAATGAAACTAAAAAATTAGTTTCGTTCAATTTGCAATAATTTAGTTATAAAATAATGAAAAAAAAAATAAACAATTTAATTTTACAAATTATCGCAATTATAATTTCTTTCTCTATTTTATATATACTAGTTAAAATGTTCTGATGCCAAATTAAATTTCTTGTTAGTTTTTAAAACTCAGCGAAAAAAACATACGTATGTAGGTATTCATCAAAAGTTCCACAATAAGATAATTAAACACAAAAAATTTCAAATGTCACTTTTCCGCAAATAATAATAAATTAATTGGACGGTTGAGTGGATACACATCGCCAACTGCCACAATTTTTTTTTGTTTCTGATTCCTTTGTTTAATATTTTTATGGGATTCGGATTTCGTATCATCAGCGTACCTACTAGAAAATATTATATATGTAAATCTAGGTTGTTTTTAGAAGCCGAAAAAGTCTTAACACTTTCTGAACAATGAATTATAAAAGGAAAAAAACGAGTTGCGATGTTTGTTTTGAATGAAATTATAAATCTAATCCCAAAATCAAAATAACACATGCAAAAGCCCTAAGTTCCAAGAAATGTTGGTTTTATATTATAGAGCGGACATCATAACAGTTTTTTGACAAAAAAAAAACAAACAAAATTGAAACCAAGAAAAAGGTTAAAATCAAAGAGGAAGGCAAAACTCCCGATTGGAAAGGGTGTTAAGTATTAGGTGAGGTAGCTATTTTGATAAACAATATTTAAATGGTCCAACCGGCGATGTTGCTAAGATCTGTAATATGGGAATCCTTTATAAGTATAAGTAGACAACTCAGAAAACAATGGAGTGTCGCAAAGGACACAAAGGAAAGTCACTTTGAGAGTTCCCAAACAGACACAGGAACGAAAAGTATTCCCGCGTCCCACAATTTGGACAAACAAATTAAAACATGGAACTAAGGACTAACCGGAATAACCCTTTATTACCAAATTAATGATCACAATCAAAAGCAAAAAATTACAATTTTTTGACTTGGTTTTTGAAGAAGAATTAAATACCTGGTTTTTTTTTGGAATCGTGTCTCCTCTGTGAAAAAATTTAGCCGTATCGCCTCTGGGCTTAAATATCTTCCCCAAGAAAAAATTACTTCTCTATTTTGTTCAACAATTTTTCTCCAACTGATGGGATTTCTATTAATTAAAATCTTTTTCGAAATAATTTTCAGCTTATTTTTCTAATCAACTTCACTTCTCTCAAGATTTTTCAAATGGGCCAAAAATGGCGGCCGCACTAGTTCATTCAACCACGGCTTTATAGTCATGGCCTCTTGGTTGTATGCCTTTCTAGAACCCATAGCCACAAATATAATGGTCTCTTTCATATTGGTGATTTGAACGCCAAAAGTGGCTCAATAGCTGTAAGATCAAATTGGTATAAGAATGTAAAGGAAAAACTATGAAGTCACACGTCAAGTCCTATCCCAAGCCGCCCCATACTTATAACTCCGAGGAAAACATTTTGCCAGGTGCGATTACTGCCATCTTCACTCAAAACGACGAGACCGAATTCCAGGACTCACGCGAAAGTTTAAAAAACTTAAGACCCCTAGTCCTTCGTGCTGACTGTAAGATAATAAAGAAACACGTCGCAAAGTCACTGCTTGTGTTCAAGACACTTCGGGGTGGATATGAAGTCATTCTCAATGTATGTTGGTGTTAAAAAGTTGTCATACATGGAGTAGAACTAGAACATGGTTCAGAATCATCCCATGCTGACCATTTTTCACACCACAAAACACAGATACCAGTCTTCGACTGAACTCTCTTAGCATTTTGGAGCAACAACGAAAGGGAAAGGATCTTAAAAATAAATTAAGAGAAGAGAATAGGTTATTGAAATCGTTGAAGGAAATTTTTTTCGCAATAGTCTGACTAATCGGTGCATAAACGACTCGAAGGATATCGATAAAAAATTAAAAAATAGGAGGTCCTTCGAATTCTAAAAAAATACTGCTTACCAAAATTTTCGAAACATAATTTTTTGAATTAGAAAATTTTGTATTTCGAAAACGGGTGGATGATTTTTTAAAAATTCTATTTTAAAATTTATATTGTTAAATATTTAAAATTATAATACCAAACAAAATTAAGAAATTTTGTATATAACAAATTAAGAAAAATATAGCTTAAAAATATATTTAGCCGTATGCATAGGATGTGATCGAACATAAGAGCAAGTACGTGCGATTCACTCATGTAATTGGTTCTGTACAGGTTCATAATTTTATATATTTTTGTTGTCTTAAGTTGGTATGATTATTTTAAGTATTAAATAATATAATATAAATGTAAAATGTAAAAACAGAATTAAAAGAAGAAAAAAAAAACAGAATTTAAAAAAATCTTCCACCCGTTTTCGAAATATTGAATTTAAAAAAAAAAGATTGTTTTTCAAAAATCCAAAAAAATTTATTTCGAAAAACGAAAGACTTTTGATCGAAATCCGTCAAGCCGTTTATGAGAAAGTCGAAAATGAAAAAAATTGTTGTATGACTGGTAGGGAAGTACCATATCAAAATATGTAAATCATTTTTCTAGCAGTTTTTTTTTTATCAAAATCGTTTTTAATATAATTAGGATTTGTTTTACGGTTGAAAATCAAGGTACATTTATATTTTGGAAAAAAAAGTTGGAATCAAAATCTCTTCAGCCAGCGGCTTAAGCTGTAGATCGAAGTAGAAACATACAGTCGGACATTTTACATTATTAAAACAGTTTTTGCTTTAATCTTTTATTTGCAGAATTTGCAAATACTGAGTTTAAATTTTTGTAAATTTTGAAATACAAAATCCACAACTCAAGCTGGTCCGTTGACAACCCTATAAGGAATGTCATAAAAAGCGTTTCCACTGTCTAAAAACGATTTCCGAATTAATTTCCTTATTTTCCAACCACAAAGATTTTTTTTGGTAGGTACTGCAACTGCAGCTGTCTACCGGACACAATATATACAAGATGTGACCACCCCATCGCTCATAGCTAGAGTTTCAACGGAGAATTCGGAAATAGTTTTAGCCAATATTTCAATAATTTAAATTCGTTGGTTTAAGATCCATACTGAGCAAATTCCTTCTCCTGGAAAAAAACCTTAAATCGAGAATTTACAGCAAGACTCCCCAAATTAAATTCAGGCTTAGGAAAAACATAAGAAACATAACCTATGTTTATCTAGCTTTAAATTACAATTGCCTTTGAATTTCTAAAAGTATTCATAAAGTTCTATTTATCTTCGCTTGACTGGAAGCTATTGCCCCAAACCCATCTATAACTAGTATACAAGAAATGATTCTGTTAATCAGACAAGACTATTATAACATACCTATACCGTATCCTACATCAGATCTATCTGAAGTCGTCTCTCCTCAATCTAATTGAAAGCTCGTAAAGTTCTGGTTCTATAAATTCCTCGAAGTGTTTAACTAGCTGTTTTTGCCTAACTGCTATGCATTGCCATTTCTTGGTGGAAAAATTCTGAAAAATTACCTACTTTAGCACTATTTGATGAGATGATGATCTAACGTGACGATATATCATTTGCATGCTTCCATAAGGTTTAAGTATATGCCCTAATTACCTGGATACAAGAAAACGCTGCAACCTATTAAAATCACTTGTCTAAATATTGTTTAACAATCTAGGCATATTATTTATAACTCTAGACGTACACAAATGTACGACAGTCATGATATTTCAAACATCCATCTAAAAGTCTTATATAGTAGATTTTTTTTTATTATATATAATTTATATCTTGCATTTGAAACCATTTGTGTACCTATACGAACCTATTGTTCTAGAAAAAAAAATATTGACAAAAATAAAAATAAATAAACAACAAATTTTAACTGGCGGGTGTTATCAATTTTTAAACTTCACACAATCAGCAGTATCTATGTATCTATAGGTACTATCTAGGGGTTAGATTTTTTTTTAATAAAAGCTTTGTCTCATAAATTGAATTATTCAATTATTCATTTTCTTAGTCGCAGGTGATTGAACGGAATGTAAAGTAACGGACACGTCGCGTCTTATCGATAATAAATTTAAACACAGTATCTATATCTATGATAAAAAGTTTGTTGGCCTCTTTTAACTCTGAATTAAAAAATAAAAAAAAATCCTGTTAATATTCATTTATGTAAAGATTTTTGGTTCATAAAAAAATGTATATTTAAATTTTTTGTCTAGCTATAATAAAAATGAACCAGAAAAATCAAATCGTCTGATGTGAGTATTTTAAGGGATAAGCTTATTGCAAAACGCTAACTTCGATCAGATCAGTTAGTTAGTCTCGGGAGTCAAGAACATATCGTTTAAATTTTTGTTGGCGAATTAGACCAGTGATGGGAGTAGATTTTTTTTTCGCAAGCACTACCCCAAATTTTTGAGATATAATATTGGATTCAAGCCCGGGACGAAACAGTGCCTAGTGGAGTCAACATTTTTGTTGAAACAATGATAAAAGTATGTATTTAACTGTATTTCAATTGTTTAACTTAATGAAAACTTTTTGATAACACATTTTTACTCTTAAAATAACAATAAGTGTGAGTGTTTGTAATTCGTCACCTCGGTTTAACTATATGTCGTCTTTTATTTTGACACGTCGACAGATGACATTTCTAATGGTTACTTATTAACACTGATAATGTCTTAATAAACTAATCGTTCAGCCACCTACTTCAGTGGATTTTATTTTATTTACCTACTGGCTTAACTCGTGTTTATTATGCGATTATTAATAGGGGTGTAAGTTTTACAATTTTGCCGGTAGATTCATTCATATATTATGAATGTTCTCAATTTTTTCTGGCTAGCTTAAAAACTGTAAATAAATTTGACAGGACACGTAGTTAATTTATCAATTTGATACTAAATAAATAAAATACACCACTGGGTGTTGTACATACTTGCTCATATTTTTAATAAAATAAAAATATATATGTGTTGAGGGTCAAAAGGAAGTTTAAGACTGTTACCTCTATTTATAAGAAAAAAACAGTGGATACATTTTCAAAATTTAAAGGACTGTTCTCGTGAGAGCAATCAAAGACTTAATGTGATTTAAGACAATTATTTTGTTCTCACAATTTCTTAATAAAATGGTCGAGAAATATTGTATATTAATTTATAGATAATAAAATTTTCTTAAGATAAATTAAAAAAAAAAGTGGTCTTCCCTATCATTGCTAAGAACTGTCTAATTCTATTTACGTTCCACATACAATCCACACACCAAAGAATGAATTGCTCGCGTACGATTAACGTAAACCTAAAGAGATAATGGACAAATGAATATTCTTCAATTCATTGGTTGATGGTGAATTTAATTGGAATAGTCCTTAAGGACATTAAAGATCGAAAATATGGCAGACGAAAAACATTTGAATTTGACCAACAAAATTTTCATTCAACCCAAAAGCACGGTGGACAATCGATCGGTTATGGCCTTGGGATTGGGAATGTTTGGTGACATTCCACATTATGGGAATATTATCATTAATATTTTAAGGGAACATATATACCGTCAAGTGGGTCAAAATTAGGAATAATTAAATCATTGGTCTTCATACAAGACATAACGACCCAAAGCACAGCTAAAGTTGTGAAGGAATTAGTGCTTTATCGGACATCCCGATAGCTGGATCATTCTTCTTAATTTACAATACAGTATACAATACATAATTTTTATTTTATGTACTTACATTAAAAACCATTTAACCGAGCAAATTGGAAGTCATTGCGTCCAATTGACCATTCCTGAGATCAGTTGAATAGTTTGAGTTGATTCAAGTTGCGTAATAAAATTATCATCGAAAAGGACTTGAGCTGCGCATTGTTCTGAAATCTAGGAATACAATTAGTTGTTTTACGTTTTCATTCCGAAAAAAAATTAAATTTATAAAATATACAGTCGAACTTTTGAATTGCGATATGTAGGTAGGTACTATTTATAAGGCAAGATATGAATTCGTAAAAAAATGAAATGAAGATTTTGATCAAATTTGTTTTTCGGATGATGGCGAAGATGAAAAACACGTGACTAAATTTTCTTCAAATTTGGTACATATTGTTTTTCGGTACTATTCTAAATTTTTTTTTTGATTTTTTTAGGACCAAAAATAACGGTACCTGCCAAGATTTTTTTAAGATATTTGAATGGGGGCATTCTAAAATTAGTCCGATTACTGCAAATAAACAAAAATATTTTGCGTTTAAAGAACGATTCTTCCAATAAAACCACTTTTCATACACCCGACTTTCTCATCAACTATCTATTTTTTTAAATCATTCGAATTTCAAAAATAGTGTAATGAATTTTTAGATATTAAAATTTTGAACGCATACTCCAATTTTTTAAAATATGTTTTCAAAATGTTATCCATGAAAAAAACATTTTTTAAAAACCCTTTTCAAACATTTTTATATTTTTTTCATATGTTTTTCATTCATGTTCCTTTGAACGGATTTCTTTCCTAGAATTGATTGAATTTCTATAATAATAATACTAATAATTTTAATTCTTAATTTATATTTTAACTTTTTTTAAATTAAAATAAAACATCTCTAATTGTATATCATGAAAACTGCTATTTAATTTTCGGCACAAGAACACTTCACACTTCCTTGGGGAACACCAACATTTATTTCCAAGGATGTGATTTATTTTTTCTTTGAATTGAGCCAAAGTTTTGAGTGGCAGGCAATTGAGAAAAACGATTTTTATAAAAGTCTTATAAAAAACTTAACATGCTGAAATATTTCTTGCAATTTCTGCATATATTTAACCGATTTTCTTGAATATCAAAAATTTCGTTTAATACAAACATATGTTTTAGCTATTTTATAAAAGCGATTTATCGTTTTTGGGATATCACATTAGACGAATGGACCTCTTTGGTTAACTATGTAGAATCGATGTACAAAATCAAGGTTGTTTATAATTTTTATAAAAAAAAAAAAAACAAATTAATTAATAATCTCTAAAACTTGAACCATTAGTTAAAAATATATCGTTTCGGTTTATACATAATATTAAAATAAAGTTCTTAATTTTCGAAATTCGTTATAATTTTTTTTTCTTTCAGACTTCATTGCACCAAAGAACTCACCAACAATAATGTAACCAAATGAAATTATCAACTAGAATTAAAAAAATTAACCTGTAGCTAAAAAAATCCTCAACATTATAGTCCTTCCAAATTAAATTTAAAAATAAATTAAACAAAGTCAAAAAATATAATTCAAAAAACTTCAAAATCGATCTCTGCGCATTAATATGACAGCAAACGCAGATTATCGATTGTTCGCTAGGCCAGCTACAGATGGTAAGGATTTTTACTCTTTTGTTAAAATTAATCCTAAAATTGTTAATTTTTTCTAGGCTATCGGGCGCTTACCAACCGTCGATCTCTAGTCTGCCTAATAGTTGGCCTTGTGGTGGGTTTCTGTTTTGCTGAATTGTTCATTTTATCGACACCGCGACGTCCAGAGTGGATGCCATATGTTGGCCATCAAGTTGGCAATGTCAACGATCCCCATAACAGTCACGATTTGCTCGAGGAAGCCGGTCCCGAACGTGAAATTGGATCGCATACACATTCCAATGAGAACTCTTCCATAGCCAATCAGCTGTACAATGAGGTACGGGTTCTGTGCTGGGTTATGACCAATCCGGACAATCATCAAAAGAAGGCAAAGCATGTCCAGCGGACATGGGGCAATCGTTGTAATAAGGTTGTGTTTATGAGCTCCAAGGAGGATCCAGATCTAGGATCAGTAGCTCTGCCAGTTGGCGAAGGACGTAACAATCTGTGGGGTAAGACGAAGGAGGCCTTCAAGTATGTGTATGAGCATCATTTTGATGAGGCTGATTGGTTTATGAAAGCCGATGACGACACTTATGTTATTGTTGAGAATTTACGTCACATGTTGTATCCCTATTCGCCAGAGGATCCAATATACTTTGGTTGCAAATTTAAGCCTTATGTTAAGCAGGTAAGTCTTTACAATTAGTTAATCACAAAATGTATTCTTATCGAATATCTTTTTTCTTTAAGGGTTACATGTCCGGTGGGGCTGGTTATGTACTAAGCAAAGAAGCCCTACGTTTATTCGTGGAGAAAGCTCTTAAAGATCCAAAACTGTGTAGACCTGATAATGAAGGTGCTGAAGATGTTGAGATGGGTAAATGTATGCAGAATATTGATGTCTTTGCTGGTGATTCACGAGACACAAACGGACGGGGGAGATTCTTCCCATTCGTGCCGGAACATCATTTGATCCCCGGGCATGTGGACAAAACTTTCTGGTACTGGCAGTATATTTTCTATGAAACTGATGAGGTGAGTTTGGAAATTTTTTTTTCGAAAGTAAAATATGACTTATCAAGATCATAATCTGAGCAGAAATAATTTTTCGAAAGTCTGAAAAAATAAAATAGTCATTGCGAATTGACAATATGAGTAGGACGAACTTTATTTACGTTCCACATACCATCCACACCTGAAAGAATAATTTTTTACGTGGAAAATTCGATCACGTCAGATTTTCGTAATATTCTCCTTAAAAATCAAAATGAAATAGCTTTTTCGGCCTTTTTTAGAAATTGTGTCTAACTAAGTTCGGAACGATTTCTGAATGTATCAATCTACTTTTTGAAAACAACACAGATATCTTTTTTTTAAATAAATATTGTTTAAACTTAACTAACGCTATTTCTGTGTTTTTTTTTTTTTGCAGGGACTCGACTGTTGTTCCGACAATGCAGTTTCCTTCCACTACGTCTCACCAAATCAAATGTACGTTCTCGATTATCTAATATACCATCTTCGGCCGTATGGTATAATTTACAACCCAGATGTCCTTCCACCAAAGATCTCAAAAGAAGAATACCTAGCTGAAGGAAAGACTCAACTTAAAACCGTTATTCAAACACCAAAGCCATAAACGACTAGTTTGAAAAAAATTTAAAAAAAAATTGAAACTCTCAAAAGACGATCACTATCATGTGTTCACTTGTCAACAAAAAAAATTCTTTAAAAAAGACATTTTTTGTAAATCATAAATTTAAATATGTATGTATTATTCAAATGACTATAAACAAAATCAAAGACTTGAATTAAAACAAAAAAACAGATTAAAAATGTAACACAACTAATTCAAATCAAATATTCCTTAGAATCTTCGCTACACAGGTCGTTATTCTGTTTGACATATAAATATTGAATTTAAATTTTTAAAAAATCCTTGAAATCTTTCTTAAATGTAAATCATATGTATTTCTCCCTAAATTAAATATTATATAAATATTTAAAAAAATTACCTACTATTCCCAATGGTTTGCCATTTTATACATATTTTTTTACTTAACAAAATTATAAATATTAAAATAAACTTAGCTCTTAAGTTTGACTGTACATTTTTGCACTATTGTAATTTTGCTTTTATAAATTTTGTTATCTACAAAGAAAAAAATACTTCATATTATAAATATGTTAATAAATTTAAAAAATTATTATTATTAAGGTTCTTGTAAAAGTCTGTGTACCAAAGAATAAGTGAAATCGGAAATTATTCCAAAAAAAAAAAATAAAATAAAAAGAAATAGTATATTTTAAAATAATATATTTAATTAAGTAAACAAGTTGTTTAGTTTAATTTGTAAGTAAAAATATTTTAATTTTAAATAAAAAAATGCCACAATATTTTATAAAATTAAAATTAATATTAAATAATTAAAATTTAATTGATCAGTAAAAAATTTATCTGTGAATTCAACTATAACAAAATATGCGTTTTATTCATTTATACACAAAATGAAAATATTGTATTAATTAAGTTGAGATTACTTATAAATAGTAACATTAGGTGGCGCTGCTCTCATGGGGAACCAGAGAGCCTGGAGACGTACAACTCTATATTAGAAGTTTCTCATCAGAACCGTAGTTCAATATGTCAGTTAACTTTACAAATTTTTCATAATGCTTTGTATATATATTTGCATAAACTTTAAAAAAAAAAAACTCGAAATACAAAATTTTAAATAAAATGTGAAGAGATACTCCATAGCTACATGTGTAGGTATGTGCTTCTGTTTCATATAATCAGCCCTATTGTGAATCGCGCCAAAAAACCTTCCACCCGAAAAAAAACTCCCTTTCTTCTTTTCCCTTATTATGCGTTTCGTCCGAACAAAATTTCATGTTCGAAAGATTTCCCTAATTGCAAGCATTTATTCCGGGCGGAGTGAAACGTCATAACGCGTTTTTCTTTTTTCGTACAGAGCAGATCACTGAACAGAGTTCGAACACATAGGTCATAGATTATACGAGCGAACTCTGAACACTGAAATGTTTTTTAAACACACTTGAACCACATAAATCATAATACATTTCCATTTTACCCATAAAAAGCAATAAATCACAAAACTACTCTTTTGTACACATATGTACACCAGGTACAGAAAATCAACAAGTGATCAACTTCTTTCGCCAACTTAATTGTATCTGATTATTTTTTTCTTCACATTTTCCTTCTTGACACACATGGCATTTGGTGCGTTCAGCAATTTACTCAACAATGCTCAGTCAATTATGTCCGAGCACATCGAGTACAATCTACACATGTTCAGGACGAGAAAAGAAACAAGCATTTGGAGCTCTGAATGCTCTGTGTTAAAAAGAAACAAACATATTTTTTGACAGCTCAGAATCTGCTCTGAACTAAAAATAAAGGCATATTATAGGTGGAAATGTTCACTTAATTTTTGGAGGCGAACTAGAGAAGATCAAGTTGCATCATGTATGATATTTATTTATTTTTATGACAAAAAGTTATAAGTCGAGTTTTGTTTATATTAAGACCAAAGCAATCAACAAAAGATAAATATAAATGTATTCCATAGATGTAGAAAATAACACTTATAGTAGCTTCAACTTTACGTACAAATCTTCGTTAATTTTATTTGAACTCCACTTCCTCTTACTTATCAATCACTGCCAAATTAATTAACAATTTCATGAAATGTCATTTTATTCTGTTTTACATATAAATATTGAATTTAAATTTTTCAAAAGTCCTTTAAATCCTTTTTAAACGTAAATCATATGTATTTCTCCTTAAATTAAATATTATATAATTTCAATATTATAAAATTTCATGAAATGTTTTTATTTGGTTCATTGGCTGGACCTTTATCTCAAAACTTCAAATGTCAAGCCAATCAGTAAAAGTCAGTGATGATACATCAGGTAGGGAAAAGTGCCTTACGTACAGGAAATTTTTATTCTTATTTTTTTTCTGTGATCGATTTCATAAAATTGATATCTCGTTAAGTAGAACTGTTTCTGAAGTAGAAACTTTGTAAAATTCAGGTTTTATTAAATTATAAATTTAACAAAAAACATCAAGAATACCATTATTAGCTGATGTACATAAATACGTATAGCGAATGATAATTAAATTAATGGTTTCTTTTAAAGAATATTTGATTTGCTGTACGCATAATGTGCAAGCAATTATGTATTACTTTTTTAATCAATTACTTTCAATAGTAGGTACGTCATTAAAAACAATGAATTTTTGACGTTTGTGAACTTAGCAATCATTACCCTTATGCGAGTAAGTACACTTTTTTTAAAGCAGTTTTGGAAACTAAATGAAAAAACTCACCAACTGCCAATTTCTTCGCAGAAAATACAAGAACGAGCCTTATCATAATGCTTGTTTGTTTCAGAAATTATCAAATAAGCTTAATTGTCTGTGGATTTATTTCCAGTTACTAAAACAAAACAAGCTTGCTAAAGGAACAATTTGGGATATTTTTTATTCCATAGGATATTTTAAAATGTTAATCCATCACAGACATTATCCCATATGTTTATTAGAAATGTCATTTCTTATTCGAAGTGGAATTTTATTCGGGTGAAACTCGCAATAGCATTTAAAATTACTGGGGAACAAAATATTTCGGGTGAAAGATTTTCCGGGCGAAGCTCACAATAGGGCAGAATAATTTCGGTTCGTATAATTGGATCATCAACGTCTTTAAATGGTGTACAAATTTCAGGATTTTTTTTAGGATGGGCACATAATTTTTTTAAGGGGCAATCATTATGTTATAAATTTGAAAATCTGTACCTATATTTGTAGAGATTTATATTTAAGGTACTGAAATTCACACTTAATTTTTAAACTTACTTTTATTTGTTTTACAATATCCGAAAATTACTGAATTAACAAACTGAAGAAAAATTTATCAATATGTTAATCATGGCTGCTTACATTTTTTCTTATAAAACTAACTTTTTGCTTATTTTTCATCGACAATATGGCGGGTACCTATGGTGGTTTTTTTTAAGTACAAAATTGGTAGAATTGTATTATTTTATTTTAAAAAAAATAATTTCATTAAAACTTAAACATTCCTGAATTTATTTATTTTTGAAAGTGGCAAACATATTATAATTAGACGCATATTATTTTTCATAGCTATTACCTATATATTTGCATGTATTTCAAATCATACACTAGCTCCACCCTCCCCGAAGAAAATAGGTTTATATTATCAAAGAGAATTCTTCAAAAACTGTCAATGATATCGTTCCTATATCTTTCTATAGCACTTCCTTACGCAAGAAAAAAGTTTACGCATACATTTTTAGTGGTATAATTCATCCATATAAAAATATCTAAGTTCCACCCACTCCTTGGTAGTATTAACACTGGATTGTATCGAGTTTCAATGCATAGGAAAGTTTTGCGAAATACAAATTCAATTCAGAATATTTCTGCATTGCCTGGTCGCCTGGTAAACCAGTTTTTAAATTTTATTATTGGGTTGAATTTTACTCTGTTTTTAGAAGCTTCACTGAGTCAGTACTAGGTGTCACTTGTTACACCATTTTATACATTTTTCTAATTTTATTTATCTTTTTTTAAATTTTGGCTGTGGCCAGCAGAGTGAACCAGCATATTTCATATAAAATAAAAGGAACTACCAGGCGCGCAGGCCAAACCAGTAGGTATTATGTTTGCTTTTCAATTTAATTTCGTGTGAAGCTTACGCATACCATTTAACAGTGGTATAATTCATATAGAAAATATCTAAGCTCCACCCACCTCCAACCAAATCCAAATGCCAGAAAGTGATAAGCAATACATTTAAATGAAATGTGTTGAGCCATTGTATTTATATCTACATAGTACTACCATGGAACATGAAAATCTGTTTATTAGCGCGCCTGTTCAGATGGCGCTTGTGTCGAAAAATTTGCCTTTGCCGGCAATTGTTTGAGAGCGGGGAAGAGAAATAAAAGAGGGAAAAGAAGAGATGAGGTAGTTTCGTTTCTGTTCTTATAGCAATACTGAATAAAAGCGAGAAAACCAAATGTGGTATATTTTTTTGACATCATATTTGTAGTTTACTATTTTATATGAGGATAAGGCAAAGAGGAATATAAATACAATGAATTTATGAATGGATTTTATTTTTCGTTTTGCCTTAATGTAGCAAAGTAAGTAATTTTGTTACTTCCATCGCTTATTGATTCGTCAAACGTGAATACGTACCTACAATGATACATACGTATTATAAGTTAGGTACTGAATTGTTGGGGTAGTTTGGATGTGTACCTACATGTTTGGATTTTAGTTTTTTATGATTTGGATTTGGTGAAAAGATGAAATTCTAAAAAATTTAAGTACCTAGGTATTATTTTATTTAGCATTTTAGAGTTGATTTCTTCTGATATATGGTAGGTACTTTACCAAAAGCGGCTCAGTCGCGCTTAAAACAATCGTAGGTAGGTAAATTAACATTTATAATGTATAAGACAAATGTACTTACATACACACCTAACTATTCTTACTTACGATTATAGGTAGGTACTAGGCAAGTTATGCATTCGTAAAAAACAAGAAAAAAAATTCTAACAATCAAACATGACATTACGATCATAGAGAAGCCTCGACAAAAAATGTCTGGCTGTAATGTATAACGAGCTGCAGCCTAAACGGCTTGAGCGATTACCTTCAAATTTGGTACGTGGGTATTTGTTTGAAATTCCTCAGAGGGGAAATTGAAATTTTATTTTTAGAACTAAAAATGAAGGTACCTGTCATACAACCGTTAAGGAAATGCTTATTTTTCTCAGCTCCAACGATTTTTTGCGTTTTTCGGTAACGGTATACATTGGATTTATCTCAAATTTTATATCTGAGAAGATCTAGGTAGCTAAACTAATTCTGCATATCAAAATTTGAATAAGTTTTTTTTCTAATTAAAATTAATTTTTGAATGAATTTTATTTTTTTATTTAAATAGGCTGCATGTGGGTGATGTATGTCCTAGAAACTAGGTCACGTATCATGTTAAATCTATTATCTACTATAAGTGCTTTCCTGTTATGTTAAATTATTTTATGTTTTTTTAACATATTTAAGGTTGTTAACTACCTACCTAGTATTAAAACTTTAAAATAAGAAAAACTTAAAAAAAACATATTATTAAAATGCAGTACCTATATCAAAAAAAAACAGGAATGAATAAGGAAGTCTTAATAAACGTTTAGGACTTATTCCATATGGTGTGTGCAATAATACAACAGAATTTCTGATATTTCACATTTAAAAGCTTAGTCTTTCGCTAAACCATCGAAGACGGTGGTTTAGTGAAGGAATAAGAATTGACATTAAGATAGAAATGTACATGGACAGATTCAAATCAGGACTGGATCGTACGAACTTGCTCTTGTCGCTAACAACTTTAATGTTGCTAAACATTGACGCTGTTAGTAGGTAGGTATAGCATATGCAGGTTCAAATAGAATAATAAATTGTTGAATGGTACCTACCTACAAATGTATATTTAAATGGATTTATTTTTAATTATTAGGAAGGTAAAGCTATATTTTATGTACATACATACATAGAAGGAAAATATGTATGTAAATATGTACATATAATAGTGAAAGTGAAATATATATGTAGGTAGGTATGTATCACTGGCGAGGCGTGAATAATTTCAAAAAGTAGTTCGAAGAAAATTAGTCACCAAAAATTAAATTTCGGAAGTTTACTTGAAATTATTTCGTTCAATGCATAAGTTAGTATGAAACCATAAGGTTCAGCAATTTAAACCAAATTTGTTATACCTTAAGTCATTTAAGTTAAATGTAACAATGAGCTTAATGCATAATAAAAGCGGTTTCGCAAGAAAACTTTTTGGCGGATGCAAATACAATATCTTAAATAAATTTATTGTTAAGTTAAAAATTTGAGGGAATGTATCAATTTCGTTTTCTAAAAGGTTACGAAGTGCTAAAACGTCAAGTTGTCGAAGAGAAGAAATTGTATACAAAACTTTAAGTTCATTTTTTAAAGCTGTAAAATCAAAAAGCCCAGGGCGAAAATTTATTAAAGAAGATATTTTTAAATTTTGATTGGAAACTTCGAAATTATCATATTATAATTTACTAAGTAAATCTAAAAAAATAAATTCGTGAAAGTTTTATATCTTGTATTTATTTGGGATATAATACTGTCTTTTATTTCTACAAAACGACATTTGTAACGTGTTTTGCAATCAATTTCGAACAATTCTCGTTTTTGTGGTGTTTCCGCGCAATCGCTTATGCTTTCCAAAATGGATTTAAATTTATTAAAAGAGTCAGAGCTATGCCAATACTCAAATTTTTCGATTTCTCTTTTTGCAAATTCAACATCCGTTTACTAATTTTGAACCAATTGTAAAGAAAGTCAGTCTTAGCAAAAATTTCAGAAATACTATTAAGAAAAAAAAATCTAGTGCCTCTAATATAATAAACAAGCTCTCGGCAATAGAAAGCGAGTCAGTGTCCCATTCGCTAGGGTTGTCTAATATTCTAATAAGAGTTAGAATTATATCTAATCTACAATTTAAAATGGCGTTTATTATCCGCGAATGATAATACCAGCGAGTTTCCGATAACCCAGGCTTTCGTCGGTTGGCTATTTGCTTTAAAAGTTTTGAACATTTAGTTGATTTGTTAAAAAAAAAATGGACAATAGTATTAACACTGCCAAGAAAAACTTTTAATTCCGATATATTTTTAAGTGGTCCGGATTAAACTAAATTTAAAACGTGAGTTAGCCATTGGACAAGCATCAAGGACTTTCTTTTTAACACCACCCACTTCCCCAGACATAGCTGCCGTAAGATTCGCCAATTAGTTTTTCCTTGCAGGAGAATATATCAAGTACATATATTTAAAAATATGAGGCGAGACTCACTAACGTCAAAAAAAACCAAGAAACCTTTCTTCAATTCCGGCCTCCAAAAGGTACCGTAGAACAGCACTCCAAGCACTTGGAGAGTTGGAAAAAAGAGGTTAAGGAAACAAAACATTTTATTTAAATTACAACTCCCTGTCAATCAAGTATATATATATATAAGTATACCTTTGTTACAATGAAACGTTAAAATAGGAAACGATAAACCATCTTTTCGTGCTTAATCTATTTCCATGGAAGGTTGAATGTTTTGAAAAATTTGAAAACAATCAAATGAACCGTTTTACAGAAAATCGAAAGCCAAAAAATGTTTTTTATTAGAGGTACCAAAAATAACCATTTTTTTCAAAGAAAAGATTACCAAAAACTACCTTTTCCCTTTATTAATGAACTGATTAAAAAAACGGTGTATTATTTTCGAAAAAGATTGACTTATGCTGTTATGAGCAGACTCCATAAATTTTAGAATATAATTTAAAACAAAAACCAAACAAGTAAATAAATATTAAATTAGAATTTATTGACAAATAAAACAAACAAAATAAAACAAAAATCTTTTTTTTTAATTGCGATATATTTGGTGTATATATTTAGGCACAATTGGGTAATGTAATAAAAAAAATGTATATATTAAGATTTTCATTTTTTTACGATTTTCGAAATCCTCGATATGAATCAATTTTTTTTTTGCATATTTGAAAAAAGTTAAAAATATTCATAGGCAATCTTCCGAATAGTTTTTAAAGTCAAATCCAAACCTGGTTGCAATAGGTGCACGTGAAATATAATTGTCCTACTTTAAAAAGAGATAAATGGTTTTCTATTAAATATCTGTTATTAATATATAATGGAAACATTTTTTAATTTTAATTTTAAATGTTTGTAAATGCATAAAATATTTTTATATGTAGGTATTCCTTTCGGATTTATTTACATTATATTTCAATTCAATTTCAAGGCTTGATATATAATGTAATATGTGCAATTCAAATTTCAAATATGTAGGTATGTAGGTATAGACCCATTTTTCATATTTTATACTTTATCATTTTTGAATGAACCGATCAAAATAATTTTTTAAAAATGGAAAAGCTTCCAAAAATGTTTAATAATTTTGCATATTCAAATTGCATATTCAATTGATAACTAGAATACCTTCTTTCTAACAGCTTCAATTCTTACCTACATTAAAGTTGTTAGCAACAATATCCAGTTTGTACGATCCAATAGTGGCGCATTTTATTATTATAAGAATGCATTTTTACTCACTGCAGGTAGGTACCTACATACCTAGGTATTTTGATCTGAAAAAAATATTTGTATGTACCTGCCTACCTATAGGTAGGTAACTACTATATAGGTATAAAGATATTTCACAATTTGTTCACCCAACATCACGAATTAACTTCAACTTCACAAACAAAAACACTTTATCACACAGAAATAAAAAAATACCGAATTGCATTTTTTTTTACACACAACCGACGGAAATATATATTTCACACACGTACCTACAATTGCCAAAGAAAAATTACACAAAATCTTGGTTAAAAAAACCAAAACAAAGCGAAATATACATGCCTATGTATATCCTAAACAAAAGTAGGTCGAACGGGATACTTACTAATTGAAATTGAGATATTCTTCCTACATAGGTATTTTCTGCAGTTTATGATAAATGTGAAAGAAAAATGCAAAAAATATATTTTCTTTTATCCTGCTTTAGCTTTTTGCATTCTTCTCCCTCATTATCTATTTGTCTTACCTTATTTTTTATTTGTCAATCCTTCAAATTCTCGCTCTCTGAGAGTCTGCCCAATCAGCAGAGTTGTAAATCTGAGCGATGTCACCAGAGGGCGCCTCGGACGTTCCGCTTCATGATAGTACTATGTAATATAAATACAATGGTTGAGCCTCTTGGTAGGATTAATACAGTATTGTATTGTCTTTAAATGTATGAGAAACTTTTGCGAAAAACAAGTATAAAGTAAACTAACACATTCAAACAAAAAACTATTATTTGTTTCATCTGAGCTGGAGAAACAATCAGAAAGAAAAAAGACACATCTTAATGCATGGTAGAAGGAGTAAGAAACACGTCTTTGATTGAATGAGAAAGGCTTGAGATTGAGAAAACAAATTCAATTTGGAACATTTCTACAGCGCCTGATCGCCTGGTAAGCCAGTTAATTTTTTCATACGTGGACTAAAACGCAGGCTTTTTTTCCAAGTTGTATGAAATATATAAAATAATTTCAGTTCTTATAGTCGGATCAGCAAGGTCTTAAAATGATGTAAAAATGTAGGGATTTGTTTTAAGGAGGGCAAATATTTTTCTTTTAGATGAGGTAAGATATTTGTAGGAATGTGTAATTAGAATCTAAGGAGGGGCAAATGTATTAATTAAAGTTGAAAATCTGTAAACTTTTGCTGTTAATTAGCTGTTCAAATTTGGCATTTCTCCTAATGTCGTTCAAATTTGTCGCAATGTTTGAAAATTCTCTTTCTCTTTTTCTTCAAAACAAAATTTAAAATTTCTTATTTTCCTTTTATTGCTTGGGAAATGCCGTCAAATATTGTTGATAATCAAATCTTTAATTGCAAAGTTTCAGTTTCCTTACGTTCTTAATAGTTTTCCCAAAATGGTTGAGCGAATTTGTTGAACGTTTTTTGTCGTTTATCTAGGTAAGCTACTTAACCTCCCTAATAATTAAAAGGCTCAATTATGACATAGAAAACAATACAAAAAAATACCTGAAGAAAATATATATTTTTGATAATTGAGGAAATTTTTCAATTCATTTGTAGAGTTAAATCAGGGCCAGTCCCAGTTGTACAATTTTGTAAGCCTTTGTTTCAGCCTTAGTATAAGATATTAACCCATAGCTTTTAGCGGATGATGAAAATATGTAGGTATAATTCATGTCCGTGCCCAAGGCTTGCCAATAAAATATGTTGATTTTTTGCTTCTAATTAGACGTTTCTGATATCTACAAGGATTTCTTTACGTATAGTTCGAGCGGCCAATCGTAAATAATAAATGACATAAATGAAGTGGACATTTTGAATTCAGACATTCAAAATAAAAATTCGAAAATTTAAACGCGGTTTTAATTATAGATTTTTGTTGATAATTCCTAGGATTTATTAAAATTATAGCACTCAACTTTTACAGAAAGACGGAGTACTGACCGGTGTTCTTGCTTGACAAGCGGGAGACATAGGTTCGATTCCAATTTGTTGCCAAACATTTTTTTAATGTTTTTTTTTCTGTATTTAAATGTGGAAATGTTGTATGAATTTTTTTTTTGTATTTATTATTAAAAATAAACATCGGCTTGACTAATAAAAGCCATGTTATTACTTTTTTTCAATGATTTTTTATTTAATTATTGTATATTATTATTTTAAACGGGCTAAGCTTTTATATCTAAGTAAGTAGGTATGTAGAAAAATGGTTTTTCGGCAACCGCTGTAACGATTTGGATAAAATATTCACAGTTTGCTGCCATGAGCGAGAAGAAAATTTAAAAAAAAAATGTGCGTATCGGGACGCCCGACAGATAAGTGATAACTTAAACAAATCTAAGTTGAACTATTAAATATTGAAATTGATTAAATTAAGAAAAGCTTCAAAAGTTCTTCGTTAATTTAATTAATATCAAAAGTGAATGTCAATTGTTATTACTTCACTTAACCATCGCTTTCCGTGGATTAGCGAAGGAATAAGTTTGTGAATGAAAAATTGTGTTCGAAATTTTACAAAAATTTTCTGGTGATGGTATATTTTTCGGTAAATTAAAACCGATAATTGATCATTAAACAATACACGACTGATCATACAGGAAGCACAAGATTCTTAGCAGATACAGCTGGACATATTTTAATTTAATTATTTTTATAATACAAAATTCCCTTAAACATTTGCTAAAAACAAATTGTTAATGCCAATTTTAAGTAGGTAGGTATTTACCAATGTAAATTAAGTAGAAAAATTTGAATCTAAAACAGGAGCTCGCGTAATGAGAAAGTCGAAAATAAATTCAACCTACGGTTGAACGACATTGTATCGTTCACGCAGCCCTTGACAAAGGCAGCAAGATTGTTGCAAATTAAAATTAAAGAATCATTCATTTTCAGTCATGTTTTTATTTTAAGATAAAAAATTACAATAAAAATAAAACACTCCTGAATTTATTAATTTTTGTTAGTGGCAACCATAGTAATAAATATATTATTTTTCATACCTTTTTTTTTTGCATGTGGTTTTTGTCAGTCGAAAACAAATCTTGCAACACCCGCCAAAGAAATCTTTAACACTCTCAAAGGTCTCGTTCATATAACTTTCTATTGCACTTACTTACCCGCAAGACAAAAGCGAACGCATACATTTTTACCAATCGCTTGGTAGTATTACGGATCGTGTTTGATTGTATGGTTTTGCGAAAAACAAATTCAATTCAGAATATTTCTGCATTGCCTGGTCGCCTGGTAAACCAGTTTTTAATTTTTATTATTTGGTTGAATTTTACTCTGTTTTTAGAAGCTTCACTGAGTCAGTACTAGGTGTCACTAGTTAGTTACACTATTTTATACATTTTTCTAATTTTATTTATTTTTCAATTTTGGCTGTGGCCGGCCAGCAGCGCTGAGCCAGCCATTTATTCAAACTAAAGGGAACTACCAGGCGCGCAGGCCAAACCAGTAGGTATTATGTTTGCTTTTAAATTTCGTGTGAAGCTTACGCATACATTTTAACAGTGGTATAATTCATATAGAAAATATCTAAGCTCCACCCACCTCCAACCAAAACCAAATGCAAGAAAGGGATAAGCAACACATTTAAATGAAATGTGTTGAGCTGCTTGGTAGGATTAAGGCAGGATTGTGTTCTCTTTGAATGTATGAGAAACTTTTGCGAAAAACAAGTATAAAGTAAACTAACCCATTCAAACAAAAAACAATTACCTGTTGCATCTGTTTGGGAAAGAAAAAAGAGACAGCTTAAATGTATGCTGTGCTGAGTTGCATGGTAGGAGTAAGAAACACGTCTTTGATTGTATGAGAAAGTTTTGAGAAATCAAATTCAATTTGGAATATTTCTAAAGTTCCTGCTCGCCTGGTAAGCGAGTTAATTTTTTCATACGTGGACTCTATTTTGTCGCATGCGCTTTTTTTCAAACGCAAATTCAAATTGGGAAGTTGTATAAAAAATAATATACTTCTGACTATTGCCACTAAATAGATTCATGAATGTTTAAATTTTAATGTAATTATTTTTATTAAAATTAATATAATTACTTGTGGTGTGTAGGGATTTTATATAATAATTTCGGTTAGGCAATATATAGGCAATTCGTGTTACAAGGATGACTTTTTGTTAATGGGAATGTGACCCAATCTTAAGCGGAAAAATTATCATTGGTAACAGAACTGGAATTATTTAATAATACAATGTTGGAATATGGCCGTTTTCGAAAACGTCAAATCATAAGGTCTATTGAAATGACACATGATCATCATTTATGACGCAGTAGCTGCAGTCATCAAAAATGTGGAACCCTTCAAGCTCAAATGACTTTTTTTTGGAAACTAATTTTGACGTTTTCGAACAATACCCAAATTAAATTGATCTGATATTCGTAAAAAAAATTAATAAGGGACCATTCTGGAACTTATTTTTTTTTCAAATTAAATTGTTCTTCTTTTATTAAAAAATTTGAAACAAGTATCAGTCCGTTTTCGAAAACGTCATCTGCGACAAAAATACATTTGAAAAATTACGTCAATATCTGACCTAATTGTGCTACGTCTCGTGTAATTTACAGCGAAAAATACAATGGGTTACGAGAACGTTGACAAGAAGTTTTCGCCAAGGATTCTAATTGAGAACTTCAGGACTATCTCAATGTTGAACTTGTAAAGTGAAATCAGTTGCAGATTCACATGTTAATTGGTGACGATACTGTTAGGAACGATTGAATTTAGGGATTTTTTCATAAGACATACTTGCCAGCTTAATCATCTTTCAAGTAAAATTTAATCTCACAATTATGTAATAACTTATGCAATAATATCTAATATTTTAATTTCTGTCTAATAGTTCCAATATAAGCGTACTGTTACATTTTTTTTTAAACTTATAGCTAAAGTCTTTGAAATTCTATAATAACATACATACATTGTTTTTATTATTATTAATCACCAATAATTTTTTTTAATTATAAGCTATTTTCTGAAGCTTCGTTCTGCCATTTATCTAGAAATTTATTCATGTCCTGATGTTTAGCCACCAATGTGTCAGTTTTATAAGTAATTCCGAATGGTCTTAAATGATATATGAGATAGTCCAACATATAGAATGTGTCCGGATGCACATAATGGAATGAGATCGCATGATCTGAGCAACAATTTAGACCCTGTTTCAAATAAATAAAAAAGGAAATAGGTTAATAATTTCGTTTAATACGTATATCTTCAAAAAACTTACATCATCAGTTGCATAAAATATATATCGCCAATACCAATGGCTTTTGTCTCTGGCAATTATGTGAGATTGCGGTCCAGATGGAAAGAATCGTCCTCGTTTTTCTTCGTCTCGGGAATCTCCGGCGATAACGCCTACATTCTGTAGACAATATCCCATTTCCATGTCTTCGGAGCCACCATGGTTTTGGCGGCAAATTGTTTTGTTCGGATAGGCTAACTCAACGAATCGGCGAAGGGCTTCACGGCTTAGGACGTAACCAGCACCACCGGACATGTAGCCCTAAAACAAAATTTCAGAAAAATAAAATGCACGAATGGATCGTACGAACTTGCTCTTGTAGCTAACAACTTTAGTGTAGCTAACCACTGACTTGTCAAATGCACGATTCAAGGAATAATTACATAGGTACCTACTTAGAAATGTATATTTAAATTAATTTTAATTATGTAATTAGGGAAGGGTAATATGTACCTACCTGGAACCTAGGTATGTCAATATGTACATATGTAGGAATGAAAGTAAATGGTGTATAGGTAAGTAAAAATTGTTTTTTAAACTTATAAAAACTGCCAAAACCATCACTTTTATTGGGTTTTTCGAAAAAAACAATAAATATCATTATATGCTCCAGATCAATGAACATTTTATAAAAAAGTATCTCGAAAATTGTGATACTATAAAATTTAAAATTATTCTTTTGATTAGTTTTAAAAATATTGGCGCAAAATTTTAAACAACCCATTGTTAAGGGCTTAACATTTTACTAATTAGCAATTTCCTAAGTGCTTTTTGATTGAATAACTATTTCATAATTTTTAAACCTTTTCTAAACTAGCAAATTGCTAATTATGCAGAAAGCTGAGCATTTGTAGGGTTTGAATTTTGATGAACACAATTATTGTTGTTATGCGTTGTAAATTAATTATATGTTGATGAAAATCCAACATGTGCTCTAAAAAGGTATAAGTTATTTCTATTTTCATCATTTTAACTTCATTATTTACAAAAAAAAAAAAAAAAAAAATTGTGCACCAGCAGGACTCGAACCTGGGCACCCCGCGTGCAAGGCGGATATACTATCAGATTCCATAATGGATTTAGGAAATTGCTAAAAGTTAAAGTAGCCATTCGGTGATTTTAACTTTAGTAAAATGTTAAAATCGTTTAAAATTTGCTGAATCATCTTTTTAGCTTAGTAAATTGCTAAAAGTGGCTTTAACATTTTACTAAATCGTTTAAAATTTTGCGCCATTACTTTTTCAAAAAAAAAAAAGAAATACAAAAATGAATTTTAATTGGAAAAAGAAAAATTATTCAAAACTTTGATAAGCGGAATTAGTTTACCCACTGAGATCTGCTCAGATATAAAATTTGACAGAAATCCAATGTACCGTTACCGAGAAAGCCAATAATTAAAAAAAAACGTTATATGGAAGGTACCGTTTATAAAGTTTTCCCGTAGACTTGGTTTAGATCAAATGATAGCTAGTACCAATAAAATAAAATACACGACTGGATCGCACAAACTTGCTCTTATGTTCGATCACATCGTATGCAAAAGATTTCTATTAAAAATCTAAATATATTTTTTTAAAGACATTTTTAACTCAATTTTGCATAAACATATACATTTTTTTTTAAATTTCGTTCTAAAATAAATTGGTATGACAATATTAAATATTTAATAATATAAACTTTAAAACAAAAGATTAAATCGGTTTAATTAAAGAAAAATTAATTCTAAATTCTGAAATAAATACTTAAACTAATTTGAGTTCAAGAAAAAGTAAGTCATTTTATTTCTTGGATAAATTTGAATTTACGGAAAAAAAATCTGTGGAGCGGTTTTTGAGAAAAGAAGTTTTTTTTTTTAACCTTTTTGAAAATAATTTAAAAAAAATTCAAAAACGCCAATTCATATAAATATAATTTTTGAAAAAAATTTAATGAGCAGTTTTCGAAATATAAATAAAAAAAAATGTTTTCCTGAAAATTATTTTAAAAATACAAAAAAATACTAATGAAAATATTGGTACGCGGTATAATTTGGGCAACCTAAACCTATATATGTGTGAAATTTCGAAAGAATCGGTTGAGCCGTTTATGAGACAGTCGAAAGCAAAAAAAAACGGTCCTATTGTAAGTACCTAATTTTTTTTGTCAACCATATCGGTCGTAGCTAAAAAGCCGCACTGATTTTTTTTTATCAAAATCGTTAGAGCAGTTTCCGAGAAAAATAGGTTTGAATTTAACGGTTTTTAACAAAAATTCAATTTCCCCTCTGTAGAATACCTAAACAATTCTATATACCAAGTTTGAAGCAATTCGGCCCACCCGTTTGGCCTGTAGGTGTCTAATATGTATGTTTAGACTGACAGACATGTATAAAGACGGACAAATTTGTTAGACTATCTTTTTTCGTCTCTGCTATCACCGTAATGATATGTTTGATTGTTATCCCAAAACATTTTTTTCGACGAATACATAACTTGCCTTATAGTACCTTCAATCGCAAGTAAAAATTAGTAGGAAATTATCCTTAATCGCATTACTTTAAAATTGTAAAACAGAAGTATGCACATTACGTTAAGTGCTTAAGTTCAGTATAAGAAAATGGCTCTTTATATATATATTTAAATTGTGGATAAGTAAGGCTAAAATATGTACTATTAAGCTTACCTGTCGAACATGTGGTTTGAATTTACATCCAAAATACACTGGGGATTCTGTTGAATAGGGATAGAGGAATGCTCGAAGATTTTCAGCTATTACGTATCTGAAATAAAAATATGAGATATTATTTATTATTATAACTCAACAAAATTAGAAAAGCTTATATAAAATATTATTAACACAATTAAGTACCTTAATACTATTTTATTTTTTTAATACATACATATGTATATGTATTTGGGCTGTCTTATTTTATAAAAATAAAAAAAAATAATTTTCTATAATTTTTTTGACAGCTGCAATAGTCAGAAATCCAGAAACAATTTGCAATTCTTGTAATCCTTTCAAAAGCACAACTGATGAAAAAGCAAGAGTTTTTGGAAATTTATGCGTGAAACAGATTAACACAGTAACAACAAATCCTCAGAAGAATGAGTTACTCTTATATCTGCAATACAATTTTGTATACCAAAAAATGTTAAGAAATGTTATTAACGGTACGTGTCAAATAAACATTTTTTTATTTTTGATTTTCAGTAACGGTTAAACGGATTTCGTTCAAAATGTTGCCCTTGGAATTCTAAATAATACTGCATACCAAATTTTTGATAAATATTTTTTTTTTCAATTTTTGAAAAAAAATCATTTTTTTAATGCTTAAGAAACTTCTCAAAAGATATTTTTAGTTTTGATTAAAAATAAAATGCACAACTGAATAGCACCTACTTGCTCTTATGTTTCGACCACATCGAATGCAGAAGATTCGTAGTAGAAACGATTAAACTCATAGATATTTTTTAAAGTCGTTTTTTTAATAATTTTTTTTTAATACAATTTTTTTTATTCTTTAAAAAAAATCTTTGGTATGGCAATTTTATGTATATAAGTTTACAAACATAGTTTTGAAAAAAAATCATCATCCTTTTTCGAAATATTGAATTTAAAAAATAAAAAATGAAAACAATTTTTTCGAAAATTTTGGTATGCAGAATTATTTATAATTTAAAGGACCTCCTATATAAAACTTTTGATGGAAATCCGTCCAGCCGTATATGAGAAAGTTCAAAATCAAAACTATGGTTGTAGCAGGTATCGTTTGACAAAATATGTACAGAATTTTTTTTACCAAAATGAGGAACATACCTACCTATATTTTTTCTATCAAAATCGTTAGAGCCGTTTTCCAGATAATTAAGATGATAGAAAAAATTGTAAATTTTTTTTTTAACCGTAAGGAAATTACAATTAACACAGATTGTTTTTCAGCGTACCACGAAATTTGCGTAACTGAAAAAATTTTCCCAGTTATGCGAGGTCAGCTTTAGTGAAAAACCCACTTAACTGAACAATTTTTTTTTTTGATTTTTTGGCGTATCGCTTAAGCGGGTTTCACTGTACTTAATTTCGCAAGTAAATAAAAGATACAATTTCTAAAACAGCTAATTAATTACAAATCACACTCACACAGATTCACATTCACTTTTGGAGTCAAGGGGTAGTGATCTGTAAACCCACAAAATTCAATATAAAAAAAATACATAAATAAACAAATCAGGAATGTCATAGGACGTACCTATACCTACATATGTGATGAACGGAATGTGTATGTAAGATGCAGACCTACTTTATAGCATAATCCCTCAGAAGACACAAATAAATTAGGTTTGAAAGTTTTGTTTCCTAATCTCACAAAATGTGCTCAGTTTTCAATTTATCTGAATAATGTAGCAATCTATATAATTTTCAGCAAAAGTCAGGAATCTATACATTTGATTTTTTCCGAAAATAATTCTTTGCATTAAAAAAAAATCAAAAGTTAGCTAGCTAAAAAAAAAACCAAACAATATATTCCTCAAAAACTCCTAAATTCAAATGGAAAAAAACCCCTATGCTCATACCTACCTAAATAAAAAAAACCGCCCATCCTCAAAAATAAATTTATTCCATTAAATAAATTACAAAACTCCCTAAGTGTAGGCCCCTTCATCATGCCAAAAAAAAAAAACATCGCACACACCTTCTCATCACATTATAAACCTGCTCTACCCATTTTAAAATTTGTTTGTGATTTTTTTTTGTTTTGTGTTTTATTTGTTGAGAAGAAGTCACGACAAAAAGTAAATAAAAATAAACTCCAGCTTTTACTATACATACATAGGTGTATAGGTACTCATACTCATACTCACGTATCATCATCGGCCTTGAGAAACCAATCGGCATCATTGCGATGATGATCCCAAATGTACTTGAATGCCTCTCGCGTCTTGAACCACAAATTTTTTCTACCCTCGCCAACAGGTAACTTGATCGTTCCCAGTTCTTCGTCTTCAGCCGAACTCATGAACAACAACTTATTACATCTTGATCCCCAGGTCTTCTTGATGTGAATTGCCCTCTTCATATGGTTAGCCGGTCCTGTTAATATCCAACATAAAACTCGTGTCTCATTGTACAATCTTGTAGCAAGTGAGATATTTTGTGTGGAATTGCTGTAGTTGTTGTTGTTGTTGATGGAGTTGATGGTCTTACGAGATGGAATTCCATTTCCATCATTATCCACCACCACTACCAGATTATTAATATTATTGGACACGATTTCAGTTAAGTCATCTTCGTCCTCCTCATACCGAGCACGTAAATTCCGCCTGCGTAATGCAACAACATTCAATGAATCATCATCACAGAAATTTGGCGTCCACGATGACATGTGCAGCAATTGTGACAGACAAAAGCCCAGAATCATGCCAAACATGAAAACTATCAGAGTTTTCATCGTGTTGCAGAGTTTGTTGTTGTTGGGTTTTATAGACCGAATGACATTGGAGAGATCGAAATGATATACAAAAAAAAAAAATATCACTAAAATAACATGGTGTCAGGCACTCAAAAAACACTCAATTAAAATTTGTCTCTTT
Source organism: Philhelius pedissequus (assembly GCA_910595825.1). Classification (NCBI taxonomy): domain Eukaryota; kingdom Metazoa; phylum Arthropoda; class Insecta; order Diptera; family Syrphidae; genus Philhelius; species Philhelius pedissequus. The sequence continues at coordinate 94,024,834 of OU343163.1, read as the reverse complement.
ATGAGTATCTTTTCTTGTTGTTATCCACTCGAAAGCCTAGTTATGGCATAATTTTAAAGCAGCCTTGAAATAACAATACCGATATAACTGTAACACCTTTTTCGCGATCCGATTGACCAAAACAATTACTGTCAAGTACTAAAGCTTGTAAAACACTGAAGATCACTCAAGCTTGACTCATCATCGTCACCGTTACCGTGGTATGGTTGTCGTTGTCGCGGAGACACCGACACGGACACCAAGCATGATCGATGGTAGCGATCGGGCGGCAATTTTACGAACCCACAACACCGATCATGTAAATTTAATACCACGGCACAAACTGGTATCTCAAGCCCTCGGAGCTCGAAAGTTTTATATAAACTTTACGATTTCAACTATACAAACAAAATTAGCACTCTTTTTCGAATTATTATTAAATAAACATTCCCGCTGAACACTCAAAGAGATACTGAGATACTTTTTGTATCTTCTTCATGATCGTTGCTGTATTTTTAAGCCGGCATCGCATGGCGACACCGCATATCCAATTGAGGGTTATTTTTTATTGTTTATTATATTGTTTGCTAATATTTTATTGTTGTAAGATTCTTGGGAGTTTTTTTTTTTTTTGGTTTTTGGTTCAAAGAGCATTAATTGTTTCTTAAAACTTAAAAGCGAGAGTGACAAAAATATAACTCAATTGACACTCAATTTATTTTTGGAATATTTTTTTTTGGCGAAAGTTTAATTCAATAAATTAAAAACATGTATGATAAGGTTAAGCCTGTTTTTCGATTTTGTGATAGAAGCAGTCTAGTTTAATTGACCGTTTAAGAGGATTATAGCCAATAGCCATAAAGGTATATGTTGGTTGAAATGACAAAAGTTATTTTTGAGAAGTTTCATCGATTTGTTATGTGACTCAAAATTGATATTCTAGTCACGACGACGAACGCGGTGATGGTAGATATAGTACATATATAGAAGACACATAGGTGTCTTGTGGAATTTTCTTGGAATAATATAGGTAGGTAAGTCTTCTACCAATAGGCGGATATGGTATCTATGAAGGTGCAATTGCATAGTTAAAGCAACAAAATAAATCAATCAAAGGTTCATGTGTCATGTGTGTTGAATATCTTTGTTTTAATATGAGATAATTTATAATTTTATAATAATTATAGCCGGGGATATACCTATGCATATATTTTTAAGACCAGAACAGTTATAATTGACATTGTTATTTAAGGCGAAGGATTTAGCAAACTCGATTAATGATTAAATTTGATATGAAACGAAATTGTTCTTAATTCACCTTTGGTCAAAGGTCAGAGGGTAAATGAATTCTTACTAAGGCTTATTGGACTTATAGGTATTATACAATGGCAAGTCTTGGATGAGTAAAAAATCGAACTCGAGATTTGATCAAAGTTGACATAACAATGATAGCGAAGACAAAAAAAGTACGTCACAGAATTCTATCTGTCTGTGTTTCTGCTTGCGAAGATATAGCCTAAACAGGTGGATGGATTTTTTTTTAACTTTAAAGACCAAAAATAAAGGTGCCTGTCATATAATTTAACAAATGGATCCAACGATTTTGAAGAAAAATGTCCATAAATTAATAAAGTGAAGAGGTAAATTTTCATAATTTTTTTTTTCAAACAATGGCTATTATTGGCACCCCTAATGAAACCTTTTTTTTTGGTTTTCGATTTTCTGGCAAAGGTTTTAGTTGAGTTTTTTGATTTTTTATGGAGTTTCTTAAAAGCTTAAACATTAATAAAAACCAAGATTTTTCGAGCCTTACTTTGCTTTTTTTCAAATTGTATACAATACTTAAAAAAAACACAACCAAAATAAATAAAGTACACGACTGTATCCAACGCACTTCCTGTTATGTTGTGGTTAAAAAAGATTCTGACCAGAAACCGGAAATTATAATTTTCAGAATTTTTTTACTTAACTTTTTTCTACGACAATCATTTAATTATTTAACATTAACAATATAAATTTAAAAAATAATTTAAAAAAAATCCTCGGCCCTTTTCGAAACATTGAATTTTAAAAATAATTTTTTTTTTTTTCAAAAAACAAAAAAAAATATTTTTCGAAAATGTTGGCATTTAGTATTAATGAGAATTCGAAGGAAATCCTATATGTATACATTTTTTTTTATCAAAATTAGTGGCGCTATTTACGAGAAAGTCAAGAATAAAATAAAAATTTTATATATGACAGATACGTTATTAAAATAAAATGAACAGTTGGATTACACGTACTTGTTCGATCACATCACAAGAGTTTTAGTAGAAATATCTCAATATATTTTATGTTTTTTTTACTAAATTTTTTATATAGGTACAAAATTTCGTAAAATTTTACGATGACCATTTTATGTATTTTTAAAATTTCTTAGTATTACAATTTTATGTATTTAATAATATAAATTTAAAACCTAAATTTCGAAAAAAAATCGAAATATTGAATTTAAAAAAAAAATAATGATTTTTTTTTGTTAACTTCAAGAAAATTAATTTTCGAAAATTTTGATATGTAGTTTTATTTTGAATTTGAAGGACTTCCTACATGAACATTTTGATAATGTTGAAATAATTGGAAAAAGTGACAGTTTAAGTTTCAACTTTTTGTACTGACTTAAAAAAAATGAATAAAATATTAACTTGTACAACGTTTTTCGATAAATAATATTTCTTACTATTTGACGCTACTGTTTTTTAAAATACAAGTTAAACATTGATCTTTGTATTGCGTGCTTTTAGGAGTACACAAACAACTGCCAAAGAAATTTAAACTATTTTGTTTTATTTTTCATTCCTCCTTCCTTATTCAACCGTTCTTATTTTCATATTCATAAAAGTAACAATAATTAATTCAAATCGCATTCGCCAGTTAAAGCTTAACGACTTCTTACTACCTACGACTATCAATCATCAACCTAACATACACTCAATGTCACTTGATTGAAGTCTTTTTCTTAAAAATCTTTTTGATTGTTGAAAGTTCATCGACAGAGCAAATCATGTATCACTGGTTTCGTATCACAAAAATATTAAATTTTATTTAAATGAAAAGGACTAAAATGAAAAAAGAACGGACGGACTTAACCTAACCCATTATATCGAAAATAAAAAATAATTGTTTTGAGAAAAGATTATGAAATTTGTTCGTTTTTATTTTTACCGGAGTTGAGTTGATTTTTTTTTGTAGTTGTGGTTAATAAATACATGAGCAAACGTCACAAATTTTTGTTATTTAGCATGTGTAATTTACATCTGCCAATTTGCATTAAAAGTATTCGGTATCACGAAAATGCATTTGTAATGCGTCAGATTTAGCTTACATTAGTTGTTTCCCGTATAAATCCTAAAAATACGAATTTCTACAAAAAAAATTCACATCCACAAAACCTTTTCTTAAAAAACCCTTGGGTGTCTATTAGAAAAAAATGTCGAAGTTTTCAACTAAAGTCCTCTATGTGAAAAATCAAAACCCAATCAGCTATTCAGTTTTTTTGACAGTTAATTCAATTTCTCTGACATTCCGCAGTGCGCCCTGTGGCAGAGATCACCTTTTCACACAGGCCAACAAGGTGTAGTTTAAAAACGACCGACAAAATATCACTTTAATTCATTGAAAGGGAAGATTTTTCACTACCCTTACTTATTGCTCTTCTTTCTAGTGTGAAGGCGGCCTAGGTAGATTGATAGAGGTTTTAAAGTTGAACGAATATTTTTTCCGCAAACGAAAAATCTTTGGCGATTTAATTTTTTAGGGAACTATAAACTAACCCCAAGAAAAAAATCTTCTTCACCATGAATATTTTGTGAAGCAAAATAATATGGGTTACATTATTTTCGTTTTCACTACAGATGTTTTTTTCCGGCGAAAAAATTGTTCTCATCATGAATTTGTTTTTCCTTGAAAACAATTATACACCATCCATATCCTTGAGGAATAAAAAACTTTCCTATAGAGAAAAACATTTATGGTGAAAACAAAAATATTCGTGGTGATCATAGGTTAGTTGACATTTGACAGTTATATAAAAAAAGATAAAACGTCAAACATTTTTTTGTTTAATCCATATGTAGTGTTTTTTGTCGAGGAAATGTTTACTAGGCTTAATTTTGTACACGGCTTCAATTTATTTTTAGGTCGTTATCGTTGCAGCGTGCTTCAGGCAAAACTTTCAACGATCAACAGCTAACAACTACTTCTATTCATACATCAACTAGTTGCTTTAAATCCCAGGACTCGCACTCTCTACAAACTCTAAAGCTGCCCTAAGCTATCGAGTATCTGTCATGGCGCAGAAGTTCTGCGTAGGAACCGCCCTAAGTTCTAGATATATTTTAGCAGATTGCAAATAATTTTCAAAATGGAGGAGATCAGAGAAATGCCAATTTATAACAGATGTTCGCCATTATAAATGTTAAAAAATAACGAAAAAAGCAACAAAGTCCCAGAAGTTAAATGCCCTTGAAGTCAATTCCTTAAAAAAAAAGTACTGCTAATCCTAAAATGACGCGTAGTGTATCTATCTATATTCCATTCAACCTTAACCTATATAACTCAATCATTGCATCGAAAGACCTTTTAATCCAAAAACTTTTCAAAGACATGTGTCTTTACTCTGCGCTAGCTATGTGAAACTCTTTATGTGCATTGTTCCACTTTCCGCATTCATCGTTAAAAAAAAAACTCTCAATAAAAAAAATAATGGCAGCTTTATGACTTTACCAATTTTTTGTTAGGTACATAGGTAAGTATTTTTTTTTTATTACTTCATTCTGATGTAATCACTTTAAAAATGAATAATTGAAAAATTTAATTTACTCAAATCTATCTATCGAGCGTTAACGAGCATTAAACTACACAACGAAAAAAATACAAAAAAAAACACAATTGCTCTTCAATGAGCATCATGGGTGACGAAACCCCCGACGCACGGGACAACCAGCCCAACCTATCTGTAGGTTCCAACTTACTTATCTTTGTTAGTATCATTTTTTTTGTTTATTATATCTTCGATGGCTGGCTTAGATATTTTGGATACCTGTCTGGCTGTCAAAATGAAATTGAAAGCTATTTTTGTGTTGTTTTTTTTTTTGTCTTATAAGCCAAGACCTTTAGCCGCAAAAGTTGGGGGAACTCTTACACTTGAACTTTCTTTATAAATAAACTGTGTATTGCACTCAAATGATACAGTCACATCTAAGCCATCTTGGCAGACAGTTCAACCACAAAACTAGAAAAGCAATTTTTATTCAAAAATAAGGAAAAAAACATGTCCCTCAAAGTAAGGATTCGTGAGCTAAAACTAGTACTTGTGTCACTTCTTATAAATTCATTTTGTTTTCTCTTTCCCTCCACAAGATATTTATAGCGCTTTGCATAATCGGAAATGCCATAGCTGGAGAATATGAAATTCCGCACCACGATTCCCACCATCCAGTCGACTACTATGCGCCTCCAAAATACGATTTCAACTATGGCGTCCATGACGAACACACTGGTGACATTAAGAGCCAAACAGAAGCTCGCGATGGGGACGCTGTTCATGGACAATACAGTCTGATCGATGCCGATGGCTATAAGAGGACCGTTGTCTATACCGCTGATGATCATAATGGCTTCAATGCTGTCGTTCATCGAGAACCTTTGGGCTATGATGCCCATCATGGTGCACACTCCAAGGGCTCATATCATTGATCGTTATGTTCGTCTGCATCGCCATATCATACACACTCATTTGTTTAATTAATTTAAGTTGAATTTATTAAATACAAAAAAATATTGTTGAATCTTTTACATAATATTTAAAAAAAAAACTCAGATTTTTTTATGTTTTGCGTAAAGCATGCGTAATTTATGTTAATCCGATTGATTTGTTTCAAGCTTGCATATATGCCTATTTTTTATTATCAACACAGGTGTGGTTATTATTAGACCGGTTTACAAGACGAAATTCCCCCAGAAAAAACACAACCTTTGACAACTAAATTAATTTGTGTCCACCATTTTTAGTTTGTCATCATTTTGTTTAGCTTGAAATTTATAATTATATAGATGTGATAAATGTTTAAATTTTTGTAGAAGTTTATTTTTTTCTGAGAAGTTAATAATAGTCTTGGTGCAGAATATAAATTAATTTAACATTATTTGAGACCTTATCGTAAATTTTGGCAAACATTTTTGGTGACAAGAAACACGAGACAACGAACTGGAAGGTCAAGGTTATGGGTTACCAAGATTTATAGTAATGCTTAGGAATTATGATTTAATTCTTGAATATTTAAAATTATTTAAAAATTTATAGGCAAATTTGATTGTTAAGATATTTTAATGCCATATATATTGTAAAAGAAAATACTCCTAAGATAACTGATTGACAGTTCATTTCCGGCTAACCGTGATTCCTCAATAACTTTGACCCAAGTGCAGATAATAGATTCAAGAAATGCCAACATTTATAATTTAACACGAAGAAAATGGATTGATTGGAGATTAATTATTTAGTTTGTCACGAATGGTCTCAGAGATTGCTTAACGGATTTACATAAACAAAATTTTGTAACATTCTTTATTTTTATAGGAATGTTTATAGCAACTTTTATTATTTATTTTTTTTGTAAATTTGTAAACTTTAATTTTGGTTGGCCAACATAGATATTCAGTGACCCCGGTATCTAGCATAACAGTATATTTTTCTATACGCAACTATTATAAATTATTGTGCCTGGAATAACTTCCTATAATGAAAAGTTTATTTTCTAATCCTTACAGGTTTTCTTTTACTTATCTTTGTTCCACTAAATTATCAGTTTTTTCAGTTATCACACATCTTTGCCCTTTGTCGCTGTAGATTTTGACAGTTCATGGCGGCCATGTTGATTTTTTACTGTAGTTTTTTTTCAGACACCAAATACAAATTGCTAGCCTTAGTGATGATTGCATGTGTAAAAGAGAAAAGATTAACAGAAACATTTGCAACAGAACAGATAAAACAACATGGCCGCTATGAACTGTCAAAATCTTCTCGCTCTATTGCTGGGTAAAATATATGAGATTTGACATATTACAATTTTCGTTGCCATTTTTGATATAGACGATCAGTCACAGGGTTACAAAATATCCAACAATATTGGTCTCTTTGACACTATAGGTTTGTGTAATCCTCAATAAAGCCTGATCTTAACTGAATATGGTCATCATTGTATTATTGCCAAAAAGATTATTGTTTAAACAAAAAATTCAACCTCAATTGTTATTCGATTGATCTACTAATAACCATTTCTGATCAAGTCTTCAATCGATTTAAATTTTATATCATTTTTAAGCTCCTGATGGAAGTCGTTAAATATATTCATAAACTCGCAGAAGATTCTACCTTAGTTGACGCCCGACTATTATTCTCTGTCTGGTTATTCAAATTACCTTCTGATTATAAATATTGTAACTGATCGCCGCCCGGTATCCGTTTGTCACAGATTGCACATAGGTAAAAAATTGTCAATATACAAAAAAAAAAAAAAACAAAGCCGTCTGGCTGAGTCAATATGGATAAGCTCCAATCAGCGCCTGAAGCTGCGAGAGGCACACTTTTTTGAGCTTGAACATCGATTAGTCTAACAAAAATCGGTGATGAGTTCGGACGTTCTTCTGAGTAGGCGTCGTAGCGGCGGTGGCGGCGGCGAAGGTGATTAACTTCAAACGGATTAAAATAAAAAAAAAAACGTGATATCTTATTTTCTGTTTCCTTTGTCTCAAGACAGTGTCAAGCCTGAGGGTTCGTCTAGCAGCGTTATTCGGTTTTGTATTTGGTTTTGCCATGGCATTTGTCACACTTCTATCCTATGGCACCTCGGTGACAGATATCCTCAGTGAAAGACCAACTACCCTGGTTATAACCACAGCAGAGGGTTCACCATACGGGTCATCAGCATCAGCATCGAGTTCGAAGGCTATCGTCGGCAAATCGTACCCAGACTTATTTGAAGAAGTTCGCATCGTGTGCATTGTACTCACGTATGCCGACAATCGCAACAAGGCGACACATCTAAAGGCAACTTGGGGCAAACGATGCAACCGACTGATCTTCATAAGCAACCAAAATGATCAGGACTTGGGTGCAGTCGATATTGGCGTCGAGGATAGTCATGACAATTTGTGGACAAAAACACGCGAAGCATTTCGTTATGTCTATGAGAATTTGTTGCACGAAGGCGAATGGTTTCTCAAGGCAGATGATGATACGTAAGTGATCTTCTTTGGCTTGACATCGCGAGGGTGCATTTTTATTTGACCTTTTTTGGAATACTTTAAGATACATTGTAATGGAAAATCTGCGTTATTTGCTCTATGGATACGATGCACAAAAACCTATCTACTTTGGACATAAATTCATCTACGAAGACCAAGTGAGTTTTAAGTACCTAAAGCTTAAGTTTAAAGTTAAGAGATGGTTGGTTTGTACTAACCGAGGTACTAACGACTTTGAGTGTCATGCAACTTATTGTTGTTTGGTTGGATTATTCAAATTTTTAAATCTTTCCCATTTTTTTAAGTTTGGAGATGAAAGACGGATTTGAATATTCAACAGAGTGTCGAGTGTTGTCTGCAAATAGGAGTTTTTTTTCTTCTTAGCTTTTTGAATAAAGACTGATTTATTAGCAGGTCGGTCTTGTGTCGTGATTCAATGACTGTAAAGTGCATAATGTTTCTTTAGCGTTTTTTTTTTTTTTGCTTTTGTTTGCTAAAGTTACATAGGGAAGTTGTGTCGAGTGTCGATGAAAGTGTTGCATACTATGTGGTTGACACTAATTTGAAGATATTGTTCTTTTTGACCAAGAGTGATTAAAAACGATTTTGATTAATTTATTATTATTAATAAAATGTTTAGTCAAATTGTTAGACAACAATATTTCCGTGTGTTTGGTAACATTAAAGTAAAAAAAAAAACCAGATTCATTATCTGATATTTGTATTCAAGTATGTAGGTATTGAATTTGTCTAAGAAGAGAAACCTTCACAACACAAAGAGTTTCCCAATAATCAAAACAGTTGATATTTTTGACAACCAGGTAGTTAAAGAGATGGGTTTATCGTTTATGGAATAGTTTAATTTATTCATAATAAAAATTGTATATAAAGAAAAATTTACGATAAGGTATTAATGATAATAAAATATACCTTTACTAGGTAGTACGTAAAGACCTCCGTTGCACGATGAATCTTTGGGAATTTTAATAAATTCAAATTTGAAAAAAATATCTTAATTTAACTTCCCACTCATTACATTTCAAACAAGAGTCAGGGACAAAGTCATCGTGTAAATTCGGACTAATTGATATAAGTAGGAGTTTGCGTTAAATTGATGCATCGATATTTTTAAGCTGCAAACAGATCACGCGTTATTCGTGCATTTAACGCCAGTTTAAGTGTGAAGTCAGCCTTCAGTTTTGAATTTAGGGAATTAGGCTTTTACTGGAACTATTTTTCTTGGTACGCCTGTGGAAACGAAATCCTACAAAAACAAAGCCAACACACTCATGGAGTTGGTAACAAATATCAATCACAGAAACATGGCAAACCCAAAGTACGTGGCACCAGTGTAGCCAGACGCTTCAAGCGAAATTTCCCCTTAGAGGTGTTCGAATTTCCCTTTTTCTGCTAGCAACATTCCCCACAAATTCCCCTGGATAATTACAATAATAAAAATGTACGTTAAAATCAATTCTTTTGTATATAAACTAATAAAATAAATGCAGTCTCAGTCGATTTTACCTTGTTTTCGTGACTGTTGGCTACCGGGCCAAATTTGTTAAGCATTGACAATATTGTTTTGGATGGTGAAATTTGTTTGACATTTATATAACATAGTTTGTCATTTTAGTATGCTTCATTATATTTTGTTATAGAAGGCCGTGGAATTCCCCACGAAAATGGGAATTCCCGACGATGTGACATCACTCGGTGGCACTCAGTGCGTCTATTGTGAATTAAAATTATTTTTTTATTGAAATCCAATAAAAATAAATTAATAGATACAAATACGTAAATATTTGTACACACTAAAAGTCTCTTCTTAATGGATTTGGGAGCTGTTAACTCATTAAAAACGTCTTTAATAATTAGTTTCCTATGTTGCCAGATGTTCTATCGTTAAAATGCAAAAATTATCCAGCCTCATCATATTTACTGAACCTCTTCTCATAATATGATGTAACTGATTACGTTTATTTTTTAGCTCCAGTGGACTTAAACTGTGTTCCACAATCCTCAGTTGCTTTTTTATGCTTTTTTCCCGTTAACCATTTTCAAAGCTGTATGTATATTAGCTAAACGCCAACAGATTTAAATATAAAATGTCTGAACTCTTAGCGTGTTCGTTGGGGAAATTCAAATCCCGAGCAACTAATCAATTTTTTGACAGCGTTTTTTGAAATGCATTGACAACAGTGCACCCTGTGGCTGAAAATATCAAACAAACCTGGTATTTCGGATAACCGTCGAGTAATATGAGTGACGTGTTCTTATTCTCTTACTTTACAACTCTCACATTGTAATTTAGCTGTACATCCTCTTGAGTCCAATATGTCATTATTAAAACGAAATACCTGCTTCTTGACAAATAGTAATTAATTGACAAAAATTTACAGAACTACAAAGCTGTTTCATTTTTTTTAATGAGGTCGAATTGAGACTTCAGTTGTGTCAAACGAAGCAAAAATTCATTTTCCAAATAATTTCATTCCTATATTGGAATGTGAATATTTTTTTCTGGTGGTTGACATTTACATTATGTCAGTTGGCAAGCCAAATATATCCTCCCTGCCAGTCTGCCTCCTGATTCCTGATTGAAATACACACAAAAATTTGTTCGGTCGCCATTCTTTCAGAGGAACAAGAGATATTGGAGTTGGAGCTCAAATCATTTGAATATGATTTGTTCCATTTTGTTTAAAAAGGGCTCTATGCTGGCACGAAAAAAGAATTTCAATTATTTTGACACAAGCTGTCAAATTGTTGTGCCGATGCATAGGCAACTTTTATAAAATTTATTTCTGAATGATTACTTAAATTTGATTTAATTGCGAATTTTAATTTGTAGCATTTGCAAAGTGGCAACTCCGTAAAATGAAATAGGTTCTTAAATCTCAAAAATATATGCCCATAAGGCACTGGGTTTTGTAAAGTTGCTGTATTTGGGGTTACGGATATACCATTATGATGAACAATAAGACGCGAATATTTTAAGCAGGGTTGAGTAAATCTCGTCAAACTTATATCAAATTGGATGTAAAAACTCTTCTTTTATTTATTCATGAATTATTAATTATTAACCGACATCTATTTAAAAATACATATTTCATTTTTTGTAAAATACGTCTAACAAGACTTCAGTATTAACATAAATTAAAAAAAGGGCTAACAAAATAATTAGTTTCAAGATTCAATAGGACAAGATTATAAATTGGTTATTTAATTTTTTATTATCATACATATATGTACAAGTATATATGTGTGTAAGTTAAGATGTGCTAATTTATACATAATATAATAATAATAGTAAGTCTACATTGCGCCTCGCTGTTTCCTATATGAATTTTAATAACTCAACCCATGAAACATCATTATCAAGGACCTTATGTCCAATAAATCCAAGAATATTATTATCAAAATATCTTTTTTTAATTGGCAGCTTTTTTTTATAAAAAAAAAAATAAATAAAACTAAAAATGAATAGGTACATATGTATAAAGTCCAGTTTTTGTTGTTATTTTGAAAACTTGTTTAACCAAAAGCTGACTGTCTCGCTGAATGTCAAATGAATAATTTGAACTAAAATTAAATTATTAATTTTGTTTTAATGAAATCATTGAATGAAAATAAAAGGGGTAAAATTAGTTCTTTTATTGAACTTATAAAGGTGTCGGATAGGTATAGATACATAATATACTAAGAAGATACTTTATTGGCTTAATTTTATTGCTTTAAGATACTTTAACATTTTGCAAGTAATTTTATTGATTTTTTTTTCGTGTTGTGTATAGGTACGAGTATATAATCAAGGTCAGTAATTCCCTTTATAGGCACATATCACAATCAACAGTTATTATTATTGACAATGGCATACACTGTGCTGTGCAGTTGACATTTAAAAAAATGCCAAACCAAAAGTATCTACATATTTAGTCTTAAAAATAAATGATTATTCAAAGAAATAAAAAAAACAAAAATCGCTTCGTTGAAATAAGAGAGATGAGCTACTGGATGGTGATGATGCCGCGAGTCACATTAACATTAATTGTTTTTCAATCTGCCACACGTGAGGCATTGGTATTTGGTATTTACACGGTGAAATATCAACAAACCAATAAATAAATTTAAAGTGCGCGAAATTATTAAAAATGTTGTAATATTTACTCGCTCAGTATTTCATAGGGCAAGTATTGGTTTTGTAAAAGAAAAACAAAAGAAAAAAAATATTTGCGAGAGTGGAGAAGTCCAAAAACTTGATTTTTTTCTTCATACCGTGATTAGGTCTGTCTTTTATTTTACATCGAGCTAAAGTCTAAACGGGTGAAATGATTCGTTAAAAAATTCCCAAGAGGAGAAATTAAAATGTTTGTGTTAGTTTGCCACACAATTTGAATTGAATTAAACTTTTAAGCTGTAAGTTATAATTAAACTGCATTTCAGGTTCTTGGCATAATATTGACATACCGGAAATAGGGGTTTGACTTTTTTTTTATGTATATATTGCCGTATTGCTTTTAAATTATTCCAGTCTATCTCGTTATTTGACGACTCTACTAACTGTCTTCAAAATGCAAAAAAAACATTAAATTCCTAATTTTTTTAAGAACAGAAAATAACAGTAATTAATGACAGAGCCTTTGCAACGAATATGGCCGCCTTATACCGTAAACGCTGCTAATTCTAGGCCTTTTGTTTTTAAGTAACAAGTATCAGACTTTATAATAGCTACGTATTTAATTTATATAAAAATTTGTTTGTCAATCAGATAGTAAACCGTACATGCATTTGTACATTTAATAAAATGTATTTTATTTCATTTCATTTCATTATATTTTATTTTATTTTATTATTTTATTTTATTTTATTTTATTTTATTTTATTTTATTTTATTTTATTCTATAACGAATTTGTCAATCGGCCAACAAATTTGCAATACAAACATTTTAAATATACTAACTAAATTCTGTCGGAATTTTGCCTAGTCAAAAATGGAGGATTCGCTTACCTTTTTTTCTTGCATGGCAAATTATAATGAGCTTGGTATCTTATCTAGGTATTTAAAATCTATGATTATGAATATCACCAAAGAAGAATAACTTGAAACTCAAATATACGTATAAGTAGATCAAGATTATTTTTATTGTTCCGGAATTTATTTCCGAACAAGTTTTATTAGTTTTCACCATGAATAATTTTTCAAAAAAATATATATTTAAGCATATATTAACCATGCTATTTAGCTAATAACATGTTAAAGTTCATTGACTCACAAAATACATACATAAATATTATGCCGTTTTATTTTTATTCACTGAGAAGCAATCTGTTTAAATTACAAAGTTAATAGTGACTCGGTGATGAAAGTGTATCCGAGTTGTTATTCGAGAATATAGTTTCAAAAACGAGAGGCTGGCAATTTTTTTTTTTAATAGAAAATAACCGGTGTAGCCCACACGTCGAAAGGAGAAAAAGACGAAAGCAAAAGTGAACGAAACGAAACTAAAAGTAGAGATACGCATTTATAGGCATATCATAATGATTTGCCGGTATTTTTTAGTGTTTGTTTTCGGACGATGACTTCATTGAATCTCCGACTAATATAGTTCAAGCAAAGAATGAATAACTACTTGTTTTTTGGATTCTTTTATCGATACAGTAATAATGTAAGAGTTTAATGGATTGTTTCTTAATTATCTTCGCACAAGGTCATAATTTCAAAGAGAAACAAAATCACAATTAGTTGTGGAATGATTTCATTGTAATGAGTTATACATCAAAAATTTAATACTTTTTACTTGAAAGGCTTGTCCCATATTTAATCAAAACTTTAATCAGGCATATTTTAGTGAAGCCCTTAGGCTTTCGCCTAGTTTCTAGATCCAACCTTTCTTTCCACAATTTTGACAGAAGATAACGTCAATGATTTTGAGAGTATATTTTCAGAATTTTAATGAAAAGATCAGCCACATCCAGTTCACTTCCCTCAACTTCTGGTTCTTTTTTTCAAAACAGAGTTAAGTCGGAGCGTGCTCAATGTGATCAGAATAAAATATCTGATCACAACTTCATTTAATTTTTCAAGTGATTTAACAGATTTCTAGTTGTATGACAGTTTAATACTCAAGTGGTGTTTCGCGATTAGGCCAGTTCAGAAATCTTTTACATAAACTGGATTGCTTAACAAAATTTCGGAAGTTTTCTGTTAAATTGAAGATATTGTTGAACAAAAATATTGGATCCGACTTAGATGCTTTACTTTCTAATAAAGCAACATTTGTGAGATCGCATTTTAATCCGCATTTATACGAGTGGCAAGTTCCTTTAATTTTCTGTAAATGGTCTACCATTATTTTTGTCATAATAAAAGTGACAAAGTGCAAGTGAATGTAAGCATTCCTTTTATTAGCTTTCTATGAAAAAAAGAAACTGGACAGAACAGCGTAGAACATTAAAGAAAACAAAACAAGAACAAAAAATCAGTTGTCAAAACAAAACGTCAGTTGTCAAAACACAAGAACTGTGCACTTTGATAAACATTCTCACGATTCTGTTGTAATATTATCTTTTTCAAATGCCAGAACGGAAAATTCTTTTATAACCTGAATAAATAAGCCTTAGCAATTTAGAATAAAAAAATTCAGCACAGAAGAAAATTACAACACAGAAAATAAACACGGCTGTCTGTGACAGCTGTCATTTGATTTTTGTTTGTCAATTAAATGATTCCATAGTTTTAAAGCGTTCTCGTACTTTTGCGTACCCTTTTTGAGAGCATTTCATCCCTGCTCTTCAAGATTTCACATTTTGTGAGCTTCTATGTAAAAATTACCGGATCGGACAATGACCTAACATCTCCCAGAATTTGGCAGTTAAACTAAAGGTTTGACCATTTGAATGGTTACGACTAGAAATCTGACAAGCGTAAGAAAAACAGAATGAAGTCGAATAAGCTTGATTTCGGCTTCATATGTTGCGCTTATATATTTTATCTAAGCAGCACAAAGCCAAAAAAAAAGATTAATTCTTGTCATTAGTTCGACAAGCAAACCGTCATTTTTGTTTTCGGGGTTGGTGTCCCTTACGAGGAAATGACAAATCCTCATAATAAAGTATCTTTGGCATTTAGATTTAGAGAAGATTATAGGTCACTTTCATGAATCAAAGAAAACAAGATTACGACACTTCTTTTTTTTTGACTTATTTTATTAATGTCACCAGAGATCAAAAATATTGAAATCGTTGTGGATGTGGATTAATGGATTTCGATCTCTGGTGACGTCAATTATACTACGTTTCCACCGACCAATAAACCGAGATTTAAGTAGATTTAGCTAAATCTCATACAAATCTTGAAGATTTACCATACAAATTTTAATCTTCTTAGATGAAGTTTTAAAATAAATCTCATTGAAATCTTCAATCGAACTACCCTACTTCCATATCGAAATGAACACATTCATCGGGAAAGTGAATTTTTCTCATCGGTTGACACAGATGAAGCTGCCTGTCTCACTTCTACATCATAAGAGAAAATGAAAAGATATATGCACTTTGAATAGGGCTGTCAAAATTAATCTACTTTTGGAGCGGTGGAACCACATTTTGAGATTACTAAATTTACAAGAGATTAATGTTCGGTGGAAACGTAGTATAAAATATGATAAAATAACAAAGAAGTGTCGTAAACTTGTTTTCTTTGATTCATGGGTCACTTTCATATGTCACCTTTCACACAGGGAAACCAGTTGCTAGAGATTTTTTTGACGTTTTCCTTTAATTGCCTTGTAGCTTTCAAACAAAGAAACTGGTAGCAACAAACTGAGGAGGAAACTGGGAAGATTTTGTTGGGCTAATTGGAATGCAAAGCAAAACGTCATAA
This sequence comes from Philhelius pedissequus, assembly GCA_910595825.1. Lineage (NCBI taxonomy): Eukaryota > Metazoa > Arthropoda > Insecta > Diptera > Syrphidae > Philhelius > Philhelius pedissequus. Next base: position 94,008,684 of record OU343163.1, on the reverse strand, counting down.
AAATCTCTTCAAATCGTTTACCAGGGAGATTTTTTTATTCTTACTTCTTACCCTTCTCGCCGTCGAACTCCCAGTTGCCGGCAACTGAGTTTTCTTGTGTGAAAGGGAACCATCTGTCGAAGATAAATAGTTGAGAATTAATAGGTACCTATAAAGTAATACAGATGTCGCGCCACAATTTTTGTTTTCTAATTTAAGGCCATAGAACACCGATTGCCACTGACATTAACAATTAGATATTTCTTATCAAAATCTACTGGTGTGACGTAGTCTTATGCGCAATTTATATGCTGTTATGCATTTGCCAAAGAAATAAAAACAAAAATTTGCATTTTCATAAAATTTTACGAGGTTTAAATTAATTTTATCTATTTGCAAAAATTGTATGCTCGTAAAAAAATATGCAAATTTTCTTTTATTGCTTCGACACGTCATATTAGCACGCTTCTTTTTTTTTTTTTAGAAAATCATCGAAAATATCAGTGATATAGCTATACGCAGAGTATGTGTCAAAGAGACCATGCTAATGTCAGAAATGTCATCGTTGATTTATGGTGGTAAAATTGTGGATCCGGATGCCTATGACTGTTTTGTGTTTTATAGAAATATTTTCATATTTAACAATGATTTCATCGATATGCTAAGCTCAGTTTGAAATATAAGCAGAACGCAGCAAAAATTAAGGATTTTGGTTTTGACACATTTTGTTTATTTTTGTTTTTTATTTGTTTATATTTTAATTTATTCAAATTTATCTATTGAATTTTTTGTTCGAATTTCCCTTTTTGAGGTTTATATGTCTGGTGGAGGAGGATATGTCCTAAGCAAGGAGGCGCTTCGTCGATTCATAATTGATTCGTTTGACAATGAAACATTGTGCTTAAGCGCACAGCCCTCGTCAGAGGACTTTGAAATTGGAAAGTGTCTCTCTAGTGTCGGTGTTGTAGCAGGAAACTCCATGGATCCCATCGACTACACACAAAGATTTCATCCTTTGCCACTTCAGGATTATATAAATCCTGATGGCTTAAGTTTGCTGCCTGGATGGTTGTTTAATAGAAGTGTAGAGCCCATACACATGGTAAGGACGAACAATTTTGTAAAGTTTGATATATTTAAATATTTTTTTCTTAATTTCAGGGCCCTTTTTGTTGTTCTGATTATGCAATATCCTTTCATTATTTAGAACCACGGGATATGTATTTGTTTGATTTTTTTCTATATCGAATGAAAGTCCACGGTATAGAAAAGCAATTACGAACGTTACCAGATAAAATATCATCAGAAGTTGGATAAAATTAAAAAAGAACCTACCTACTTACTTCCTTTGATTTTTATAAAATCATGTCAAAAATATTAATGTTTAGTAAATAATATAAATACTAAATAATATCCAATTGCATAGCTAGTCTATGGATAATTTCTAATATTAAAATATCTGTTAATAAAGTATTTGAATTTGATAATTTAAAATGATCAAAAAATAAACAAAGTTGCGTGATTTCAGGGCAATAAAAGTTGCCGCCAGTAAATATGCAATTTAATTTAGTGATGTGCAGTGTAAATCACAAAAAGTTGAAAGTAGCTTTTATAAGCTTCTTTCTGCAAATAATTTTAATTTAAACAAATTTTTTAACTGAAAACTTTCCATTTGAAGAAAGTCAAAAAAGACAGATATTTAACTTAAATAAAACTGCAAATAAAAATTCATTAAATGTCATATTCATCAAAGTTCAGACTTTCATGTTATGCAAACAATTTTGGTTAAAATCAACATTGCAATATGTTCAAATTTATTTTAATGCGTATATTCACGCAAAATCGGAAATTTCGTAAAATTTAACATTTTCGCACACAAAATTATACTATTTCGGAAAGGAAAGTCAGCTGATTCATTAAACGTCAAGCAAATGTTGACAATTGTTAGAGGTTTTTTCTGCCCAGTTTAAAGATGTCTGAAATTATCAAACTGCTTGCATAGATTCTTGAGTTATTTGACCGAAAATAAGTTCACTATTCTACATCCCAGCAAGTAGGTAGGTATGCCATATTTAAAGTTTCTAAATCTCAACACATTTTAACGTATGGTTTAAATTCATAATTCCAGATTGATTGTATTTTCGAAGTTTATGACACGAATTCGTGTCAGAAAATTTACGATTAGTTGGAAAATTATGAAAAATGTTCAAAATGGTGTAAGTAGACAGTGACACCTATCTAGTACTATGCCAGTGAAGCATCCAAAAACTGATTAAAATACAACCAAATGATAACCATTATTTTAAAAAAAATTTGATAGAATTAAAAAAAATATTGGGTATCTCAGAGCTTATGAGAGCATTTTAAGTGTAAGGAGAAAGGTGTTGTCGCTGCATGCTTTTCTGCCTATTCTTTTCGTTTTCTTTTTTGATAACGGTTAAAATGCAGCTTACAATATTTGTTCGGTATTTTATTAAGGAGAAATTACTATTTGAACAAGTTTTTGATGGAATTCGGTTCAGTAATCAATTGCAACCTTAAATTAAGAAACAGTTTTTTTCTTCGTAAAAATATATTTAAAAAGAAGAGGGTTTCGTGTATATAAAAATTATATTTGAAATGGTGCAGTGGAATTTGAGGTGATTTTATTATTTTTGTGCAGTGTTTTTTTATTTACTTTTGTTTACGTTATTTATTTTTACGTTAAAAAATATTAGGCCTTTTGGGAAACTCTTAAAAAAAGCACCTACTATCTCATCTCTTGGTGTTATGCGAAAGATTTATTTTCATTTGGATTTAGTGTATTTTTTTTAGATTTAGTTTACGATCTACATATTTCTGTTCATGAAATATAAATTAACAGTTGGTAACCCTACCGACATTTGAGAGAGAAATATGCCAATTTCAAATGCTCACTGCGGCAACCATGATAAATGGAAAAGCTTTATAGAAATAGAGATAGCTTATTGAAATCCATAACAGTAAGGGTGAAAGGCAAATATGCTATTTTCTCTGTACTGAAAATATAAATTGAACAGAGCATAGTTCCTATGCCTTTCTATTTCACTATCTCTTGTTTATTTACGCAAGAAAGTGATATGTAAAAGTTAACGCATATATTTTTAGTGAAATTCATGCAGATAATTCCAAGCACCACGCACCTCCAACCAAAACCAAAGGCAAGAAAGTGATGCAACACATTTGAAACAAATGAAACGAGCGAATTGAAACCGTATTGCATCTTCTTTGATTGTATGAGAAGTTTTTGCGAAAAACCCATTAAATTCAGAATATTCCTACAGCGCCTGCTCGCCTGGTGTTTTTAATTTTTACCATTCGGATTTTATTCGCAGTTTAATGAAGCTTCCCTCATTTTTCGTCTTTGAGTGTATGGGTTGGTAGGTATGAAAAATAATATACTTAACTATGATTGCCAATAACAAAAATAAATAAATTCATGAATGTTTAGTTCTTAATGTAGTTGTTTTTATTAAAATTTAAATAAGTACATAATACATGTAGAAATTTATATTTTAGTTATTTTTTGTTGCATATACCCATTTGAATTAGTACAAAGCTCAGGTTACCCCGCCGAATGTTTAATAGGTGAACCTAATGAGATTATACTATTAACCATTAATATACCAAAAGACTACTTTAAAAAAAAAAAAAATTAAAAAAAATCACCCCTCCGTGACAATGTTTTCGAGACATTGCCGTGACCAGGATTCGAACCTGGGTTACCACGGCCACAACGTGGGGTCCTAACCACTAGACGATCACGGCTATCGAGGTGATGAACATATTTGTGTTAAATTTGTCAATTGAAGAGAAACTTCTTGATATTTCATGCATAAGTTCCATTTATAATAAATTTATAGATAAGCATGAAATGTTAGATTAAAATGTTCAAAGAAAATAAATGTATTTTTAGAATTTATTATTAAATTCTCAATAATGCATAATAAATACATATTTAGGTTGTTACACAGCGCATGTAGACAAAAGTGTAGACAAAACTAGTTTATTGAATAAAGCAGATACAGTGATTAGTAGGTAAATACTGTGGGAGTTTGTGCGGAAAGTAAAGGGTGATTCAACTTATTCTTCCAACTTGATGATGGAGTGTGTACTATATATACAACTAGTTTATTTTTATATTTTTAACCAATTTTGCATTTTTAATATCAAGTCATCTCAAAAATTGTAATTGTTCAGAAATTATATATTATTAGGTACATTTCTGCAGATATTTGTAGGTAAAGACAACTAATTTATTTGTCTATTGAAACTTAACTCTTATGTAAGCTTCTTATTAGATAAGATAATTGATAGGTTACCAATATTAACCTATTTAAATTATTTATAATTCTTTCAAGAACAGATATGCTTTGCAATTTAGGATATTGGAGGATGATAAATATTTTCTCGGTTCTTGAGTAGTAATCCAGAAAAGTTACAAATGCGTGAAACCAGCACTGCGAGTATTCTCCAATCGATATATACATTAAAAAAAAGGTCTATTGAATATCTTTCCAAAGGCTTCTGTAGCTTCTGGTTCTCAAGATATCTGCATCCAAAGTTATAATGTGGATTTTCTATGGAAAATTCATATAAAATGTGATTTTTTAAGAGCTTGGTTTTTAAAAATTAAAAAAAACACAGAAACTTGTAAAAAGTGAATGAAATTTTTATTTGGATCGATAAAACAATTTCTGCCATTTACTTTTTAAAAATAATTTCACTTAAATGTTGCCCGCGGCTACGCTTTAGGTGGTCCATTCTGAAGGTCCAATTTTGGCAAACTTTTTCACACATTTCGGCCGGAATCTCACCAATGACGCGTTCAATGTTGGCTTCCAAGGCAGCAATCGTGTTTGGCTTGTCCCCATAGACAATAGACTTAACATAGCCCCACAAAAAATAGTCTAACGGGGTCAAATCACATGATCTTGGTGGCCAATTGACTGCGCCAAAACGTGAGATCAACTGACCAAATTCGCCTCTCAATTGATGCATGGTTTCGCGTGCAGTGTGGCAAACACATTTTTCACAGAGCACGAATTTTGATAATAAATTTCAATAATTTGCAAATGTTGTTCAGGCGTAAGTCTATTCATGATGAAATGGCAAACAATACTGAATCGAAATGTCAAATGTTCGTGGAATTTGTCATGTGTGATCTGTCAAAAATATAAACGTCAAAAACCAAGTAGCAAAAAAATCACCCCTTACTTCTTTTTCAGACGTTCATATCTCTAAAACCAAAAGGGCGCACTGAGACGCGGAGTATAGTTCTAAAAAGGTTTTCCATTTGTGTATAATTTGTTTTGAGAATCACTACCCATTTTTTTTAAAGAATTTTTCTAGTAAATTACAGAACATTGACAAAAGGAATTAAAATTTCTATAAAATCACCAGTGTATCTAACCCATCGATATTTACATTTTGAGAAAGATCTCGTTTATATTTATACCTATCCGCCCCTGAAAACCAAAAGTTTCTACAATGTCTATGGTTCTCGAAATATTTTCATCCAAAGTTATAATTTGGATTTTCTACGCAAAAATAAAATCATTTTAAAACTCGAATAGGCATTTATTTTGTATAAAAAATTGCTCTTATGATAAATCACATCGTAAGTACAAGAGAGAAGACTAAATATATTTTTAAAGTTGTTTTTTAATTAATTTTTTATATAAAAAACTTCTTAAAAAAAAATTGTTAGGATAATTGTATGTATTCAATAATATGGGCTTAAAAATATAATTTCGCAAAAAATCCTGATGCGTTTTAGAAATATTGAATTTTAAAAAAAATAATATTTTTTATTCAAAAATCCAAAAAAATATTTTCAGAAAAGTTTGGTAGATATGCAGTATTATATATAATTTGAAGGACCTAGTATATAAAAAATTTAAACGAAATCCGTGACAAAATGGTTGTATGGCAGGTACCATTAATAACAAAATATTTTTAAAAAGCTATCTGACGAAATTGTAGCGTATATCCCACACTTTTTTTTTATCAAAATCGTTAGAGCCGTTAAAAAAATGTGTATGGTAGGTTTTGGACATAAAAAAAAACGATTCAAAAATCAATTTTCGACAATCACCTAAAACGCATAAATACCAAGTTTGAAGAAAATCACTTCAGCCGTTTAGGCTATAGAGCGTTGTACAGACAGACAGACATACAAAATTGCGGGACCCACTTTTTTGGTGGTCTCTATCATCGTAATGTCGTTTGATTAAAATCTCGTGTTCGATTTTTTTTTCAAATGCAAAACTTGCCCTATGGTGCCTATGTCGTAAGTAAAAATGGTATAAAATCTCTAATGACTTCAATAAAACACTGACTCCACTTTGAAGAAAACTTCGATATTAAAATTAATTAAACTCACCAGTTTGATTTGTCTCGATTTTCTTGAAAAAATCATACCTGAAAAAAACAATGACTTTTAAAAATATGCTAAGCTTTGAAATGGTTTAACTTACCTGTTATGAAAAATTTATCATTTTCCTTTATAAAATACGATCCACTAAAACCGATCGCCACACATAGCACCATTCAAATGTACATAATATATTCACTATAGTAAGACGCGCACACGCAAATTTAAACCGAAATGACAAACACTCTTAAGAAAAAATAACAAAACGGTAAACGCGACACAGAAGAGACCACTTTTAAAATAAACGCACTTTTCTTATGAACACATTGAAATGAAAATTTCTTTAAGCAAAAGCAATATTTACCGTAAACGAACACTATCATGAAGGAACGCATACGTCACGCACCGTCGCCGTCGCGAACATTGCGAATTCGCCGATATTTTAAATGGCCGCACTTTGTTTTTGACGAACACGAACATTTTTTTTCAAAAGAAAATTATTGAAATTAGTTTTCAAAACTCACACGTCAAACTCTATACGCAGATACATAATTTATATGTATTGAAAACTTTTAATTACATATATAAAATAAAACAAAAATTAATATTTTTACACGGAGCGATTGCGAAACAAGACCGAACGCGAAAAGCCAATTACCAAACTGAAGACTGAACCCAACTGATTTGCCGGAGCCGGTGCACATTCAGTGCCTATTTTCTATAGGTATGCAATGTGGGTATTTTTTTTATTTTTTGCATACGAAATATAAAAAGGAGCAGAGGCTTTCGGCTCTAGGAATAATATTTATGTATATTTTTTGTTAAATGGAGATTTTTAGATAAAATGTCTTTAATTTTCAAAATAGCTCTTTGTTTCGGTTTTTTTTTGCAAAAACAACGTTACCATTTTTCTTGTTAATTATATGTGTGTATATGTATGAATTCGGTAGAGTAAACAAAATTGTTTGACGTTTCAGCAAATTTAGCCTTGCTTTGGTGTGTGTGCAAGTGCGTGTTTTATATAAAAATCTGGATCTGTGATTTTGATCAAGAAAAGAAGGCGAACATTGGTCCGGAATAACAAAATCCACGAGGGATCGATATTTTGGTTGAAATAAAAAGGACAATATCCAAAAATAGGTAAGTTTTCTGATTTCTAAAAAAAAAAATTTAAACAAGCTATTATTAAGTCCTTAACACGATTCTAGTTAGCAATTTACTATAAAATTAGTAGTCTACTAACTTTTCAAAAATGTTAAGCCTTTTGTTAACTAGTAAAATGCTAATTAAGCAGATAGCAAGGCATTTTTAGGGTTTGAATTTTGATGTCCACAATTATTGTGTTTATGCGTTGTAAATTGAATATATGTTGATAGAAACCCAACATGTGTTCTAAATAAGTATTCGATGTTTATATTTTCATCATTTTAACTTCATTTTTTACAAAAATAAAAGAAATGACAACAGCAGGACTCGAACCTAGGCCTCCCGCGTGCAAAGCCGATATACTATCAACGTGACATCTGGATTTAGTACGATACTAAAAATTTAAAGTAACCATACAGTGATTTTAACTTTAGTAAAATGTTAATACGTTTAAAATTTTGCGCCAATGTCAATAAAATCTTATATTTTTTTTTAGAAATCATAAAACTTACCTATTTTTGGATATTGTCCTTTTTATTTCAATCAAAAAATCGATCCCTCATGGATTTTTTTTTATTCCGGCCTTCTTTTCTTGATCAAAATCACAGTTTCAGTTTTTTACATAAAACACACACTTGCACACACACCAAAGCAAAGCTAAATTTGCTGAAACGTCAAACAGTTTGATTTACTCTACCGAAATGGTAGTGATTTTGCAAAAAAAACCGAAACTAATGCCGGACTTACACGAGTGACAAATTGCCATTATTTCTTCCATTTTATTGACATTACTGACAAAATCGTGTAAATGGTTTGAAAATTTGTCATTCTTTTCGTCATTAAAAAAATGGCAAGGAAGACTGACATTAAATATTGCCATTATAATGGAGTCATGTAAATCCACAATGATGCCATTTTGAAAATAATGGCACATCGCGAGGAAGAATGGACTTGCTCATTCTTTAATGGCAGATTGCCAATATCAATCAAATAGTCATTATTTTACCCCCTGTGAAAGCTTATCATTATTGATTTGATTTTACCATTATTTTGCCAGTTTAATGGCATGAATTAATGGTAATTTGTCACTCGTGTAAATCCGGCATAAGCAATATTTTGAAAATTGAAGAAATTTGATCTAAGAATTTCCCTTTAACAAAAATATACATAAATATTATTCCTAGAACTGAAAGCCTCTGCTGCTCTTTCGAATGCAAAAAATTAAGCAATAGCCGTGTTTTATTATCTCTAATAACCCATATGGTTCACCCCGTAAAAATAAAACTATCTGGGTTATGTACTGATATGTATCCTCTGTTCGCCGAATTTAATACTAATGTTTGCAAACCCAGATAGAAACCTGGATATCGTGTTGTTTTTGTAATACGTGTTAAAAAATAACCCCCCAGACCCAGACCCGTAGATAATAAAACGCATCTAATACATTGCATACCTGTAGGAAATCAGTGGAGTTCAGTTTAAGTTTTCATTTCTTCAGTTTGGCAATTGGATTTTCGTGTTCGGTCTTGTTTCGCGATCTCTCCGTGTAAAAATATTTATTTCTCTTTTATTTTATATAATTAAAAGTTTTAAATACATACATTATGTATGTGTGTATATTGTGTGAGTTCTGAAAACTAATTTCAATAATTTTCTTTTGGAAAAAATGTTCGTGTTCGTCAAAAAAAAGTGCGGCCATTAAAAATATCCTCGAATTAGTTTTGCTACCTAAGAACATTAATAATCTTAATGTTCGCGACGGCGCGGCGGCGGTGCGTGGTCATTCACCTTCATTATATTATTGTTCGTTTACCGTTAATATTGCTTTTGCTTTGGTTAAACAACTTTTCATTTCAATTTTCTGTGTTCATAAGAAAAGTGCATTTATTTTAAAAAAGGTCTGGCTCTGTATCGCGTTTACCGTTTTGTTATTTTTTCTTGAGAGTGTGTCATTTCGGTCTAAATTTGCGTGTGTGCGTCTTACTCGTGAATATAATATGTACATTTGAATGGTACTATGTGTGTCCATTGGATTTATTGGATCGTATTTTATAAAGGGAAATGATAAATTTTTCAAAACAGGTAAGTTAAACCATTTTAAAGCTAAACATATTTTTATAAGTATTCATTGTTTTTTACAGGAATGCTTTTTTCAAAGCCACGCAAAAAACACACATATGTAATTCTTATGCAGAAAATCAAATTGGTGAGTTTATTTTAAAGAAATTTTAATTTTATAAGTACATAAGCAAGTACTACCTGCCCTCGTCAAGAAGATTTATTATTTTTGGTTTAGATATTTACTCTGTATCAAAAAATTGCACATACAGCAGTATATATGTTAGATATGTAACGCGATTTCTTGCAAAATGTAAGTTATACAATTTATTTTCACTCAAATCGTGCTCATATAATTGAGTATATTTTTGTGTGTAAAGGCAACAAAAATTCAATGTCACGTTATTAAAAAAAAAGCTCAAAATGTGCTTGCACTCAAAATTTATCTCAATTAATTGCACATACACTTTTTCAAGTCGCATTGTTTAAAACTAACGGCAAGTATTCTCCGTTTTAATTGCTTTTAAAAATAAATGTTGGAGTTTCTCTGATGTTTAAAGTTCCAATTGAAGCTTAAAAGTGAAGTCGTTTAAAGGATAATTTTAAATTAAAATCAAAATGGAAAAGAATCATAAAAAAGTTCCTGTGGATATAAAAAAATTAATTATAAAAGTAAAAGATGTAAAAAGCTATGCAGAATTTGCGAAAATTGTTGAAAGACCGCGGGCCACAATTCAGTCTGTGGTAAATAATTATAAAAAAAAATAACTCTTATGAGATTGCTGCTGGAAGAGGTAGGAAAAAAATACTGTCAACAAGAATCGAACGGATTATTGAGAGGATGGTCAAGGCGGATCCAAAAATTTCGGCACCACAAATCGCTACAAACCTCTAAGAATCAGGACAACCAAAAGTCAATCCCAAACCATAAGGAACTTACTGCATACTAAATGTTACAGAGGTTGTGTTTCTCGTAAAAAACCGTTTATTTCAAAGAAGAATGCACTTAAACGCTTAGAGTATGCCAAAGAATATATCAACCGACCTGATGTGTTTTGGGAGGAAGTACTCTTCGTGGATGAGAGTAAGTACAATATTTTCGGCTCTGACGGGCGACGTTTTGTTTGGCGTAAACCTAACACCTCAATGAAGAAAGAAAATCTAACACCGACTGTAAAACATGGAGGTGGTAATGTTATGGTTTGGGGCGTTATGGCGGCGAATGGAATTGGTAATCTAGTTTCTGTTGAAAACACTATGGATAAGTTCCAATACTTTTCAATTTTAAAAAATAATTTAAAAGCCAGCGCGGAAAAGTTGGGTCTAGGTAACAGATTTATGCTCATCCCAGATAATGACCCCAAACATAACTCTCAGTTAGTAAGAACTTGGCTGCTTTACAATTGTAAAACAACTCTACCACATCCTCCCCAATCCCCTGATCTCAATCCAATTGAGCATTTATGGGATTTATTGGAAAAGAAAGTCCGAAAACACAACATAACCAACCGAGAGGAGCTAAAACAAGTGCTTCAGGAAGAGTGGCATAAAATATCTTCTGAAGAAACAAAAACGCTGGTAAAATCTATGAAAAATCGTTTACGAGAGGTTATCCAAGCAAAAGGATATCGGACGAGATATTGATATTTATTTATAATTGTAAAAATTTAATTTTTGTATACTGTATGTACAATTTTTTGAGTTTAATTTATGGATTCGAATTTTGTTTATTTTTTTTTTTTTTACTAAAATCATTAAATAACTGTTTAAGTTTTTTTTTGTGCACAAATAAAGGTGAACAATACTTCACATTTTTTTGTTCTCTTAATTTGTTGCTACTTAATAATATATGGAGTATTATTAAAAAAAATAATCTGCTGTATGTGCAATTTTTTGATGCAGTGTATGTACCTAAGTTTCTTCTCCTCGATCCTCGGTGTGTCACTTGAGTGAAACTAATGATACCATCATCTTGCAACTTTTTCATTTGGCCATCAGAATCTTGGAGTTGTGAAGAGTTTTTCAGATTACCAAACAAATCTGCTATACAAAATAACATTAGTCCTTCTGATATTTTCAAGATGCGTGCTTAACTGAACAAAAAAACATCTTCCCGATTCTTTAAGCCAAAAAGCAAATATCGACATTATTTTAATAATTAAATGATTAAATTACCATAAGCACTCTAGGCCTTCTTATTTCCATTTTCAAATGCAAACATCGTAGAACTGTTACTCAGATCAGAACAAAATAAGTCAACCATGCAACAAATCATCAACCTAACTCCAAAAGAACTAACAACTTTAAACCTATAAGCCTATAAACATCATCAGTCATTGGATTCCACAATACCGATGATGATGGTGCAGATGTGTACATGTACATTCTTTTTTTTCGTTCCAAATTTAGACCCAAGTGCGTTCTGTCCAAATGATTGAAATGGCTCTTCAATAATTCAATTGACAGGTGTGAGTGTGGACTTGAGTTACCATCAACAGCAGCTTTAAGGTGAAATGCGTTACAACAGGTGTTTCTTGTGTCGAGATAGGTTAGGTACGTGATGCACACCAGCGTTGGCGTGTGTACATTATTATTTTTATGGACCGACCGACATACTACTAACTACATTTTTTTAAAGTTTTTTTTCCCTCGAGACACGCGAAAGTAAGAAATCGTGACTGAATAAGATGACTTGTAGACATTTTTGTTTTCGTGTCAAGACGGAATCGCAGATCGATTTATCGCGGAAATCATAGTTTTTCTTTCACAGATGTGCTGCGTAAACTGCTAAGCTTAGAGAAGGGATTGAAAATGTGTGTTTTGATGGGGTCGAGAATTTTTAATGGGATCAACTAACTCGTGTGATATATGTAAAAGAGCATTTTGATGTCCCTCGTATGTCATCTTTATTTTAAATCAGTTACACAACACTGTCATCTGTCACGTCACGATCTACTCTGAGCTGATTTATTTTTTTTTTAATAAATTGATCGAGTAAATGCAAAACTAACAAAAGACTATTTATGAAATTATATCTTGACTTTTTTAGATTGTTGATTTTGTAATTGGTAAGAACTTTGAGATTTTAATGAAAACATTGTGTCACGATTTTAAAACACCTGTGCTTAAAATCAGATTTATTTTACCTTTAACTGAATAAATAATTTTTTTAGATGGTTTTTACTCGAGATAAGGCTCTACTTAATAGCTAGCTAAGGATTCGTAAAAAAATTAAAGAAAACTCGGTATTCCTTATACATTAAAGCAGTTTCAGTGTTTGGAGAGTTTACTTTTACGAAGACAATTTGTTGTTATTAGTACAGAAAAGCTTACAATTGTGACACCAGCGAACTCACTCACAGCGAACTTTTTGAGACAGAGTTTTTTTTTAGACTTTTTGAAAACATTTTTCAACATTTCAAAAACGCCAATTCATAGGTATTCATGGCTCGAACTCTGTCGCATTAAAACTCCGATACACAGAGTACTTCATAATAATCGTCTCATTACTGGAAAATTCATCTCCCTGTTTGAATGTGACTCTGCATACTACCAATCTGAGCACTCCTAATGGTAAATTAGTACCTATGCTTTCCTAAATCTTCCGAAGTTAAGAACTAATTCCTTGGACTTGTTAGAGCTTCAACCAGGAACCTCTGATGTGTGTAAGAATCTCAGCCACAGCCGCTAATTGGAGGGCATCCATGATAACTTCGCTTAGAGTGACATTTTGAACATCCGGAACACTAAGCTTACTTTTCTGCAGAAGTTCATTGGTCTCGTATAGAAATTTGTTTCGCATGGAAGTCTTGTGTCTTGGGAAGACTGATTTAATTTTCAATAATTTTCTGGTACAGGGTGGCCCACGAATCGTGCATTTAATCGATGTATTTTATTAATTTCTTTTTATTGGATTAAAAATTAAATTTTATTTTAAATAACTAATGGTTTTTAAAGATGATAGACCGCAAATGAGCTCCACGCTCATCCACGCATATGCGGCACCTGATCAGAAAATTGTTCATGGCCTAAAGGGTTGAAATTGGGATCGCCTCAATTATTGTATTAATGGACTGCTTCAATTCAGTCAAATTCCTGGGTTTCGTTTTGTACACTTCCTGCTTGACATAACCCCATAAAAAAGTGTGGTGCAGTCAGGTAAGGTGACCTTGGGGGCCAGCGGAAAGTGCAGTTTCTGGTTATCAATTTGTTTGGGAATTTTCGTTTGAGCTCCACCATAACTTGTATGGCTACACTTGCTCCATCTTGTTGAAACGAAATCCTGCTGGAAGGGATACGTCTTCGGCGAAGTTCTGGGTAAAAAAAAACTCCTTCAACATCTTTAAATAACGGCCCTCATTGACAGTTTGTGTTACACCGTTTTCTTCAAAGAATTATGGCCCGACAATACACCTTGATGAAACTGCGAACCACACAGTGACTCGTTCTGGGTGCACTTCCGTCTCATGGAGCATTTCTGGCTTAGATTCATTCCAAATATGGCAATTTTGATTGTTAACATTGCCGTTTAAGTCAAAATGGGCCTCATCAGACATGAACAAACAATTTATCAATGTGTTGTCTGCTTCGGCCATTGCAATCATTTTTCGGCAAAATTCCAGGCGAACAGGCAAATCCTGAGGGTTTAACTTGCTTGTAATTTGGACTTTGTACGGAAACAAGTTTAAGTCATCATGAAGTATCCGTTGTAATGACCGTCTGCTAACTCCAATTTGGCCCGATAAGTTTCGAGTCGAAACACTTGGATTTGCCTGTATTGCCGATGCAACAGCTACGATTTTATCCTGAACCCGAACATTGGGATCTCGATGACACGCTCTTCGTTCGATGCTTCCAGACTCGTGAAACATGTTGACCAGCCTCATAATGGTCCATCTACTCGGAGGAGTACCGCCAAACTCCAGCCCAAATTCCCTTTGGAAGGAAATGACGGACTGCAACGAATGGTATCGCTGCACTATCCAAATCCTTTTTTCAGTATCCCAAGCATTCATTTTGATAAATCTAAATAGAAAATAAAAAAAAATAAGCCGATTACTCACACTGAAAAAAGTTATTACGTTTTATTTTTGTAGCACGATTCGATACATAATATAAATATTATTATCACTTTAAATTAGGAAGTAATTTTTGACCCACCTTGTAGTTGGAAATATTATTATCTTTATATTTGTTGTCTCACCCTATCTGTCAATAATTAATGTCAACCTCTAAAATCTAAAATGGCGAAATTTGAGATTAAGTCATTTTTTCTGAAAGGAATGCTTGTCCCATTTTATCCCAGTGATAATATCAATTATATAAACATTAATTTCCATGTACAACACTTAACTCTTTTTCAAGGGCCATTAACCACAATATTGGTATTGCATTAATGTACCTAACCTACCCGTCACTACCGCATTTATTTAAGTTTTTAAAACACGCACTCAAAATTGCAAAAATATTGCAACTGCGCTGCGTAAAGATTTATTGATCTGATTAGTTGTTTTAGAGCATAAACGATATCGGCTTGCGTCGCTGTTTCGTGCGTGCTCACTGCACTGGACTACTGCAACCTCATTATACACCAAATAAAGCTTGGACATAGCCGATACGATTATATCAAATAGCTGGCCATATTTAAGCCAAAAATGGACAAAATCAGTCAAACAAAAAAATGTTATACTATTTTTTGTTTGTCTAAATTTAAATGAATAATTATTCTTGATATCTAGAAACAAAAAAAAAAATTAAAATAAAATCTACGGCTCATCACCTAGCTTAGGCCAGTTCCATACAGTCAAGTCGTTTAAACAAACTATTGAGTATATTTTAACAGCACTCATAAATACTTAATGGTCATACTCGATTTGACTTGAAAGGCCTCTATCTTTTGATTTATAAACCACAATATTTGATGATTTAGAGAATCAACTGATATTTTTTCTGGCTTCACCATATAAGTAGTATAGTTGTTGCGGTGCAGCTGCAAGCAATCTTTTATAAACTTTAATATCTTTCGAAAAACCAACTTAATTTACATTCAATTGACATAAATTATTATTGGTCTTGATGAAAAGCAATGGTCCATGCCATAATCCTCTATCCAACTGTGACGGACAGTCTTTCATATAAGAAATACATTTTTTTTTTAAATACGAAATCGTAAAATATTTAATTAATAAAAATTAATAGATTATTATGGATTTTTTTTGATTTGTTGGTTATTCGGAATTAAATTAGTAAATAATCACAGGGAAACTGGTCTTGGTTAGCCGCACGTTACATTTTTTTGGGATACATTTAGTGAGTATTAGTGTCACAACAATATCATAGATTTGATTCCTGTCATAGATGTGTTTTTGGCATCGACTGATTTTCAATCTTCGTACCAAATTTAATGATAAGATTGTTCGATTCTGCCATTGTTATTAATTTTAGGTGGATTATTGCTATTCAAAAATTTGGTAATATTTTTGGATTCTCCAATATTTTTATAAAGCTTTCAAGAACAATTATTTTTACTCGTAAAATCAAAAATACCAACATCTTTTTCTGAATTTCTTGCAATTTCTGGGATAGTGATTTCTTAAGATAATTTAATTCCCGTAATTCCGTCGTCTGATTTTCGACTTTCTCATAAACAACACAACGGGTGTCAATCTTTTTTTTTTATATGAGGCTTATCTAATTCTTAATAATGATCTAATTCTTAGAGATTTCTGTCCAAAGATTTCTCGAAACCCGACAACTTTCAATACCTCACCATCTGTCGTTTGCGGTTTTAAGAAAAGTTTGTTGTATTCTTAAATTTTCTTGCTCCAGTGGCACAAATATCCCGGAAACGATTTAGCTCGGTTCCAGTGATGATCCGGATTTGGCCAGTTCGTCTACGATTTCATTTCCTTGTATGTCACTAGCCTTGTATGTCCTAGCCCTAGGACCCAGGTTAGGGTGCATAAGTTTCTTAGTTCATTGCAGCAGCGGATCACTAGTTTTGACGTTGTGACAATTGAGGAAATGGCTTTGATTGCCGCCTGGCTGTCTACGAAAATGTATATATTTCTGTTGACCATTTTACCTGCGGAAAGATATTTAGCCACCTCAACTATTGCGAGTAACTACGCCTGAAATATGATTTGGTTAAGGGAGGATTTTCCAAACAGATTCCTGATCCTACCTCCATTTCGGACTTATATCCATATCCCTTTACAACAAAGCAATTATTGAACGAACATATTCAAACGTAGCTGAGCAGAATGATGTTGAGTCCCTTTCTGGGTCCTCTGCCCCGCTCCGCTTAGTGTCTTTAAAACAGTCAATTTTCAACAATTTTTTAGAACAACAGTGTCTTTCTCTTCGGGGATTGCAACAACCTTAACTCCATTTTTGGGTAATATTGCCCTTAAGGAAATATCATATTAGACAACTTTTTCAAAGAACAATAATTTGCATCCAAAATATTTTGGCAATATTTTGAATTTGGAATTTATTTATGACTGATACAACTATCAATCGTTTAATGGACTCTTAAATCTTTAGACTATTCTTCAGCCAGTTGTTCCCCGGAGAGCTTTTTGGTGTTGCTCATTTTTTCAAGTCAAAATGGACGCTGAGCTGGTTACCATGCAAGTTAAATAATTAATTGACTTTAAATGCATATAAACTCATCTGTATTTAAATTAGAACAAAATTTCTAATATTATGCATTATTAAATCTAGAACTAGTTTAAAGTTAAATCAATAATTTAAACAATTTATTCGCTGCTAAAAAGCTCTGCTGAAATTATTGTATTAATTCTCTGGTGATTCAGACCGAAAATGTCCAATCGTCTTAATTTCTCCTATAATTAAATATACCACTTTAAACATGGAAGCCCACCTCCTTGTCTACTTAAGTTGTGTCATATTCAATTTAATTATGAAAATCTTTCGAGATTTACATTTAAAAACCACTCATGCTTCAATAAAAGGTTTAACTGATATTACAGCATCTCTGCGCAGCACCTAGTGCTTAAAGGTGTGATGATTTTTTTTTCATGTAAATTAACAGATTGCATCTTAGATTGATAATTATCTACAATTTCGTTAAATAATTTATGCAATTGAAATCAACATCTGGTTGATGGGCAATTAGTCCTTTGCATTATAGTTCGACAGTTTGCTACATCTGCTATACCTGCAGCGATGAGCTTAGTCCACTTTGCCATCTGATGACTCGATGAACATACAATATTTATTAGATATACTCGTATCTGTATATACATTCTATAATGTACAAGTTTATATTAAGAATTGTCGTTTTATAAAATAAAAATATAATAAATGATGAAAGCGTGGCAGAGTGGTGGGTTTGATGTTTGCTGAAGCTTACTTTACTTACCCAGGAGGGAGTGGTTAATTACTGAAGCTTTTCAAAGAGTTGACTTTATTTTATGTAAGATCATTCTCATATTTAAGTTGGAGGTATTACGACAGATTG
The DNA here is from genome assembly GCA_910595825.1 of Philhelius pedissequus. Lineage (NCBI taxonomy): Eukaryota > Metazoa > Arthropoda > Insecta > Diptera > Syrphidae > Philhelius > Philhelius pedissequus. Next base: position 93,990,622 of record OU343163.1, on the reverse strand, counting down.
TAATTATTATGCATTAAGAAAAAATAACCTGTTTATGCTTTACACATTTACTTAATGTTTGGTGTTGAGTTTTAATTGATCTATCAAACTGCTGGCAATAAAATGTATTTATATCAACTTTTGAAAAATACACATTATTGCTAAAAAATATTTGTATAGTACAAATGGGTTCAAATTAGTAACAGTTATCTTGAAGATATGAATACGATTACAAAATTAATTTGAATTAGGTTCTTTTGCTTGAAAATCTTGTCTCCCATAAAGACTAGGTAGATGGTAAGATTGAATATTATTTTTTATAGTCTACACGCGCTCAAAGGGATTATAATACCCTTTAAATGTTTCACCACAGCGCGGGCTTTAGGTTAGGAAGAGAAAGAAGGATAGGAAAGATGTGTGACGCGGGTGGTTGTTGCCTCAGATTTTATCTCCAGGGATGGCGGCTAAACTAATGCGGAGAAATTTCCGTATCTTATTTATCTATGTCCCTTATAATTCGCATTGTTTTTTTTTTCATTCGTTGTCCTACATATTTATTGGTTACTAGTTTTAGTCAATCACATGTTGTTAGTTCTATGCCTAAACAGCATGTAATGAGTAACCCAGCAGCTCGTATGACATTTATTGTAGAATTGGTTTTTTAATGGAAAAATAATATGACATAGACTACCTTAGGGATAGAACCTGTGACCATGAGGTTGACAGGCGAACACAACTATCGAGCCACGGCCACCCCCAAGGTACATCAATGATAATTGGATCATGACATCTTTTAAATTGCCATTGCATCTTCACGAGGTGGAATGCCCCCGAGAGGTCTAATTTACAATGACTATGGTGCATTTAAGCCATGGCACTTTGACTGTTATGACATAGCACATATAAGCGGGTTATTGTCAAAGATTTTGGACTTTAGGAAACCCTAAAAAAAATCGGAGGAGGGGAAATTATTCAATTTCACACGGGAGAGTCCTAGTGGCTGTGCATAATATAAAAATGCTCTCAATGCAGGCAAGACCTATCACTTTTTTGTGCCTAGATGAAAACTTGAATTGGTTCCAAAAATATAAAATTTAAAAAAGATTGATGTCTCCGATTTGTTTTATAGATATTTTGTATACTTTCAGTAACACCATAAGGCAAGTAGTTTGGATCACTTGACTTGAATAAACCATATTTTCAGAAAGGCGAAAAAAACCAAACAGACCTCATATTCATTCAGCAAAACCATTCTCTAACTGATGACTCCACTCTAAAAAAACTCACATCACGAATTATTTGTATTTTTTCTCCTTTTCGCAGTATATATACAAATGTAGGTAAATCTTTAACACAATTACTTAATCCATAATTTATTACCCATCGATGAAAAATTATATCGAAATATGTATTTCGATTAACATTACATAAGCTGTGAGAATGAACACTTTTATGTTCGTTCGGTCAATTCAATGACTATATGGTAGATTCGTGATATGAATTTAACACTTGCACCCAATTTACAATGAATCATTTCTATGATTTTTTCTACAACATAATCGTGATAGATAATAATATAAATGATACAAAGTTATTAGTGAGAGAAATAAAATTTGAATTGCCAACCAATATAGTAAAATGAAAAGTTCGTAGTTCAGCTCTTTTATTATTTATTTTTTCGAGGGCGAATATTTGAACACTGCAAGTTGGTCAGTTAGTAGAAAAAAATGTCTTTCTTGTTTGATTATTTAAAACAAATCAACATATTTGATTCGCTATAATTTCTAGATATGAATCAACTATTGTCAATGATGTACAAAGCATAATAATGCCCGTCAAAAACATATTCCATAATTCAAAGGGCGAAACAATAGAATCTATAAGTTGCCACTCCTCAATTCTATCTATAAAGATTTTTTTTTCAAGTTATGCGCTTCAAAACCCAATTATGTCTTTTATAGTTAAAGCGGGACCTTCCCCCAAAAGCAATTATCCATTAACGGCTGTTACATCTCTCATCAGTTTACCCGTAAAATAAAATTTGGGCACTGTCAAAGTATAGAGATTCCTACTTTAGCCGCACCACACGAATGCTGAATTCATTACCCGGGCGCAGAACCATATTTGTAGCCAGCTTAATGAAAATTCCTTGAAATTGAGGTTTGGAATGGTCTCGCAGGTAAAAGAACTCCGAAGATTCTATAGTGGTATTGATATCGAGTCACCGCCAGCAACAACAGATATCCAAGATACAGTCAACCTTCCCAGAAAAAACCAAAGAAGCTACACTCAACGTTATATAAATAACTCTCTTTGGCAAAATAATTAGGAAAAAAGTACCCTATCTCAGGGACTAGAAGGACGGAGTTATTGTCAATCTGCGACATCTAAATTATGCATAACCAACGTGCTATTAGAATTTTATTTGTGTTTCCAAAATTGATAACAACGATCATTCTGGAAACCATACAGCCCAAAATCGATTCCATACTGAAGATAATTTTTGGTGTCTTTCAGCCAATCTACCACAGAAGACCTGGAACAGAGTTAGTCGTCAATCCATATGGAAATCACTTCATGGTGTAGACGAATTCAAACACAGACACCAATCGAAGAGGTTGAGTAGTTCAACTATTTTTGTCTGCATTTTTGAATCAGCGGATGGTGTTACAGATCTGGCGGAAGACTAATGCAGAAATATATCCAAAATTGGAATTGGGAACCCATTCAAATCTCCTTGCGCACGAAGCAGAATCCTAGAGGGACAATCTTATTGAAGACCGTTAAGGATGGAAGTCATTTATTGGCACTATATTTATAGACTCACCCTATATCATCATAAGACATGGTGATGACGATTGAGCTTAGACCCAAATTGATACCCTCTCTAACAGATTTAATATCTTAACTTAAATTCCATTGATATTAAAAAAACTCAAAATTTACTCAAAAAGCCTTTGAAGTCTTGACTTCAATCAGAAAACATCAAAGACTTGAAATCCATAGAAAAATATTTTCCTTTTTTTTATTCAAAAAAAAAACAACAAAATAAGTCCACCCTCCAAGAAAAAAAAATCGAAAATGTTTTAATTAAACTATCTATCTCTTAAACTCATTTAGCCTTTTTCCCTTGGGCTTCGTCTATGTATTTTTTGTTTCATTTATTTATTCATAAATTTAAATATAAGCTTGTAATTGACTACATTTATAGACAAACGTCAATCCATGGCACACGTACAACACGTATATTGAATAACAACTTGTTCGACAGAGCCTTCAAATCAAACCGACACGCGATTACAACCAGATTAGATTCTACGAAGCTAACATGTTTCTGACACAGATCTTCTGGGAATTATATCGGCCTGATGCGATAATGCCAAAAATGGAACAGCACAGCTGTTTGAAATTTCCGAAGCAGACTTTTATTTCCACACCTAATAGCCGATCACGCAGTTGGATATCGATCTCCAAGTTGCACCCAACCACGTACACAAACCAACACACACATGATGTCATTAGTTTTCATGTAAAAAGTTATGTTTAACTGTGCACATGTTAAATACCAAGCGGATAACCAAAATCTTAAACAAAAATATCTTTTCCCAATCAAATAAATTATTCGAAACAAGAAATCAAAATAGTTCTGTTGGCCATTACCATGTTCGGAATGTCTGTTAGACAAAAGTTGCAAGTTGTTGGAGCCAAAACATGGTAATTCGATCTGGAAAGACACCCCGATCGAGCCGATCAATGATCATTTCAAGAGTGCGTTTTTGAATAGTCTTGCAGATTCTTTAAATAAAGTTACGAACTAGGTATTTGATGCATTTGGATTGGTGTCAAATTCAGATGCAACACTCTTTTGCGCTTCATTTGAGAGGAGATACAATTCAAACTTTCATTTTTTTTAAAGTCTGGTTAAATAGATGAAATCTGGAGTGATTGGATTAAAATGTTGTTTTTATAATAAATTGGTTTGATAATGAGCCCCTCACTTAAATCTCGTATTTTTGGTGAATGTTCTTTTTCTGTTAAGTAGCAACTGCGATGGCAGAGTAACAACCTTGAAGAAGATATCTTTATGTGGCAGAGTGTACGATGGTATTTCGATAAGTGGCTCTCTACTTACCTGCACTTGGTTAGGCAACAAAATAAAAAATGACGAAGATTGGGGTAATTGACATTATTGTTTTATGGAGGTTGTTCTCGAAATTGAAGCAATTGCAATAATGATAAAAAATAAAATAAAAGAACAAAACTGGTTAAGCGATATGAAAGGAACTTTAAGCTGAGATTGAACAAAATGAGAGGAAACAAAAAAAAAGTAAATAAAAGTGTAATAAGAATATCTCAAAGTCCTGTTAATTTTTTTCCATCTAGGATTTACCATAATTTTAAAATAAAACATACTCCGTCTTAAGGCTTCACATAGCACATAAGTGGAGCAGACAGAAAAGCTGTCTTCATCAGAGAAAAGAACAAAGAACTCTAGAGGGAAGCAAGGAGCAATGTGCAAAATAGCAAAGTTAAAGTAAACAAGCAAGAGTTAATTCTTTTCTATTTAAATATATTATGATTATATTTTTATTTTGCGAATACAAATTTATCCTAACGTGGAAGTCTAGTTTAAAATCGCAGCGATAAGAGTAGAGAAATCAAGCATGTTCGAAGACGCTGCTTTATGCTTCTTTGTTGACATCTTGCTCCATTTCAAACGACGCACGCTGTACTCTGTTTGCTAGTGCTATCCTTTCACTACCCGTGTTTGTTTTCTCTGCTTTGGTGTTTGCTCTCGCTCACTCTCAGCACCACTCTGTGTGTACACAATGATTGATTTAAGAGTGAGAATGAGAGTGAGAGTGGAATTGTAAAAGCATCAAATCCTCGTAGTCGTTTTACATCAAACAATAAGCGGTGTGATCATATCGAAATCTATAAATTGAAAGAATTTTAGCGAAGGTCGTACTCTTTCTTGTCCCCAGTTACGTCACAGTTGCTAAAATTACAACAATAAAGTTATAAAATCCAGTTGTCGTAATCTTAATTTTTGATCTAAAATAAATAAATTAATTTTATAAATCCAATCAGGGAATGATTTTCTACCTAAACTTTGTTGTGTTCGGAACAATAATGGTGCTTTCAAAACATGACACTTCATTTTGTGAAATTCGATTTTCAGCTCGAGCAACTGTCAATGTAAATCTTTGTTGTCAGTTTTTGCGCGACTAAAAATGTCCTGTTAAAAATGTTGTATATTTCGGTGGGTTCGTAAAATGTTGTATCTATTGTCACCGTCCTAAATTTATATTTTGACAGATGGAAAATATAGCTTCATGTTAGTTAAGAGTATGTATATAGTTATAGCTATCAGCGGAAATGTCAAAATCGAGATGGTCCTTATCGAAGAATAAAACATTTGTAAATTTATAAATATCGTAGCCAAACACACCACCCAACAATTTTGACATTTTGTGCCTTGACGGAAAAAAACGTATTCATTTTTTTTTCAGATCAGAAAGAAGTATATTTTTTTAATCTTTGCTTAATATATAACCCTGCGCCTCTTTGCAATAATTGATTTCAGAAAATCAGGCAGGCAATTGAAATTTAAAACACAGACCACAAATTTCATGAAATTAATTATTTTATAAAACTCAATTCAGACATTTGTTCTTACCATCACTGTGGAAATAAACGAAAGAATCATTTAACGTTTAATGTAAGTTCCATTCACATTAATACTAACTTGCACTAACGGTAGCTCCAATAACCGGTTAATTGTGTAAGTAGATTGAAATCAATTTTTAAAAATAGATTTACTTTTTTTGGGAAACCAATTACATAACCCTGAGCCTCCACAAACAATTTTTATTTTTGTTTTTATTTCAGCAATTATTGCAGACATTTTTATTTCTTCGATCATTGAGCAAATTATTTCATAAAATTTTATTGACAACCAGAGTGTCAAGCAAACAACACACATTGTAATTACACTTTCACCCTGGAATTCCAAATCAACTCGTCAATAAACACAAATGTCAGTCGAACTGACATTAGACTTCAAATTATCTATTCATTTATTTTAATTGAGAAGGTAAGAAATAAATGCTGACACCGATTTCGTAAAATAATTTATTTCATGAAATTTATGGTCTGCATTGGAAATTTCCATTGCATGTTCGATTTTCTGAAAGAAATTATTCCTTGTGAAGGCGCAGGGTAATCGAATTTTAGAATTTTCTCTTTATAAAACCAAACATAGTGATTTACCTACATTGAACATTTTTTCCTTAAGAACCAAACTTTGGTTTTCAAATTTGTGTAAATTGGCGAAAATCAATGGAAACAATATCGGCATCGCTTCGAGGGTTCCCACAATTTTATATCCCTTGTTTATATTTTGCGTACAAGAACAATATCCACATTGTAATATAGCACAGTATTTGACAAGAAAAATTATATTTTAATACTGAATTTTGGAAACCGAATTTTGGCACGTACAGAATTTTTCCCTTGTACTTAAAGTGTTCCTTTGTATATTACGTTTTATAATATTTGTTATCCTTTATAATTTTCTTAAACCAAATACCTATTTTCGAAGTAAAAATCATCACTCAGTCACTTCTATTCATTACATATATTTAAAATGGTATACATTTTCAAAACAATTTGCTTAAATTACCTAATTTAAAAATTTATTAATGCATAGGTACATCATTTCAGCTATATAATTGAATATTGCTTATTTATTATATATTAGATAACTATTATGTATATTAAATATTATTTTATTAAAACATATTTTATAAATATAAGATAAAATATCAAAGCTCTGGTAACACTAATCGAAAACACTCTTCTATTCACAAGAATTACAAACTCTTTCACAAGAAACAAAAACTAAAAAAAAAACATAAAATGATGCATCACCGTTCGTTCATCTTACCGATCAGCTGTTCCAAATCTGAAAAGAGAAAGAAAATTTGCACACACACTCATTTCTACCAAACCTATGCATAGTTTCAGTGATTGATTGAATTTTCCGACAAGTTTTACTTTTCAACTTTTGCCTTACACCATCATTATCATCATTTTATGCTTCTTCTGTTTGTCTCGTTATTATTCCAATGAACTGTTACCAAGTAGTAACACACCTCCACAAGAAACCGCACTGACAGCTCAGCTGTCAAGCAGGTGGGATTTTTTATTTGTTTTTGTGTTAAGAGTTGAATCTCGACGGCAAGCGACAAGATTAAGAACGGCTTTTTCAACAAAGCCGGCGCGATGATGACTCTGATTGAGCTTGTTTTTGGAGTGGAGACGTAGTGCGGTAACAGAGAAATTCTCTGTCATGCATTAACAACAACAAGATTGTTTGTACCAAGAGACTCGCCGTCTCTTTAAGTGAAGGAATTCCAATTCCAGCCAAATTAGCATTACCATCCGGTGGAGCAAGGTGGTTGTTGGTTTTAAGGAGACTTGGAGGCAAGTTGCTACAGAGAAAACGATCAGTGATCAGTTGGCAGTCATCGGTAGCGGTTCAATAAACGGTTAGTTGTAAAAAAGAGTTTCTATACCAACATAAGAAAATATAAACGTGCGGATTTCGGGTGTGTTGTAAGGAGAAAAAGAGAGAGGTGGTGATTGTGAATGTGAGTTTTTATTTTGTGAAAATTTTCGAAATCACATTTGGCGAATGAAAAGTGTGTAACGGTATGAAATTTGCATTACACACCGACGACCGGTTAAAAGAAAAAGAAACGAAGATAAATTTTAATTTTACGTGTCTTCGCAGTTATTCGACTTTTTTTTTTATTCACCAACACAAATAAAAAACCAAAATCTAATTGTTGCAATTAACAAAAAATAAAAGAAGAAGACGTCTCACATCCGCGGATTATTTGATTAATGTCTTTGTTTATGTTTTTTTTTTCGTATTTTTAACTTCAAAGTAAAGAAGTAGAAGTAAATTTAGAAACTGTGTTTTTTTTTGTTCATTACACCATACATAACGAGCGGTTCTTTGCGTGGCTCTTAAGTGTAGTTTGTATTTTTTTTATTTCTTTTCTTCAAATCTCGGTCAAATATTTTTTTTTATCTTCACATTATTTTAATACAAAGGTGTATCTGTGAGAGTGGTGCAAGAGAGAGCGTGGTAACCTCAAGAATTCATGTTGGAACGAACGACGACGACAACTTCGTAACTAATGTGTGTGTGTTTTTTTTTGGTTATGAAAATTCTTGCGAATGCGTTCGAAAGTGCGCGGGTGATTTGTGAATTTTTTTTTTGTGAAAGTTTTTCCATAAGGCGAAAGAGAGAAAATTTGAATATCTGAGAAATTCTGAGAGATAACAAAATTCACATGAGGGTAAAACTGGTACAAACATTTGTTTTTTGTTTTATGAAAATTGTATTGGAAATCTATTTTTATAAACTAGCTATTTACAGAGTAGTTTTTCTTATTTATGATTTTGTAAATTATTCGCTTATGTTTCTAGCTCATGTTGGCAGATGTTGTGTTTTGTGTTTCATTGGCCTCATCTGCTCCAAAGTATCACTGATTTTTACTTCCAATATAGGTCATGTTTTTTCATTTGGAAAAAATCGAACTCGAGATTTTAATCAACATTAACATTACGATGATAGAGAATACTAGGTCATAAAAATGAAATAATGAACTATAGACCTATTGCTAAGCTATCCGTAATGCCTAATGAGTCAATCGTATGTAGTGTCCTTTCCTTTCATTCTAGTTCAATTATTTGTGATAACCAGCATGGTTTTGTGAAAAAGCGTTCTACTGTTACCAATCTGTTTAATTTTACGTCCTTTTGTTTAGATGTTTTTGAGAAACGTGAACAAGTAGATTGTATATTTACTGATTTTAGTAAAGATTTTGACAAGTTGTGTCATAAAACACTAATTTTTAAATTGTTTGTTCAAGGTTTTAACGACATTTTATTAAATTGGATTTCATCGTACTTAGAAAATAGACAATATGAAATAATATTTCGTAATGAATGTTCGACTCCGTTTGTAGGGAATTCAGGTGTCCCCCAGGGCAGTCATTTAGGTCCAATTTTATTCATTTTATTTATAAATGACTTGATTTCAATCATAAAAAAATCGTCTGTCCTTATATGCTGATGACATTAAACTTTTCAAAAGAATCTACTTTTGTAAGATGACTTAAAATTATTTAGGGAATGGTGCAATATTAATCGGTTTTAAATGTTGACAAATGTAAAACCATGAGTTTTACACGCAAGAAAGTTCCAATTGTTTTTGATTATATGTTTGATTCTTGTTCTTTAAGTAGAGTATCTATTTTTTCTGACTTGGGAGTTGTTTTAGATTCGGAAAGCAAATAGAATCCTTGGTTTCATTAAGAGTTTTGGCCGAGATTTCCGTGACCCTTATGTTTTCAAACTATTTTTTGTTTCATTTGTGAGACCAATTCTTGAGTATGCCTGTGTAGTGTGGGCACCTTATTATTCTGTCCATATAATGAGAATTAAAGCAATTTAGAGGAGGTTCTTGCGCTTTTGTCTCCGTTTTCTTACTTGGTTCCGTGGAAACCCTCTGTCCCCTTATTCTCAAAGACTTGCTTTAATTAACCTTCCATCCTTGGCAAATCATAGAAAATATTTACAATTTTCTTTTATCGCAGCAATAATAAATGGAGCAGTATCATCACCATCGGTTCTTTATCGTCTTAACTTTAGTTTTAGTCGCTCAAGTAAACGACTTCAAAGACCATTGAATCACTGAATTGAATGGCTGAAGCCATTTTCTTCAAACCTGGTACTTAAGGGTTTCAGGTGATTGTCTCAAATAGATTTTTTAATGGTTTTTTTTTTAGCCCCAAAAATAACGGTACTTGCCATACAATTTTTACTACCATCTTAATTATCTCCAAAAACGGCTTTAAAGATTTTGATACAAAAACAAACTACCTACTTTTGGTTTGGGTAGTCTAAATTTTGGCCCTGCCATACAAACATTTTATTGATTTTCGATCTTCGACTTCTTCCATCGATTTTGACTTTCTCATAAACTTATCGACGGATTTCGATGAAAATTTGTATGGTGGAGGTCATTTGAATTCTAAATAATACTGCATACTAATATTTTTTTTAAATGTTTTTTTTGGATTTAAAAAAAAAAACATTTTTTTTTGTTGAAAATTCAATATTTCGGAAACGGTTGAGCGATTTTCTTGAAATTTAGTTCTTAAATTTATATCATTAAGAGTCGATTTTTTAATCTCCATATAAAGGGGCAGTTGCCAGAGTAATAAACATACTTGGCTGTTAAACAACCGGATAACAACATTGAATTTTTCAATCAAGAAAAAACAATCTATAGAATCTATTAATTTGAACGTCACTTATATTTCGAGGATCAAACTTTTCACAGAAATTCATTTTTGTTTAACGTTTATTTCAAAGCAATAAGTTTTGAAAATATTTTTGACATCGAAAATAGCTACGTATTTATTTTATTCCTCAGAATAAATCCTTATTCCGTTCTAAAATTAGTAGATAGCTTTATTCTTAGGATTAAGCTAGTTACAGCTGTTGAAAACCCGATTTTTGCTCTATCTGTAAAAAATGGCCCTAAATACATAAAATTATCATACCTACTAATTTTTTTTTAATTTACAATTTTTTGTACATACATACATACATACATATGTATACATTACATATGTATGTAAATAATTAAAAAAAAAAGTAAAAAAGACTTAAAAATATATTGAGCTGTTTCTACTTTGTGCTTCAGATGTGATCGACCATAAGACCAAATACATGCGGTTCAGTCGTGCATTTTTTTGCGTAATAGGCCCACACGGGTTTTTAATTTTTTTCACAATCTGCCATGCATTCTTGCAGTCAAAAAAGTAAATCGTATTCTTCTCAAAAAGAGCTCCAAGATATTTATAAATCAGTTTTTTTTAAAGCTTATGTTTGGTAGAAACATTGTTTGTTTTCTTTTCGATTTTTAGAAACCGATCAGTTTTCCAACTGAATAATTTCGATAAAATTTGTCCACCCGATTTCTAAAGTTTAACTTTTAAAGAAATTATTTCTCTTCAAAAATTAAAAAAAATACTTTTTTTGCAAAAAAATTAATATGAAGTTTTTTTTTTTCAAAAACTGTAAAATAAATTGAAAGAAAAATTTTACATTGATGGTATAATTTATATTTAGGAATTACCACTTTTACGTTGAACGCTAATTACAACGAAGCAAATAAATACCTAAATAGATATGTACGTTAAGCACTAAGCAATAAAACAGACCAGAACTTAAATGCTAATATATCATAATAATTTCTATATATATTATCACATCAATGTAAAATTTAATAAAAACAGTCTCTCGAAATATTGAAAACACCAACGAAGCGTCAAGAAAGAATGAAATAATCTTATTTACATCCGGAAATTACTGATATTTAAGCCTGTCTTATAAAAAAAATCATTTATTAATTTAATCAAAATACCAGATTAAAAATTTCAAGTAATTAAAGCAATTTTTTTTTTTCAAAATAAATATTTCGTTAGTCGTTCTAAGTCTTCTAAATTTTGTAGCACTTTTTTGACATCTTCTTGAATACTTAAAAAAAAACTATTTTCCTAAAAAATATCAAATTACAGGAGGTCATGCGAATTCTTAATTTTGGATTTTGATTTTTGGAAACAAAATATCCTTTTTTTTTGAAAACTGAATACATATTTCAAAAACGGGTGGACAATTTGAAATTATGTTTTTAAATTTATATTGTTAAATACTTAAAATTATTAAGTATAATACCAAGAATATTATTATAGTTTTATTTAAGAATTTTTGTATATAATAAATTAAGTACCTATTTACTCTTTTGTTAGATGTTGGTATGATGTAAAACACAAGATTTTTAGTAAATAGCAAAATATATTTAAAGTTTTTACTTATTTTGTTTTTATACAAAATTTCTTTATTTTTTTTTTTGTAAAAAATAATTTTTTTTGGGAATTTAATAAAAATCCACCAAAAGATTTTTTTTTTAAAAATCGAAAAAATCAATTTTTCGAAAATTTTTGCATGCACTAGTAGATATTATAGAATTCGACGGACGTCCTGTGTAAAATTTTTTATCGAAATCCGTTGAGCCGTTAATGAGAAAGTTGAAAATAAAGAAAACCCGTTCTACCTATAATAACATTTTATTAAAAAAAAAATTAAATCAAAATATGGACTATGCAAGGTAGTGCACAGATGTTTGCTTATCAAAAACCTTATACCTCTTTTCAAATACATTAAACTCAAGTACTCACTACAATTTTATCTTATATTCACTACATTTTGCAGTGTTAAAAATATTCACCCACATTAGAGTTTTAAAATTCTTAAATACTGAGTTTCAGTTTTTTACCAATTATTAGATGACATATTATTAGATAAGAAATTTTAATTTTTAAACAGTACAAGTTATTGTAGTCAGTAAATACCAATCTCATAAAAAAACACCATGCAAATTTCAAAATAAATGTGAATCTTATTTATTTTTCACTAGTGTATTTTTTTTTTAAAGCACAAACTTAATCATTGTTCCATTTCCAAACAGAGTACATGTCCCCAAGTCACTGTGCTAAAATTAACTAAAATTTCTATCCAAGGTCTAATTTATTTGTCATATTATTATTATGTAGACATTTTTAACTAAATGCAATTTAATCATTTTAAATTTCAATTTTCTCTCATAAAGACGATATTTTGGGTGTTAAATGTAATATTCCTCAATTTAATTGTTCCTGCTCTTAATGGACCATTTCATTTAACGAGTAGTTTTATGACACTATTGTTTTTCTGTTCTATAGGTATTTAGTCAAAATGTCAATGACTCTTTTAAAAATGAATATCATAAACCAAATATTTAGCGAAAGGTGAATAATTTTATTCAACAACTCTTCTTTATTCTATAAATACACCCTGCGTTTCTTGATTAATGCTAAAATTGTATAATATTTTTTCTTAAATTTGGCAATTGATGAAATTTACCAACATGATATCAGATAAGGCATCACGTTATCCAGTTTGAATCTATTTTAAACTTAAATATTATTATGAAATATTAATAATATTAAGTGACCTTTCAGTAAACGTCAAATCTGGATTATTGCGTCACATTCGTTTCAACCTTCTATTAGTATTTGGATTAAAAGCGTTTTAGACGCATTTTCGGTTGTCGGATGTTTACTTTGTGCCGCAAAAATGTGCAGCGAAATATGGTATATTTTTTACAAATGGCAGCAAATGTCAATTCTATTTTGACATTAATTTTGAAGTAAACAGATACTGAAAAAACGTCAACAAAACATAAATCACTTTTCTCCTAAAAAACGGTGAATAATTGTTTCGGTTGACATTTGCCGCCAATTGTAAAAAATTACATCATCTACCAATAAAATGTCAAACAATTGTTCCCTTTTCAAAATCTCGCTTAAAATGCTTCGCAAATTAAAATTCCGCATTATTGAAAAGCGAAGATTTGTTAATACGAGATTTTAATAAAACAATATTTTTAAAACGGGAGGAGTTTTGTTATTACTGAAAGTTTTAAGTATTTAAAATTTAGCTATGTAAAACGTATTTAGTACAAACCCCGTCATTAAAACGTTTCTATATCTATTTATACCTCGTTAATCAGATTAGAAATATACATATACCCAATCAAGTGATCTTCAGTGTATATTAGCCTAATTCATTCATTTGTTGGTGGCAGGTATTGCGTTGGCCCGCATAATTTAAATAACATAAATAAAACAACAAACAACCAACATAATTGCGTCAAAGTTTGTTCTTATGAATTTTATTTTATTTTTAAAAAGATACATATTTAAATAAAAAAAATATCTTGGTTAGTTTATGCAAACAGAATTGGCTTTGTTTAAGAATTTCATGCGAATCTAACTTGTTGGTATTGATTTTAATGCATGCAAGTTGATTAATTTATCGTATTTATCTACATATGTATATTTTAGCAAAAAGGTTTTTGTATGTCATAGGTGTGTATTTTTATTTTGTAATCCAATCAAATATTAATACATTAATTATGTATGCACATTTTTTTATATAATTTAATGTAGAAGAATATTTTCATAAGAAGAAACTGAATATATAAATCGAAATGGGAAAAAGTCTACCGATGGGTTATTATCTGTTGACATGCTATCAAAGTTTCCATTAGTGTTTTTCAGGGTCTAGAGGTCTAGACAGTCGAGTAATAAAATTTATAGAGAAATAGTTTTACTTTTAAGACATGCTGAGCCTCTAGCTGCTATTAAGATTTGTTTACAAAATTAATAGAAAATATTTAGTTAAATTGACAATTTTATCAACGTTATGACTTGAAGAAATCTCCAAATTTATTCATCAGGGAGAATATTCAAATAATACTTATCAGCTCTATTATTGAATCAAGTATGGCGGAGGGAGCCAGAGTCACTTTCGACATATTCACTTTTACCGAATCTTTGAATTCATTTACGCGTAGTATTCCCATTAAAAGCCTTGTTGATTGAAAATACTTTAGGTTCATTATGAGTGAAGTACAAAATTAAATTTTTTCTAACTCCCTGGGAGTAAAATATTGCGGATTCCAAGATCAGCATGAATATAAGAAATGACACACATGCAATTAGTTGATAACTAGTTTGACAGCTATCTCTGATGCAATAATTATGTATTTAGACTTCTCAGAAAATAAAATTTAAAAAACATCAAATTAATAAAAAAAAAATAAAGAAATGTCTTATATACAAAAATTAAATAAAAAATGAAAATATATTTGGCTTTTTACTAAAAATCTTGTGCCTTACATCAGAACAATATTAACAAAAGAACAAATTCGTACATTTCATTTAATTTTTTGTATACAAAATTTCTTAAATAAAACAAACTTCTTTTTATAAAAATAGTCTTGGTATTATAATTTTAAGTATTTAACAATTTAAACTTAAAACTTAATTTCAAAAACAAATTGTCCATCCGTTGTCGAAATATTCAATTTTCAAAAGAAAGATATTTTTTTTTCTAAAAATCAAAATCAAGAATTCGCAGAAGGTCCTGTATAAACATTTTTAAAATCCGTCGAGCCGTTTATGAGAAAATAAGTTTTCACAATGGTTTTCGAACATTTGGATGGTAGGTAACGTTGTTTTTTTGTTTGGAAATTTTTTTTTTCGAGTGTTCAAGAAAATGTCAAAAACTGCTTCATACAAAGTTTCGAAGACTTAGTCGTTTTCGAAATATTGAGTTTTGAAAGTTAACGATTTGAATAAAACTTCCATTCTTGTTTGTGAAAAATGATTTTAAAAGTGGTTAAGTTAATTCTATCATCAGCCACGCCAACTTTTCTGATATCATAGGCTTGCAAAGTTCATATTCAGAGACCAAATTTTTACATGGCCAAACAATTAAAGATATTACAAATTTTTGATCGATTGTAAAAAAAATCGAAAGAAATTCTACTTCGTCCTTGGTTCGTCCCTAATAACATTCTTTTTTCAGCTTTCGTAAAAAAGCTAATTTTCTGGCAGCGCAGTTCGCTGTTAATTCGACGTTGCCAGAAATTACTTGAGAGCTTGAATTATTTGATGGTATGAATCTTCTTTCGCACTCGTGCAGTTGCTAGAGTTCTTAAAGACCTTGATATAAACAAATCCGTTGGCCCGGATAGTATCCCTCCCATACATCTGAAGAGGTGTTCTTCAACGCTGGAAAAACCACTGCGTAAGCGTTTCAATCCTTCCTGCTCTACTGGTCTCTTTCAGAGTGGATGGAAACCAGCCTGGCGAATATTCTTCACCCTCTAACTAATTGTCCAATTGAACTAACGTCCTTTTTTCCAAGGGGTCATGAAAACGCTGATTAATTATCAGCTTAAGAAATATCGTGATGAACGAAAGCTCCTTAATGGCCGGCAGATGGCTTTCGTAGAAATACTCGTAGCTCCACTGGTGATCTGATGGTCTATCCAACCAAATAGTCGCACAAATCTTTACATCATCTTGATGGTGTACCGCAGGGCTCCGTTTTGTCTGCAGCTCCTTTTCTTATAATTATTATTAATGATCTGTTGTTTAAAACTTCTAATCCAATATGTTGTTTTGCTGCCGGACAGTACCCTCATCAATCATCGGTATTTACCGCGTATTTCGTTAAATAGTTTGAAGATGCTCGGTTAAAAGTGCAGACAGAGCATCAGCTATGAGTTTGTTCAGACTATTAATAAAATTTTTGGAAGATTATCGCTTCTGGAAAACCGAAAATCCACGGACAAATTACGACGAACAATTACAACTTCATGGTGTACTGTCATCTTTGGGTCTAATGTTTTGGAAACTGCCAACTATTGTGGATGGCACTGAATACACAAAAAATCAGTTTTTGAATCATAAGGCCTGGGAACTTAAAACTTAAAGAAGTTCTACAGAGCAGTGTCGTAGGACCAAACTTTTTGTAAGATTATTTGAATATTATTAGCACACTTCCATTTAAAGATATGATGTTTTATAAACTAAAATTAATACAAAATACAGTTCTAAGCTTATTTCCGGAAATATTGTTTGAAATATTATTGAAATATATTTGATTTATCTCGAGTTAGCCGGGGGCTTTGTAAAGAGGATTTCCGTGGGCTTAACTTCCTTCGCCAGATTCGATAATCGGAGTGAATTTTTGTTTGTTCCACTTTTGTTTCATTCTGGTTTCCTTCTATTGAGGTATGAAAAAACAAGTTTAAGTTTTCCTAATCCATAAAAAAATCAAAAGATATCAAAAGGGTTTGTTCTTGATGAAGGCCATCGTACTTAAGTCAATGTTACATATTTAGTATAAGTTTAAAACAAACCCTCTCCACTCATCAAAACTCACAAGTTGTAACTTTTTTTTTAAGAAACAAAAAATTTAACTCAAGTCGAACTCCAGAAATAAATTTAAAAAATAAACAAAAGCTCAACGAATCCACATAAAATAATAACAACAACAATAAATAATCTGCCGGCTGTATTATTGTTTCTATGCAAATTAATCTTAAAATCCAAATTGATGCTCAAATATGTAAATCACGCTAAGTATTTATCTTCTCGAATTCATCTTCTCTTTTTTTGTCGGTGCTATCCTACTGAGTGGTACAAAAAAAACTCACGTGATTATATTTAAAACTTAAAACACAAAAAAAAAGATTTATGAAAAATTGATGCCAAAAATGTCGAATTCAAGTGTCTGCCTGTCTGTCTGTTTGTCTTTCCTGAATGGCTAAAGTTCAATTGATAAAATCGATGTTTCTATGATTTATCACGCTCTACGACATTTGTGTATGTTGTCTTATTTTGAAACATGAAAAATGCTGTTCGAATACAAGACTCGGTCTTGAGACTAACTAGCTTACCGGATCAAGCTTCTGCGATATGCAAGTCGATAAAAAATAGTAATAAATAAGAAAAAAAATTCAAGAAAGTAGCCACCACAACTTTTGATCGTGGCTGGAAACCCAAACTGGTCTGGTGGCTTGCTTATGGGATCTGGACTTCGACTTGGACATCGCAGTAACCAGTACCTACCTACAAGTTACAATCACAAACCGTCTATTAATTTAATATTCGCAAGACGACCGTTGTGTCGTCGACGCGCTTCACGCGTTCGAAACTGAAAACAGCAATTAAAAAAAATCACACAAATAATTCAGTAAAGCTGGTCGTCAGAGAACTGCGGGTACAATGTTGGGTTCCTTCGTCTAGAAATAGAAAGTAAGAGATTTTAATTTTATTTTATTAGATTAGACCAGTTATGTAGGTATATGTCGAGTTTTTATTACTTGCTCCATAATAGGTCAAGTATTGGTTTCGTGCAAAAATATATTTCGATGTTTAATAAAACTTAACAAAAAACCATGATGCAAAAAAGAGGTGGTAACTTTCCAAAAGAATAAAATCGAAGTTCTGTCTTAGCACCTCTCAAGCTGCAAATGATTTGGAGTAAACTTCTTACCTGAAATGTTCATATGATTTTGTTAAAACTGAGTATCAAAATTCCCACAAAGTTAATACGGCTTTGAATTATTTTCCCTAAATTTCTAGACCAATTAAATATAGAAATCTTCATTTTTTTAAAGCAAGTTCGTGCGATCAAGTCTGACACTTTATTTGTTTGCAAAAGTTTGACATTAATCTACTAATTTATTGAGTTGAGATATAATTCAGATTAACGATGGTGGAGAGTTTTTTTTTGCGATGCGAATGGCAAATTTTTCGTGAAAAGTGAAATTCGACAGAGAGAGAGTTGCCACTAATGACTTCAACGCCTTATTTACACATAAAGCTAAGGGTCACAATATTTTTTTTTTAATTATGAAATGTGTGTAAGCTAGACTATAATTATTTGTACGGAATAACAGAAATAAGACAACTGAATCAGTTCATCACTAATAATTTGTTTTCTTTAATTGAACTTATTCATTTTACTGACATTTCGCTTTGACTGATCTGCCAATTTTGACAGCAAAATATATTTTGAATTTTAGGAATCGATTAGGGTTCAGCATTTCGTCTTCTCACTCCACGAAAACTCACAGTGAATGAGGATTTAAGTGCTCTTGGGGCCAGTTTTTCAGTGCGTGGTCTGCGAAACTAGAATTTCGGAGTTAAGTCTAAGCTACCTCCCGTAAATAGTTTCGCCAGGCAATTTAGAACCCGAGTTAAACAAATTCCTAGAGTGAACTATGTCTGCCAAAAAAACTATTGAAATTATCGTGCGAATCTATGGAAAGGGTAATATCGATAGTGTCGTCATCTTTATTTCGATATTGAAATAGCAATTTCCACAGTGGTGCACGTCGATTTCCATAGGTTTTTGATATTTGGGAGATACTGCTAATCCTCCACCAAAAAACTGGTTTGTAGTTAACTTTGGGTTATTATTTTCAGGATTAACTAACTCTGTGGCTGAACTTAGAATTAACTGGCCCTAGTAGTAGGATTTTAAGGTTGAATAAGTCCAATTATTTTCAGTTAATGGTCGAAACTTCGGTTGATTGAAATTTTGTTCACTTATTCGGATTTCGCTTAGGTATTCCGCTTTACAAAATATTTTCATTTCATACAACCACCAAAATTGTTATGGATCAAGAAGAAGACTTCATTAATTTGATATGCAATTGGTTTATGTCGCACCACTGTTCCTTAGTTAAATGTTGCGAATTCTATAATCAACATGTCTGCTGCCACTAAAGGTTAATTTTGTAATGATTTCTTGGGATACATTTTTTTTGAAAATCATGAGTGTCTATGGTTTGTTTGAAGAGTAAATAACTTAATCTTATAAAATATTGCATAATACAATTATGAGCACAATATGTAAGGTTGTTATGATTTGCACTAGATGTCATTGAAGTCTGGACGGATTTTTTTTTCTAAAAAGCCTTGAGTGACATCATTACTGAATATGGGAGTATACTAAAGTTAACAAGAAAACATTCAAATAGGTTTTCTTTGCATTTTGTTGAAATATCTTTTGCTGTTGATATTTTTGCTTGTATATTTCCAAAAGTTGTTATATTTATGTCAGGTCTTAAGGTGTGTGCACTTCAAAGAAACATTTCAAGAAACATTGTTTAAAAATCGTTTCTTGTATGCTTCCCAATTTTTTAAAAAACATTTCTAAAATATTTGAATTTTTTTTTATTTTTTCCAAGTGGATCCTACAAAACAATTTTGATCATTTGGATAGCATCCTCGTTGCTCCACACTTTTCGACACATTTTTTATATTTATATGAAAATGGACAACCCAACCACTAACGCACTATCTACCTTTGTAAATGCTTAGGATACAATGAAAGTTTTTCAATCGGAATGGGAAACAGACAAACATTTCAGAAATATTTAAGAAACATTTCAGAAATATTTAAGAAACATTTCAGAAATGTTTCTCTGTTTCCTAAAAAAGATGTCACTTCGTTGATTTTTTAATAATTATTTCCGTTTTCAAATTATTCAGAAACTGCAGTAAATATAAATTGCTGACCCTTATAAGGTTTTGATATGAGATTAAATTTGATTTTTTATAAAAAAAATTGTAAACAAAATCTACCTTTCGCTGTTTCCCTGAAAGTGTTTTTTTTTCCTGGGTGGTACTATCAAAATCTCTTAAATGTTTGCCCTCTCACATTTATATCCTTCACAATGAAATTAAAATATTCTAAATATCGAAATCTTATAACTTAAAAAACTAAGACATTAATCTAATAAAAAAAAATACAAAAGCCAAACTTAATTTAAATCAATTCGTTTCAGTGTTTTTAATACAAATATTTTACATATATTAATACCTCATTTATTATATTCCACAGAATAAAATGTTTAATTGCATCCATTAATTATTTAAATTTAAAAAAAATAATATTATTCAGTTTAGTGAAATGGTTTTAAATAAAATTAATAACTTAATCAAAAATTCAATTAAAAATATATAAAATAAAAAATACAAGAAATAAAATGAGTGCGCTAACTTCCCCCCATACAAGGGGCTCATCGGTGGCGTCTTCGTTATTACATTCATCAAGGATTAACAGTATTAATAAATTACTCATCACATTTGGAATAATAATAATTGTCATCTGCCTGGAAGTAAGCAGTTATGGTAAGTTTAATTATTTCTTATAAATTGAAATTTTGGCTTAAAAAATTGAAGGTGTTTCATACTAATTTCTAAAGAAATATTTAAATTAGGTACTATATCTTTTTATTTTTCATTATTTTTTCTGGTTTTAATTTTTATTTCATAAAATTATCTACATTCAATTTAGATCCCGAATTAACCTAAGAAATTTAGTTACCTCAGTATCAACTGAACATGCATTTTTGACAGATGACTAATGTTTAAAAAAAACATAGTAATATAGAAATCTATCGAAATTCGATGAATGAGTAGACATTAGACAGTAGCCAGTAGACAGTAGACAGTAGATAGTAGACAGTAGACAGTAGACAGTAGACAGTAGACAGTAGACAGTAGACAGTAGACAGTAGACAGTAGACAGTAGACAGTAGACAGTAGACAGTAGACAGTAGACAGTAGACAGTAGACAGTAGACAGTAGACAGTAGACAGTAGACAGTAGACAGTAGACAGTAGACAGTAGACAGTAGACAGTAGACAGTAGACAGTAGACAGTAGACAGTAGACAGTAGACAGTAGACAGTAGACAGTAGACAGTAGACAGTAGACAGTAGACAGTAGACAGTAGACAGTAGACAGTAGACATTAGACAGTAGACAGTAGACAGTAGACAGTAGACAGTAGACAGTAGACAGTAGACAGTAGACAGTAGACAGTAGACAGTAGACAGTAGACAGTAGACAGTAGACAGTAGACAGTAGACAGTAGACAGTAGACAGTAGACAGTAGACAGTAGACAGTAGACAGTAGAAAGTAGATAGTAGATAGTAGACAGTAGACAGTAGACAGTAGACAGTAGACAGTAGACAGTAGACAGTAGACAGTAGACATTAGACAGTAGACAGTAGACAGTAGACAGTAGACAGTAGACAGAAGACAGTAGACAGTAGACAGTAGACAGTAGACAGTAGACAGTAGACAGTAGACAGTAGACAGTCGACTGTAGACAGTAGACAGTAGACAGTAGACAGTAGACAGTAGACAGTAGACAGTAGACAATAAACTGTAATTTTACTAAAATAATAAATGTAGTCTCTTTGCATCGATGAAAGTTGTTGAAATTGTAAAGCTCTCTCTGTTGAATTCAGCTTTGTCAGATTTTTTTTTCTTAAATGTTTTTTCCATTTTTGTGAAGTTTTTGTAGGGCTAAGTTTTTCAACATAAATCGCGATGTGGTTCATGGCTATTTTTTCTGTAAGCTCTTACACTGTAATAATTGCAATTTGCTTAAAACGTCGATTAAATTGGATATATCTATGTACATATCAGGCCAGCATTTAGAGGTAAAAGTAGAAGCTGGCAAGGCCTAGACTAATTGGAATCTTGTTTGCCATTCTATCTTCTATTAATTGACTACACATATTTCTAATTTAATTTTTATACTAGCGTCTAAGCTTAAAGACACTATACCTATTAATGCTAAACAAAACAAACTCAAGAATTCGTTTTCCATTCTGATTTTAGTGCTTTATCTCAGTCGATTTTGATAAAATATCTAAATTTATCTTAACAATCCAATCAGACCCATAAAAACAACATGACAAGCATACATAATGAGCTTGGAACTTTCATTTCTCTTCAGTCAAAAAACCCCAACAGAAGTCACATAAACAAGAACTACAAGGTCGACTTAAGTGATTCATGCCACATATTTGCATGTCCACTGAGACTTTTTGATTCAGTTTGAAATTCAATTCATTTCACCACCATATAAATATTGAAATAGTTTAACGAACAAACCTAACTCAATGCCTAATTTCCGTCAGAAAACTACTTTTGGAAGGTTAGGCTTCAAATAAGTTAATAACATTTAAAGAATTCTTGTATATATCCAGGGTTCGTAAATGTTTGGTATTTATTTTCGGTTCTCATGATACCTTTAGAGACTCTATAGTATTTTGGACTCGTTAAAACTATTTATTTCCCAATTAGTTGTTTGCGGCAAATGTCACTCCGTAAAGTCAAGGTTCTCATTAAAAATAAATCACAAAACTTAGGTATAAAAAAAAACACCAACTTAAACTCCAAGATCGATCTTTTTCAAAAAGTCCCCTCTGTGAATGGAACTTAAGTCAAGTTGTCTTATCTGAAGTTGCAAATCTTTGTTTGTAAAGTTATACACTATGTCGAAAATGGCATAAACGTTCGCATTTTTCTTTTCAGTTTTAATTGGATTGAAAATGAGGCACGACTTTTGTTATGCCAAAGCCATCATCATGATATATACCTAGCCTTTTCTTAACTCTCTGATCTCTGCCTATATCCAGCAATAGGTATAATTTTTATTCGTTTTTGGTCATAATTTTCTGAAATCAACTGACAACTAAATAAGAATTTTGACAATTGCACTTGGTATAAGTCAAGAGAATTTTTGTTTAGAAAAATAAATAGAAAAAACTAATTAGCAACAATATAGTTGTATTTTGCGACTAGACGGCCGACGCGACGTGACTAACAGTGTTGAGTTTAGGTCATTCGCATTCGACAAGAGATTAATTAGCGGAATATTTCGTTAGGTTGAAATTTTTTGCTACTTTTTTGCAATGGAATTTTGACGAGAGACTAAGACGGACAAGTTAATGAGTCTATTCAACTATTAAATTTGGAGATGCTATAATGTGCGGTGAGTGTGGAATTTGGAGAATTAAATTCATTATTTTGAAAAAAAAAATATAGAAAAACTGATGAAGAGATGAAACTAATCGCGCAAGGTGTCATTGGAAATCGTTGGAAGATAAAACCATAAATTAAAATCAAAAATGGAAATGATTAATTGTTTAGTAGATTGTTTTGAATTTCGTGCAGTTTGTTAAAGTTAAATAGTATTAGTTTGTACCTTTTCGTTTTATGATGAAATTCAATTTCTAATATCTAAATTTTTTTTTAAGTTTTTTCTAAACTCATTAGTTCTTTTGGTCGGGCTTTTAATTGGAAAAATGTGCCGTACTTGAAATACTTATATGAAATTACCACCGTGTTTTAGTTACCTATGTAATTTGTGGTCATATTCATAACTTCAAACACTCAAGCGGGAAAGTTTACTCAAATATTTTCGAAAACGGCTAGAACGGTTTTTATTAATTTTTTCAAAGTAAGCTTAATTAAATAGCGTTTGAACCTTGCACATAACAGAAATAGGGCCTCGATATTTTTTCAGATAGTGATAGTGAATGAATGAATGAATAATTTAGGGGTTTTTAGTTGCACTGCGACCTTCAGATCTATTGTGGCCCCTTTAGAGCCAAAGTGGCACTGCTCAAATACAGCTCTTCCTCCTAATTCATTTGCTTGTTGAACCTTAGTATTTGCAGAATTTTTTTGGGAGGGTGTATTTCACTTTCTTCTATTTGGTGAAGTCCCAAAATATATGTGTCTTTGATGTATAAATGTTACACAACTACTTAAAATGTGATCCACTGTCTCACGTTTAGTGTTGCAGAATCTACTTTGAGCCTAAGCTCAATATTTCAAAAATATCTTAGATTACTTTTTTAATATATTCTAGTATATTTAAGAAAACAATGATTCTAATTGAAAATGCGTAAGAAATTTCACAAAACCTGTTCCAGAGATATTTATAAAAAATGTGGGTACTCTTAAATTAGTTCAATTCACTTTAAATTAAAAAAATAGAACTACTTTTAATATGTTCCACTTTCTCTACATTGCAAATAATATGGCATATTCAAATTTTCAAAAAAAAAAATTCATTAAAGAAAATCATTTTTGTTAGTTCGAATTTCCAAAAAAGAGTATTTAATTACTTAATAACTAACTTAAATTGCTGATCAAAATTTAAAAAAAAATGTTTTCAAAATATTACACATACAAATTTTAAAGATTATTAAATTGTCCGTATGTAGAACGACCTACAGCCGAAACGTCTGAAGCAATTTTTCTCAAATTTGGTACTTAAGCGTTTTAGGAGATTCCCTTAAAATCAATTTTTGAATCTCTTTTATAGAACCAAAATTAACGGTACTTGCCATAAATTTTTGTATCATCTTATTTATCTCGAAAATAGTGCTAACGATTTTTATAAAAAATTTGTGTGTGTACTCCCCTTGGTAGAGTATACATTTTAGTCAAATGTTCTTCTTTTTTTTAATATTAACGGTACTTTAACGACTTTCTGAAAAAATGTCCTTCGAATTATAAAGAATACTGCCTACCAAAATTTTCAAAAAAAAATATATATATTATATTATTAAATATTTAAAATTGCCACACCATTTTTTTTTCAGGGAAAAATTAAAGACATTTGTATATAAAAAATTAAGTAAAAATCGGCTTTAGAAATATATTTAGCCGTTTCTATTAAGAATATTTTGCATATTATATTATCGAACATAGGAGCAAGTACGTGCGATCTAGTCGTGCATTTTACTTTATTCTGCTTTTGGTCTCCTTTTAAAAAAAAATGTATTGTATTAGAATTCATTAGAGGATATTTCCGTTAGTTTTTGTAATTGTATGTTTCGAACCTTTGAAAAGGCTTCTCAAAAACAAGGAATGCAATACCGGCTAATTATTCATCATGAATCATAATCCACAGACTTAGTCGTATATTCATATAATGTAGAGGTAATACAATAATCACTTTTTTGGATTTATCTATTGTCGTAATATTAAATTTAATTAAAAATTCGAATTTTGTTAATACGGAACCGATGTTGTAGAGGAAGAACTAATATAAAAAAGTAATCCACATTCGTGTAGTACGGCAAAAGCTAGAATACAGAATATATGAAAGCCACAGAAAATTCGACAACAAGTCCGAAATTAAAGTCTCGAAAAAAAAATGTTGGTGGAAGAGGAAGTATCATCGTGGGTTTCGAATATTTGAAAGTCCAACTACCGCCCTTTTCTTTTTAAATATATTACAGACATTCGAAATTCTGTTCAATGACATCCACATTTAATTCTTTCATTTCATTCAATTGATTTTTTTGTTTCTCTTGAATAGCTTTATCTTGCATGTTCTCACCTCAACACCTGACCTAATTAGTTTAACTCACAACATCCGTGTTGAAATAGTTTAGCTGCTTGAAACAAAAAATAAATTATGTTAAATCATTTGCGAAATCAATCGAATTAGACATACATAAGAACTATATAGGTAGGTTAATCCATTAAAATCCTATTAACATTTTAGTACCTAAGACACAAAATGAAAATGAAAAAAAAAACAAAACACACCATGTTTGTTACTCATTTAAGACTCAAGCGAGAGTCATGATTAGTCGATTTATGGATACACTACATACACACAATCGATAAAAAAAATAATCGTGATGTTTTTTTTTCATGATAATAATTCGAAGGGGCAAACATCCGCGATGGGCTCATATTATGAGCTATAATATCTCTGATTTATTATAACAAACCATGTAGCTCATTATTTTGGATAGACAAACCCCTAGAAAAAAATTGAAAGAATAAAAATTTATAAAATAAATTTTATTTTAAATAAATCCAGACATAGACATTTTTAGGGAACCAAACACGAAAACATAGGCTAATTAAATGAGTTAATTTAATTTAATTCATTAATCATTAAATGAAAAATTATTATTAATTAAAATTAAATTATTTACATATATAAAAAAATAATAAAATGTATTATATTAAATTTTTAATTAAATAGTTAATTTTTTGCTGTAGAATTTCTAGCAACTTCTAAACTCCAAAATCACTTCAATTTAGCGCTCGTTGCTAGAAACTGCAATAAGTTACTATAAAAAGGCAATGGCGCAGTGGATAAAGTGCTTGATTGCTAACTTAGACGTGTGGGTTCAATCCCTACGCTAGGCGCATTCTTTTCTATACCTCCAATTTAATTTTAATTGGATGCCGCCCATGGGTTAAAATGAGACAGTCAATACCTGGTTCTCAAATCCACTGTGCCAAACTATTGCCGTACAATTCAGGTTGCATTTAAAAGACTTTAGGTCTTACCGGCATATAGTTAAAAATTAAAAAAAAAAAAAAAAAAGACATCAAACATTTTGTAGTGATAAGTCCCTATGTAGGCTTCCGACTCTAAATTCTTTCGACAAAAACTTCTTCATTATCTGCATACTCAGAAACATTTTAAAGAGGTATTATAAATAAATTATTATGTATACGATTTTATATTTCGAATTTTAACTCAATAACTTACTTTTGTTCCCATAACTCATATTGTGTTTTGTAGTAAGTCAAACCAGTATTTTTATGAAATAATTTTTCAATAAAAATTTCAGACTTTTTTTTTATGAGTAAGAGAAACGCTCAAAAATAGTTCAAGATCACACCCACTTTTCTTTTTTCTAAATTTTTCGATAGCGAATCAAACGATTTTAATAACATTTATTAATGTATATGATCGAAAAAAAAAAGATTGGTTTTTAGTAAAGTCCGCCCACTGACACGCCCTTTTTTTATCATTTATTGGATTCTTAGAAACAGCTCTAACAGTTCATACGAACATTAAAGTGTCTGTGTTTTTGGGTAAGAAAAAATTCAAAAAAGTTTTAAAGAAGATCCGCTGCTGCTTGCTACGTTCTTTTTTAAGAATGCAATAAAATACAAAATTTTAGAATTTCGTAAGATAACATTATTGGCTAAAAATTACCCCTCATAATCTTATTTTTGTTAAATATTATATTCTATAAGGGGATACCTTGTGATAGTGTCGATGCGTTTTTGAAAAACTGCTAAATTTGTCCTTCGAAAGAAAGCATTATTTCGGTCTTACCCAATAATTATATTCTTCAATTCACTTTTCAATTTTACTTTTTACCGACTTGTTCTATTCGAATTTCTAAAATTTGTTTTTAATTTAAAATTTTTAATAAAATAGTATGTACATATCTACAAATGCTTATTATAGGAATACAAATTTTTTTTTCTGTGGGAAATAATTTTTTTGTCAAATTCGAAATTCCAAATATCTCGAGTAAAGCTCGGCTCCCATGTACTACTTATTACATACAAATAGTGTCAAAAGTAATTTCGAGGTTCTTCTTTACTTTTGTCGTGCTATTTTTAAACTTATGTCAATTTAAGTGTGACATCTGCTATTGACGAAAGGTAAAAATACAATTTTCGCAGGTGTACTTCAGTGGTCAAACGGTCCAAATTATTCCTTTTGGACCGATTTAGTTTACTTTTGGTTTTTCATAACTGGCATGCAAAAGAAGTTTAAGAAACTAGTACACTATTTATTGTCCCATCTAGAACTTCTGTAAATAAACCTGAGATGCCTATTTTGACAGCAGGGTTGTGATGATGTAGGTCACGGTGTCCCTTAGACTGACACTAATGTTGTCACCAAAGCTCTAGTATAATGAAATGTATACCCTCAAGACTAGGATGCTGTCGAGACAATATTTGCCCTCCTTTCACTTCTTGCTTTCTCTCCAAAAACTTAAAGTCGCAACACAGTTTCCAGTGTGAAGTTTTGAAATTTCACGACTAGTGATGGGTTAATATTTAAGTGACAGGTATGCAGTAACTGCTATTGGCAGATAGCAATAAGAATTTGTTTTTTTTTTTATAAACACCTGTTTTTGAAATAACATTTAAAATTTCGAAACTTTTTTGTTTTTGTTAATCTTTCTACGCTACTGAAAAATTATTTAACTTTCATCAATAATTTTACTTAACTCAGGTACTAGTCATCGAGCATATTTAAAATATTTTGCCTATATTTGATTCTGGTAATTAGGTAATTATTGATTATTGCGTAACAATTCTAAATCGTTACAAAAAGTTGTGTCAATTTTATTGCTGATTTTGCAACTGAGACTCTAGTTTTTCTTTTTTTTTTTTTTGTTTATAATCTACACACGCTCAAGGGATTATGAATACCCTTTAAATGTTTCAACACAGCGCGGGCGTGAGGGTGAGGTTAAGGAAGAGAAAGAATGATAGGAAAGATGTGTGGCGTGATATTCGGAGACTGTAGGTGGTTGTTGTGTCAGATTTTATCTCCAGGGATGGCGGCTGAACTAATGCGGAGAAATTGCCGTGTCTTATTTATCGATGTCCCTTATAACTCGCATTAATTTTTGTATCCTTTTGTCATATTTTATCGGTATACTAGTTTTACTCAATCACATGCTGTTAGTGTTATGCCTAAACAGCATGTAATGAGTAAACCAGCAACTCATTGTATGACAATTATTTTTAGAATTGGTTTTAATGGAAAATAAGAAGACATAGACTACGGCAGGGATCGAACCTGTGACCATGAGGTTGACAGGCGAACACACAACTATCGCGCCACGGCCACCCCCCTCGGAGATTATCGGAGATTTCTGAAAAATCGTGTAAAATAGAAATCTAAGAAAAATAAAATCTAGCAGTTTGAAACATGGCTATTGTTTTTGACTGCTGACAGTATTCTCATTAGCAGTGTACTATAGGCTTCAATTATGATAGACCATGTACTGACTTATTTAAACGGGACATTTTTAATACCTCGCTCGTGATTGAAGTCATCACTATTGACATGATTTTTTTTCACAAAAATTAAAATATCCCTAATGCATCAGTAAATAAATTAGCACATAATGAACTGCGACGGAAAATTAATTTCTTAAAATATTTTCTAAGGACTTTGACGGTTAGTGGTTTTGTGTGGGATGCGATTGAGTTCGACGGACCTGATTAAATAAGTCTGTTTGATTTAGGATTTATTATTTTTATTTGCTTTTGTGCTGTCCAGCAACTCAAGTCAACAAACTTATTTTTATTTTATTTAATTTAATTTTTTTTCTCAACATTTCGCACTGAGTCATGAATTATAACAATTATGTACACTAATTTGACCTGACGACTTAAAAAATAACTGATGCCCAGAGGCTTTTAGTTTGTAAAAATTAAATTATAGCCTGGAAGCTATAGGATCTGTTTTTTTATTCTATAGAAATTTTTACTCATTCATTAATAAATAAGAATGATTGTTCTATAAATATATTTTATCGAAAATTATGCCATCTCATGATGTATTCTCAGACATTCTGGCGGTTTAATTTTTAGCATTAGATTTTATTAGAAAAGTAGGAAGGCAAATTTGTTAGAGATTTATATTTTTTGGACAGGCCAAATTTATTCCAACATTGATGACTAATTAGTTTTTGCATGCAATTAACTATAATAATTGTCTGCGTTTAATTTGTAGACGATGCATCCGATGTGCAGCAAGCAGCCTTGTATCATGTCATGGTTTTTTTTTAAATGAACGTTAGAGTAGTACTTGAGTAAGCTTGAAGTAAGATGTACATAATGATTAATAGCCGGGAAATGATTTTTTTATATTTTCTTTTTAAATACAACCTAAACATGGACAGCATTAGTAAGTGAAACATAAATCATTGCAGTTTGCTCAGATTAATCATAAATATTTTGCATTCCTGTTTTTTTTTTTAAACTTTGATATTTATTTAGATTTCACTCACAAGAGTGTGCTCATATTTTTGTTTATCGGAAATTGTGAGTACCTATTGTCTTTCAAATCACTGTGAATTCTGAGAAGTTTGAAAGTAATTCGTCATAAATATTGACAACAATGTTTAATTATTTATGTATCACTTTTCAATAACTCAATAACACACTTGAATAACTCATGGCATGTGAATAGTCGTACTGAATGACAATGAATTGGTCCAGGATATGCAAAAAAATGAGGTGTTTTGATAGAATTCATTGATAACTGGCTGACCAGGCGAACTCCGACCATCTCCCAACAATATGGCCCCCATTTTAAAAGAGACGATCAAGGATCTTGATTAAATTGAAGTCAAAATTAACGAAATAACCAAGCTAGATTTTGATGTCCGCAGGTTCCATAAATCATCTCCTTATAGTTCAGCTAGAAATTATGGACATGTTTCCAAAAAGATTGATACTGCACAATAGTTGAAGTTATAGAAAATATCTCGGCAACCAAGCCTCGCAAAAAGCATCTACGTCTTAATTATATGTATCTATTTATCTATATATCAATATAAATACTTGATTAATGACGGGGTCACTTTTTAAACGCAAAATTAAACTCGAGTTTTGTTCCTAAAATATATGTGCAACAAGAATTTTTTTTTACTTTTTTGCTCGGTTAATTTTATTGACTTCACCAAATTTTCAGCCATAAATTTACATCAATAAATAAAAATGTTACACAAATTAAAAGTTAATTTGAAGGAAAGGTGGTCGTTGCTTAAAATTTGGACCAACAAAAAGTGTTAATAATTTAATATTATTAAATGTTAATTTTTTTATTTTATTTTAATTTATTTTATTTTATTTTATTTTATTTTATTTTATTTTACTTGATTTTATTTTATTTCATTTCATTTTGTTTTATTCCAGTCTCAAGTATGATATTCATAAAATAAATTGGTGGTATACCCTAGGGTTCCGTCCTGTCTCCCGCACTCTTTCGCACAATCATCATTGATCTCTTTCATTATTTTACTCTATTTTTTTTATTTTATTAGATAGATTAGATGAACAGAAATTTCAAATGCTCACAACACTTCGTCATAACGTAAAATATTTCGCAAGGAAGACCCATCACCAAATTGGATTATAACCTGTACCAGTTTCCCAATCATGACCTAAACTATGTTAGAAATACAAAGTTAGATTATTTATGTTATCCAAATTCAACACTATAATCTTAAGCTTTAATCTCAAATCAAGGCAAGGTATTTCAACTTTGTAATTTTATCGCTTGTCTCGGCTTCCAAATAAGATGCGAAAACAACGATTTTTAATTAGTTATAGTTAACGATCTTTATTTTTTATTGGGTTTTGCGTGTACTACAAGTGCACTCACACATATTTATGTGATTCTACCGTTTGGTTGGCCGGGTTTTCTTTTTTTTATTTTATTTTTCTCTCCTCACAACGCAACGCCTGCCTGGCCTTAAATGTCTTGTCGAAGGAGATACAACAACAAAAAAATGTAATTAACTGTGATTTTCCCTTTTTGTCTGAGTTTGAGTTGGAAAGACTTTGGAATTTTGTTGCAATAGATTTTTTTTCTTCATCAAATTTGGTAAGTTAACCTTTGAGATTTTTCTTAATGCAAAGAGAGACAAAGGGTATCTACCTATACATTTTAGGCTTTTGTGGAAGTCTGTGTTAGTAGTTTCACCAAAAGACTTACAAGTGAGTGAACATGTTACCATAATTTTCCCGTTGTCGAATTTCTTGTTGTTGAAATTTTTGCATTTGTCCATTGCTGACAATTTGTAAAGCTACATAAATTCTCCAAAAAGTGCTTGCAGTCAAACTGCATGCAACTCTGCGGCTAATTTCAAACGAATCAACCTTTCAATTCCCCGAATGGATCAATAATTAAATTCAGCAATTAAGCTGTAATCACAATGAAATTTTTTTCTTATCTTTTTTAGATAAAATATCTAAAATAGCGCATCGCATCCCACAGGTACTTGTCTACTTTATGCTTTGAGTGCGTGCGGCATCTTACAAATGAAATCCATTACAAAATAATTTAAATTCACATTCGCGCTGCAATTTCAAAATTCCATCAGAAAACATCCATCTTTGTCTGCATAACCATCACCATCAAAATAGAGGCGGTGTGGTGGGTAGGTAAGATACAATATACATTCACCACGCAACACGTGTTCAGTCGTACTTGTTTGTGTAACTGCTTACCGCCTTTTAAGTATGAAAATCATTAAACTGTACATAGAATGCCAGCGCGATTACTTTAAGAGCAAATATTTGCAACCATAACTAGCCAACAAAATGCTTCAACGGTTGCCAAGCAAACAAAAAAAAAACACAAATTCCAGAAGCTTCATTATAATTATACTTACTTTACCGGTAGCACTGTGTCTGACGTGACAGAAGTTGTCATTAAACGTGTCTCTAGAGTACACATAGTATAGTAATCTTTAAAACCATTTAACAAGTTTTTATGAAATTATGACATAAAATGTCAATTAGCGAGAAGAAAGCTTCCGCCATAATCCACGCCAAATAAAATGAGTTGCGTTTTATCTTATTAATCTAATACCTACATACTTTATATATGTATGTATTGTATATCTAAGGAAGTAACATTTAAACTTTTATCGTGTAAACAACATAGTCACGTTCTATTAGAAGCAAATCGAAAGGTAAGAATATGACAGTCAAATGACAGACATCTCATCACCCAGAATGACAGCTTGTCTAGACAACGCAACTGTCAATCCAGAGGCGCTGTCTTATTTCCCATATGTATTGCAAGAAACTGTTTGATTTCTGTAAAGAATATTGTCCCTTAAATGGAAAAATAGATTGAGTGCGTGTAAAACACACTACTGTCATCTTTTACCAATTTAGTATTAAATTGAAATCTTATACTAACCAAACTAAGCGAGACTATAATATGATGTTGTTAATTAATAATTCCTTGCACGGTTAATTTTTTTTTTGCGGCAAACAAACGCCGGCCGATCTCTCTTTGACGTTTGTTGGATGGTGAAACTTTCAATTAAATCAATCAGTCAATGACGGTGTTTAGAGTTTTTAATGAATGGAATATTGAATTGCACTGTTTTATTGGGAGTCAGTAGACATTTTTGTGTCTTCGTAAAAACAACAATTTTCCCGTTTAAACAAAAATTAAAATTACACAGAGACAAGGGATTATGAATTTGTAGATTTTGACAGTTCAAGCAGGTCACGTTGTTCACCGGACCGTAACGTTACTGAAACTTCATTATTAAAGACATAATTCCCGTTGGAGCCATTTGGCGATTTATATGATTGTCTTTCCCAGTCGACTATTCAACATATGGCGGCCAAATTCGAGTCGACTTGTTCAACTAAAACAAGAAAGAAAAAATCGCCGATGTGATTGACGGAGTTTTAACTTATTTTCAATCCGGGACAAAATTTTACTGATATCTTAAAATTGTATCGAACTGTCAGAAAGATGTACAGCTGCATTGTAAGCATGTAAGAAATTTTTTAACATCTGTTAAAGGAGCTGCGGCACCCGTTCCAATTGCAGCACTCCATAGTGTTCAGCCAGTAAGGAAAACCATCATAGCAGGGTCGCGTCGTCGGCAGTGTATACTCTGGAGCAAATATTTGAAGATAGTATTTTTGAGATAGTACAATAATTGGGTCGAATGTCAATTCGTTGAAAAGGCGACACTGGTGCACATTAGTTTTGAAGCTATCCAAGTGGGCCTCACCGCCCGATGGTGCCCGTATCGCAAGATAGATTTACTATAATCTATTACATTCTCTTATACGGCAACTGTCAAAATTTCAGCTGAATCAAACTTGTAGTTTTATTTTGACTAGGTGTGGAAGCCAGCTTGTCTGCGAAATTTTGAAAAATGGAAAAAGAGCAATATCGTACGGTGAATAGATTCGTGCTTTTGGAAGTGAAATCGCGCAGCGCAATCAAAGAGGACTTGGATGCTGTGAACGGTCACTCTTCTCATTCGAAAAAATTGAGTTTCAACGTGGTCGCACATCAGATTTTGACGATCCCTGACCAGGTGCCAAGAAAATGGTTACCATGGAGTATAGCGTTACAAAAACCTAGATCGCGTATTATCAGACCACCGGTTGAAGGTGCGAGTGATAGCTGAAACAGTAGGTATGTCAAAAGACCGCGTGGGTCATATCCTCCATGAAATGTTGGGCATGAGGAAGCTATCGACGCGATGGGTGCAACGTTTGCTCACTCCGGTAAAAAAAAGCAACCGTGAGAACACTTCAGAGCAGTGTTTGAACCTGTTTAAGCGCAAGCCGAAGGAGTTTCTGCGTCGTTTCCTACCTGTTGATGAAACATGGACTCACTGATTCACAACGACACCAGAGACCAAGGAACTGTCGAAGACGAAGACTGTCCAATCGGCCGGGAAGGTATTGGCCACCGTTTTCTGGGATTCAGAAGTTCTGATCGGCATCAACTACCTGGAGAATGGAACAGGGCTCTATTATGCCGAGTCATTGGGTCGAATTGCAATACGAACTACTGCCCCATCCAACGTATTCTCCAGATTTGGCCCCGTGCGACTTTTTTTTTGTTTCCAAACTTGAAAAAAAAAATAACTGTCCGGGCAGAAATTTGAGTCGAATGAGGAAGTCATCGCCGCCACTGAGGCCTAATTTGCATACCTCGAGAAAACCTGTTTTCCGATGGGTTAAAGAAGTTGGAGCATCGCTGGATCAAGTGTATCGAGCTAAAAGGAGACTATGTTGATCGCCAATTTGCATTAAACATTCGTGTAGTGCGCTTAAAGAAAGAATCTCTATGCTCCAAAGTACGCCTGAATTTGCGATAACGAGGCAAACAATTTTGGAACACCTTGTATAAATATCTTGGCGCGAAGACAATACGGGCAAATTTGCCGCAGAAATAAGTTTTTCTTATTTAAAACAAAAAAATCATACTTGTCCATTTTATTCGTAGTTTCACAACGAAGTAAAATTGAACCTTAAAAAGTGATTCGAATTCTTTGTTGATTCAACATATTGTTTATGACTTCTTTAAACAAGTTAATCAAAATATTTAACTAAAAAAAAAAGAACAAAACAAAGGAAAACATGGTCGATGCCTTTGTACCCATTAAATCACAAATGTTTCACTAAGACCTTACAGCTTGCTAATTTATGCATGTTATACCTCCATTCATTCAAAAGATGATATCAGTCTACTTCCAATATGCAATTGTGACATCTAACACCATGTACATTTTTTTGGATACGTGCCTTCAAGTCGTTAACTATCCGATAAATAATTTTCCACTTATGAGCACCCAACTATAAATGATCTGTATCTTTTAATCTACCATATACAGTATATTCAGGCTAAAAAAGAAAAGAACAATAAATAAAAAATAAACAATTATTATAAGAAAACCCCTGAATTCACCCAAGCTATGCACCTACTACCTTCCAACTGGTATCAAGCTAAAATCATACACTTATCGCATACGAGTAAAAATGAATAATGAAAGGAGGTCAATAAAATCACAAAGGCGTGTATAACTAACGAAGTTTTTTTATTTATTAATTTATTTTACAGATAATCTTTTAATATTTGCAGAAAAAAAATATCTGCCATTATATTTTACTTTCATGTTTTTTTAAATCAAAAAAGTGTCAAACCAGAGTTCACACTTCTCAATAAAAATTCTAATACCTTTCTACATTGAATGAAATCGGAATGAAATCACAAAATACAAACGGTATAATTATAAATCTATGAAGCAAAGAAGGCTCGATTTTAGATAAAACCTCTTTTTTATTTAGAGCCCCTTATCATACTTAAAATCAAAAAATGCTACTTTCGTAGTCCAATGCCATCTCTGGTTATAAAATAAATAAACATGATCCGTCAGAGTTTACACATCCTTGATCCACAAATTGGAAATATCGTAGGAGAATGTGTCGTGATGTTGTCTTTCGTTTTTTTTTTTGTTGTATGATTTACACAAAAAATTAATTAATAAAAAATATCAACGCAACAATTAGTGATAATGAGTTGCCATTAATTGGCCTGAACCCAGATCAATCGAAAGGAAGTTTGATAGCTTTACAGAAGTTAGCCCACTTATTTATATAAAACTGCCACCCTGAATGCAATAAAAATTCCATTAATTTTCTCGCAGACAATATTATTTGTGTGCGTCTGAGATTCGATCAAAAAAAACGTGCACTGTCAATATCTCTCTCGAAGTCAGGTTGAAGCCATAAGATATTAATCAAGCTATCGTGTCTCCACATGTGAAGGTAAAAGTGACAAGGGGGCTTTATTCTGTGGACTTAGAATATAAAAAAAAATCTGTTGAGGTTTGGATATGCGCGCACGCATTAACGCACCGTAACTGCGCCACAACTGCTTTCGACTGCCTTATTTTAATGGTGACAACTTGTTATTGCCATGGGAGGCAGGCATATCAAGCTTATATGAATGTATATGCATGTTGGCGGTTCACATTTAATTAATAAAATACTCTTGTTAAAGTTTTTTTTTGCAATTTTTTTTTTCGAAAGAATAATGACTGCGCGTGTGCTGTAGCTATTTGCAATATTTTTGAAAGCGACCTTTTTTTTAGCGAGCCTGCAATGGTACCACACCTGAGAATTCTGTTTTTGGTTTTGTCTAGGCATGACTTATTTTTTTTTTGTTCTCTTTCAAAATAAAATAAATTGACTTTTAATGAATAAATTTGGTGAGGGAATTCTTTCTTTAAAAAACTGTAAAATTTAAGTTGAATCATATAAGTCTTAAAGGTAGGGTTTTAATTTATGCAAAAACTTTAACTTAAATGGACTTGTAAATTTGAAAATGCTGGCAGTTTTTGCTATGTGACAATAATGTACCTTTTCTGTCGCTAACGAGAATACATTTTAAGAGATGCAATTAAGAACAAACATAAATAAAGCTTAAATGCTGCAGAGAGATACGAAAAACTTGATTTTTTTTGCATCCATCTCATTTTAATTTTCAGACCTTCGAAACTGAGTCGTATGTGCATAATACTTACCCTTGAACGGGAGACTCATAAAATATCCAACCACTAAGTCCACAAGTACAAAAATCTTCATATTTTCAATTTTAAAATTTCTAAATCCCAAATCACAAGAACCAAAATACCCGAAAATTACATTCACAATTCGATGTGACATCATACTGATACGTGGGCCCTATTTCGTAAAACATTGACAGGCGCAACAAATGACAGGTGACAATTTGTAATTGTCAACTTGACAATTGTCTAAATTCTGTCCCATAAAAAAATTAATAATTTTGCAGAATTGTCGGGGAATTTGAAACAAATGTCAAGATTTCGGATCACAAAAAAAAAATTGTCGTGACAATGAATTGTCAGGGATTTTTTGAAAATTGTCACAGATTCCCCGATAAATTTGTCGTGACAATTTTGTTATGGAAAATTAAATTAAATACAAATTACAATTTTGTCAGCATGTAAGTGACAATATTTTGACAGGCAATTCAGTCTCGGTCGTAGAGTGACAATTTCGATTAAAAAAAGGTTTTAAAAAGCTAATATTATGTTTTCATGTGAAAGTGATGAAGAATTTGATGTGCAATTTCGCGAAGTACGCCACGTCAATAGATTTTGCAATCTGACGGTAGAAGACCTTATGAGAGAAGAAATCCGCTGGCCTGCGGCAAATATAACATCCATTCGTCAACTTTGTGGGCATTTTGGGAACTTTGCTTGTGTTGCTGGCATTGTTAATGCCTCTTTAATAAGAATTGATGCGACTGATCAGTCTATCAGATTATCCTCAAAACTATCTTTTTTTTCTTTTCTTTCAAACTCACCTTAGACATTAAACTGAAAACCGCATCTTTTTGCGAGGCTTGGTTGCCGAGATATCAGCTTCCAAGGCAAATCAAATGCGATTGGGTTGACAAATTTGGAAATAATTTTGGATGAAAATATCTTGAGAACCAGAAGCTGCAGGAGCGTTTGGTTTTCAGCAGTGGATAGGTATTCCATAGACCTTTCTTTTCATGTATATATCGATGGGTTTGGGAAACATTTTTGAAAATGTAATTTTTTTCCGCAAGGGGTTAACCTTGATTTTTTTCAAAAATCTTTAAAAAAATTAAATCGGAAAATTGTACACCAATAGAAAGGTCTATTCAATCCCTTTCAAGAACTGAAAACCGCATCTTTTTGCGAGGCTTGGCTGCCGAGATATCAGCTTCCAAAGCAAATCAAATGCGATTGGGTTGACAAATTTGGAAATTATTTTGGATTGAAATATCTTGAGAACCAGAAGTTGCAGAAGCGTTTGGTTTTCAGCGGTGGGTAGGTATTCCATAGACCTTTCTTTTCATGTATATATCGATGGGTTTGGGAAACATTTTTGAAAATGTAATTTTTTTCCGCAAGGGGTTAACCTTGATTTTTTTTTAAAAATCATTAAAAAAATTAAATCGGAAAATTGTACACCAATAGAAAGGTCTATTCAATCCCTTTCAAAAACTGAAAACCGCATCTTTTTGCGAGGCTTGGTTGCCGAGATATCAGCTTCCAAAGCAAATCAAATGCGATTGGGTTGACAAATTTGGAAATTATTTTGGATTGAAATATCTTGAGAACCAGAAGTTGCAGAAGCGTTTGGTTTTCAGCGGTGGATAGGTATTCCATAGACCTTTCTTTTCATGTATATATCGATGGGTTTGGGAAACATTTTTGAAAATGTAATTTTTTTTTCGCAAGGGGTTAACCTTGATTTTTTTTCAAAAATCATTAAAAAAATTAAATAGGAAAATTGTACACCAATAGAAAGGTCTATTCAATCCCTTTCAAAAACTGAAAACCGCATCTTTTTGCGAGGCTTGGTTGCCGAGATATCAGCTTCCAAAGCAAATCAAATGCGATTGGGTTGACAAATTTGGAAATAATTTTGGATGAAAATATCTTGAGAACCAGAAGCTGCAGCAGCGTTTGGTTTTCAGCAGTGGATAGGTATTCCATATACCTTTCTTTTCATGTATATATCGATGGGTTTGGGAAACATTTTTGAAAATGTAATTTTTTTTCGCAAGGGGTTAACCTTGATTTTTTTTCGAAAATCTTTAAAAAAAATTAAATCGGAAAATTGTACACCAATAGAAAGGTCTTTTCAATCCCTTTCAAGTACTGAAAACCGCATCTTTTTGCGAGGCTTGGTTGCCGAGATATCAGCTTCCAAAGCAAATCAAATTCGATTGGGTTGACAAATTTGGAAATTATTTTGGATTGAAATATCTTGAGAACCAGAAGCTGCAGGAGCGTTTGGTTTTCAGCAGTGGATAGGTATTCCATAGACCTTTCTTTTCATGTATATATCGATGGGTTTGGAAAACATTTTTGAAAATGGAATTTTTTTCTGCAAGGGGTTAACCTTGATTTTTTTTCAAAAATCTTTAAAAAAATTAAATCGGAAAATTGTACACCAATAGAAAGGTCTATTCAATCCCTTTCAAAAACTGAAAACCGCATCTTTTTGCGAGGCTTGGTTGCCGAGATATCAGCTTCCAAAGCAAATCAAATGCGATTGGGTTGACAAATTTGGAAATTATTTTGGATTGAAATATCTTGAGAACTAGAAGTTGCAGAAGCGTTTGGTTTTCAGCGGTGGGTAGGTATTCCATAGACCTTTCTTTTCATGTATATATCGATGGGTTTGGGAAACATTTTTGAAAATGTAATTTTCTTTCGCAAGGGGTTAACCTTGATTTTTTTCAAAAATCTTTAAAAAAATTAAATCGGAAAATTGTACACCAATAGAAAGGTCTTTTCAATCCCTTTCAAGTACTGAAAACCGCATCTTTTTGCGAGGCTTGGTTGCCGAGATATCAGCTTCCAAAGCAAATCAAATTCGATTGGGTTGACAAATTTGGAAATTATTTTGGATTGAAATATCTTGAGAACCAGAAGCTGCAGGAGCGTTTGGTTTTCAGCAGTGGATAGGTATTCCATAGACCTTTCTTTTCATGTATATATCGATGGGTTTGGGAAACATTTTTGAAAATGTAATTTTTTTTCGCAAGGGGTTAACCTTGATTTTTTTTCAAAAATCATTAAAAAAATTAAATAGGAAAATTGTACACCAATAGAAAGGTCTATTCAATCCCTTTCAAAAACTGAAAACCGCATCTTTTTGCGAGGCTTGGTTGCCGAGATATCAGCTTCCAAAGCAAATCAAATGCGATTGGGTTGACAAATTTGGAAATAATTTTGGATGAAAATATCTTGAGAACCAGAAGCTGCAGCAGCGTTTGGTTTTCAGCAGTGGATAGGTATTCCATAGACCTTTCTTTTCATGTATATATCGATGGGTTTGGAAAACATTTTTGAAAATGGAATTTTTTTCCGCAAGGGGTTAACCTTGATTTTTTTTCAAAAATCTTTAAAAAAATTAAATCGGAAAATTGTACACCAATAGAAAGGTCTATTCAATCCCTTTCAAAAACTGAAAACCGCATCTTTTTGCGAGGCTTGGTTGCCGAGATATCAGCTTCCAAAGCAAATCAAATGCGATTGGGTTGACAAATTTGGAAATTATTTTGGATTGAAATATCTTGAGAACCAGAAGGTGCAGGAGCGTTTGGTTTTCAGCAGTGGATAGGTATTCCATATACCTTTCTTTTCATGTATATATCGATGGGTTTGGGAAACATTTTTGAAAATGTAATTTTTTTTCGCAAGGGGTTAACCTTGATTTTTTTTCGAAAATCTTTAAAAAAATTAAATCGGAAAATTGTACACCAATAGAAAGGTCTTTTCAATCCCTTTCAAGTACTGAAAACCGCATCTTTTTGCGAGGCTTGGTTGCCGAGATATCAGCTTCCAAAGCAAATCAAATTCGATTGGGTTGACAAATTTGGAAATTATTTTGGATTGAAATATCTTGAGAACCAGAAGCTGCAGGAGCGTTTGGTTTTCAGCAGTGGATAGGTATTCCATAGACCTTTCTTTTCATTTATATATCGATGGGTTTGGAAAACATTTTTGAAAATGGAATTTTTTTCCGCAAGGGGTTAACCTTGTTTTTTTTTCAAAAATCTTTAAAAAAATTAAATCGGAAAATTGTACACCAATAGAAAGGTCTATTCAATCCCTTTCAAAAACTGAAAACCGCATCTTTTTGCGAGGCTTGGTTGCCGAGATATCAGCTTCCAAAGCAAATCAAATGCGATTGGGTTGACAAATTTGGAAATAATTTTGGATGAAAATATCTTGAGAACCAGAAGCCGCAGGAGCGTTTGGTTTTCAGCGGTGGATAGGTATTCCATAGACCTTTCTTTTCATGTATATATCGATGGGTTTGGGAAACATTTTTGAAAATGTAATTTTTTTTCGCAAGGGGTTAACCTTGATTTTTTTTCAAAAATCTTTAAAAAAATTAAATCGGAAAATTGTACACCAATAGAAAGGTCTATTCAATCCCTTTCAAAAACTGAAAACCGCATCTTTTTTCGAGGCTTGGTTGCCGAGATATCAGCTTCCAAAGCAAATCAAATGCGATTGGGTTGACAAATTTGGAAATTATTTTGGATTGAAATATCTTGAGAACCAGAAGTTGCAGAAGCGTTTGGTTTTCAGCGGTGGGTAGGTATTCCATCGACCTTTCTTTTCATGTGTATATCGATGGGTTTGGGAAACATTTTTGAAAATGTAATTTTTTTCCGCAAGGGGTTAACCTTGATTTTTTTTCAAAAATCATTAAAAAAATTAAATAGGAAAATTGTACGCCAATAGAAAGGTCTATTCAATCCCTTCCAAAAACTGAAAACCGCATCTTTTTGCGAGGCTTGGTTGCCGAGATATCAGCTTCCAAAGCAAATCAAATTCGATTGGGTTGACAAATTTGGAAATTATTTTGGATTGAAATATCTTGAGAACCAGAAGCTGCAGGAGCGTTTGGTTTTCAGCAGTGGATAGGTATTCCATAGACCTTTCTTTTCATGTATATATCGATGGGTTTGGAAAACATTTTTGAAAATGGAATTTTTTTCCGCAAGGGGTTAACCTTGTTTTTTTTTCAAAAATCTTTAAAAAAATTAAATCGGAAAATTGTACACCAATAGAAAGGTCTATTCAATCCCTTTCAAAAACTGAAAACCGCATCTTTTTGCGAGGCTTGGTTGCCGAGATATCAGCTTCCAAAGCAAATCAAATGCGATTGGGTTGACAAATTTGGAAATTATTTTGGATTGAAATATCTTGAGAACCAGAAGTTGCAGAAGCGTTTGGTTTTCAGCGGTGGGTAGGTATTCCATAGACCTTTCTTTTCATGTATATATCGATGGGTTTGGGAAACATTTTTGAAAATGTAATTTTTTTCCGCAAGGGGTTAACCTTGATTTTTTTTCAAAAATCATTAAAAAAATTAAATAGGAAAATTGTACACCAATAGAAAGGTCTATTCAATCCCTTCCAAAAACTGAAAACCGCATCTTTTTGCGAGGCTTGGTTGCCGAGATATCAGCTTCCAAAGCAAATCAAATTCGATTGGGTTGACAAATTTGGAAATTATTTTGGATTGAAATATCTTGAGAACCAGAAGCTGCAGGAGCGTTTGGTTTTCAGCAGTGGATAGGTATTCCATAGACCTTTCTTTTCATGTATATATCGATGGGTTTGGAAAACATTTTTGAAAATGGAATTTTTTTCCGCAAGGGGTTAACCTTGTTTTTTTTTCAAAAATCTTTAAAAAAATTAAATCGGAAAATTGTACACCAATAGAAAGGTCTATTCAATCCCTTTCAAAAACTGAAAACCGCATCTTTTTGCGAGGCTTGGTTGCCGAGATATCAGCTTCCAAAGCAAATCAAATGCGATTGGGTTGACAAATTTGGAAATTATTTTGGATTGAAATATCTTGAGAACCAGAAGTTGCAGAAGCGTTTGGTTTTCAGCGGTGGGTAGGTATTCCATAGACCTTTCTTTTCATGTATATATCGATGGGTTTGGGAAACATTTTTGAAAATGTAATTTTTTTTCGCAAGGGGTTAACCTTGATTTTTTTTCAAAAATCATTAAAAAAATTAAATAGGAAAATTGTACACCAATAGAAAGGTCTATTCAATCCCTTTCAAAAACTGAAAACCGCATCTTTTTGCGAGGCTTGGTTGCCGAGATATCAGCTTCCAAAGCAAATCAAATGCGATTGGGTTGACAAATTTGGAAATTATTTTGGATTGAAATATCTTGAGAACCAGAAGGTGCAGGAGCGTTTGGTTTTCAGCAGTGGATAGGTATTCCATATACCTTTCTTTTCATGTATATATCGATGGGTTTGGGAAACATTTTTGAAAATGTAATTTTTTTTCGCAAGGGGTTAACCTTGATTTTTTTTCGAAAATCTTTAAAAAAATTAAATCGGAAAATTGTACACCAATAGAAAGGTCTTTTCAATCCCTTTCAAGTACTGAAAACCGCATCTTTTTGCGAGGCTTGGTTGCCGAGATATCAGCTTCCAAAGCAAATCAAATTC
Source organism: Philhelius pedissequus (assembly GCA_910595825.1). Lineage (NCBI taxonomy): Eukaryota > Metazoa > Arthropoda > Insecta > Diptera > Syrphidae > Philhelius > Philhelius pedissequus. The sequence goes on along the minus strand of OU343163.1, from coordinate 93,946,917 downwards.
GATTGGGTTGACAAATTTGGAAATTATTTTGGATTGAAATATCTTGAGAACCAGAAGCTGCAGGAGCGTTTGGTTTTCAGCAGTGGATAGGTATTCCATAGACCTTTCTTTTCATGTATATATCGATGGGTTTGGAAAACATTTTTGAAAATGGAATTTTTTTCCGCAAGGGGTTAACCTTGTTTTTTTTTCAAAAATCTTTAAAAAAATTAAATCGGAAAATTGTACACCAATAGAAAGGTCTATTCAATCCCTTTCAAAAACTGAAAACCGCATCTTTTTGCGAGGCTTGGTTGCCGAGATATCAGCTTCCAAAGCAAATCAAATGCGATTGGGTTGACAAATTTGGAAATAATTTTGGATGAAAATATCTTGAGAACCAGAAGCCGCAGGAGCGTTTGGTTTTCAGCGGTGGATAGGTATTCCATAGACCTTTCTTTTCATGTATATATCGATGGGTTTGGGAAACATTTTTGAAAATGTAATTTTTTTTCGCAAGGGGACCTTGATTTTTTTTCAAAAATCTTTAAAAAAATTAAATCGGAAAATTGTACACCAATAGAAAGGTCTATTCAATCCCTTTCAAAAACTGAAAACCGCATCTTTTTTCGAGGCTTGGTTGCCGAGATATCAGCTTCCAAAGCAAATCAAATGCGATTGGGTTGACAAATTTGGAAATTATTTTGGATTGAAATATCTTGAGAACCAGAAGTTGCAGAAGCGTTTGGTTTTCAGCGGTGGGTAGGTATTCCATCGACCTTTCTTTTCATGTGTATATCGATGGGTTTGGGAAACATTTTTGAAAATGTAATTTTTTTCCGCAAGGGGTTAACCTTGATTTTTTTTCAAAAATCATTAAAAAAATTAAATAGGAAAATTGTACACCAATAGAAAGGTCTATTCAATCCCTTCCAAAAACTGAAAACCGCATCTTTTTGCGAGGCTTGGTTGTAATTTTTTTCCGCAAGCCTTGATTTTTTTTTCAAAAATCATTAAAAAAATTAAATCGGAAAATTAAACACCAATAGAAAGGTCTATTCAATCCCTTTCAAAAACTGAAAACCGCATCTTTTTGCGAGGCTTGGTTGCCGAGATATCAGCTTTCAAAGCAAATCAAATGCGATTGGGTTGACAAATTTGGAAATAATTTTGGATGAAAATATCTTGAGAACCAGAAGCCGCAGGAGCGTTTGGTTTTCAGCGGTGGATAGGTATTCCATAGACCTTTCTTTTCATGTATATATCGATGGGTTTGGAAAACATTTTTGAAAATGGAATTTTTTTCCGCAAGGGGTTAACCTTGTTTTTTTTCAAAAATCTTTAAAAAAATTAAATCGGAAAATTGTACACCAATAGAAAGGTCTATTCAATCCCTTTCAAAAACTGAAAACCGCATCTTTTTGCGAGGCTTGGTTGCCGAGATATCAGCTTCCAAAGCAAATCAAATGCGATTGGGTTGACAAATTTGGAAATTATTTTGGATTGAAATATCTTGAGAACCAGAAGTTGCAGAAGCGTTTGGTTTTCAGCGGTGGGTAGGTATTCCATAGACCTTTCTTTTCATGTATATATCGATGGGTTTGGGAAACATTTTTGAAAATTTAATTTTTTTCCGCAAGGGAAAATTCAAAAATTCATTAAAAAAATTAAATCGGAAAATTGTACACCAATAGAAAGGTCTATTCAATCCCTTTCAAAAACTGAAAACCGCATCTTTTTGCGAGGCTTGGTTGCCGAGATATCAGCTTCCAAAGCAAATCAAATGCGATTGGGTTGACAAATTTGGAAATAATTTTGGATGAAAATATCTTGAGAACCAGAAGCCGCAGGAGCGTTTGGTTTTCAGCGGTGGATAGGTATTCCATAGACCTTTCTTTTCATGTGTATATCGATGGGTTTGGGAAACATTTTTGAAAATGTAATTTTTTTTCGCAAGGGGTTAACCTTGATTTTTTTTCAAAAATCATTAAAAAAATTAAATAGGAAAATTGTACACCAATAGAAAGGTCTATTCAATCCCTTTCAAAAACTGAAAACCGCATCTTTTTGCGAGGCTTGGTTGCCGAGATATCAGCTTCCAAAGCAAATCAAATGCGATTGGGTTGACAAATTTGGAAATAATTTTGGATGAAAATATCTTGAGAACCAGAAGCCGCAGGAGCGTTTGGTTTTCAGCGGTGGATAGGTATTCCATAGACCTTTCTTTTCATGTATATATCGATGGGTTTGGGAAACATTTTTGAAAATGTAATTTTTTTTCGCAAGGGGTTAACCTTGATTTTTTTTCAAAAATCTTTAAAAAAATTAAATCGGAAAATTGTACACCAATAGAAAGGTCTATTCAATCCCTTTCAAAAACTGAAAACCGCATCTTTTTTCGAGGCTTGGTTGCCGAGATATCAGCTTCCAAAGCAAATCAAATGCGATTGGGTTGACAAATTTGGAAATTATTTTGGATTGAAATATCTTGAGAACCAGAAGTTGCAGAAGCGTTTGGTTTTCAGCGGTGGGTAGGTATTCCATCGACCTTTCTTTTCATGTGTATATCGATGGGTTTGGGAAACATTTTTGAAAATGTAATTTTTTTCCGCAAGGGGTTAACCTTGATTTTTTTTCAAAAATCATTAAAAAAATTAAATAGGAAAATTGTACACCAATAGAAAGGTCTATTCAATCCCTTCCAAAAACTGAAAACCGCATCTTTTTGCGAGGCTTGGTTGCCGAGATATCAGCTTCCAAAGCAAATCAAATGCGATTGGGTTGACAAATTTGGAAATTATTTTGGATTGAAATATCTTGAGAACCAGAAGTTGCAGAAGCGTTTGGTTTTCAGCGGTGGGTAGGTATTCCATAGACCTTTCTTTTCATGTATATATCGATGGGTTTGGGAAACATTTTTGAAAATGTAATTTTTTTCCGCAAGCCTTGATTTTTTTTTCAAAAATCATTAAAAAAATTAAATCGGAAAATTAAACACCAATAGAAAGGTCTATTCAATCCCTTTCAAAAACTGAAAACCGCATCTTTTTGCGAGGCTTGGTTGCCGAGATATCAGCTTTCAAAGCAAATCAAATGCGATTGGGTTGACAAATTTGGAAATAATTTTGGATGAAAATATCTTGAGAACCAGAAGCCGCAGGAGCGTTTGGTTTTCAGCGGTGGATAGGTATTCCATAGACCTTTCTTTTCATGTATATATCGATGGGTTTGGAAAACATTTTTGAAAATGGAATTTTTTTCCGCAAGGGGTTAACCTTGTTTTTTTTCAAAAATCTTTAAAAAAATTAAATCGGAAAATTGTACACCAATAGAAAGGTCTATTCAATCCCTTTCAAAAACTGAAAACCGCATCTTTTTGCAAGGCTTGGTTGCCGAGATATCAGCTTCCAAAGCAAATCAAATGCGATTGGGTTGACAAATTTGTAAATTATTTTGGATTGAAATATCTTGAGAACCAGAAGCTGCAGGAGCGTTTGGTTTTCAGCAGTGGATAGGTATTCCATAGACCTTTCTTTTCATGTATATATCGATGGGTTTGGAAAACATTTTTGAAAATGGAATTTTTTTCCGCAAGGGGTTAACCTTGATTTTTTTTCAAAAATCTTTAAAAAAATTAAATCGGAAAATTGTACACCAATAGAAAGGTCTATTCAATCCCTTTCAAAAACTGAAAACCGCATCTTTTTGCAAGGCTTGGTTGCCGAGATATCAGCTTCCAAAGCAAATCAAATGCGATTGGGTTGACAAATTTGTAAATTATTTTGGATTGAAATATCTTGAGAACCAGAAGCTGCAGGAGCGTTTGGTTTTCAGCAGTGGATAGGTATTCCATAGACCTTTCTTTTCATGTATATATCGATGGGTTTGGAAAACATTTTTGAAAATGGAATTTTTATCCGCAAGGGGTTAACCTTGATTTTTTTTCAAAAATCTTAAAAAAAATTAAATCGCAAAATTGTACACCAATAGAAAGGTCTGTTCAATCCCTTTCAAGTACTGAAAATCGTATCTTTTTGCGAGGCTTGGTTGTCGAGATATCAGCTTCCAAAGATAGGAGCGTTTGGTTTTCAGCAGTGGGTAGGTATTCAATAGACCTCTCTTCAAAATACTTAAACACCCTCTTAAAAATACATTTAATTTTGTTTGTACCCATCACCACTTAATTTATTACCATGCATCTGTTGTTAAATTTTAACAAAAAAAATGCTTTGTCCAATATTTTACACCATAATAACCTTTTTTCATATCCATCGTTAAATATTTCGTCGTAAAACATAAAATAAAAAAACAAATTAAAAACAAATTACGTCCAATTTAATGACTTTGTCTACAATATTTTTTAACAAAATTTTATGAGTCGGTCTCACCATATCGGATTAACGGGAATATTTCTTGTTGACATAAAAATCTGGACAGACATTTATCAATTTACATACAAAATAAAGTTCGAAGCTCAGCTCTTTCGTTTGCATTTGAAATTAGTAATTTTAAGTATGTATTTTAAGGGTACAGTGCTTGCAATCACGTCTTCATATATTCCATTTGCAACATCAATATGGTTTTACATATATATCATGATACAAGTTTATTTAAAGTTTTCATCATTCTAAAAATCAGAATAATTTTTATTGAAATCCGATTAGTAGGATTAATTTGAAACGCAGTAGCTGCGCTAAGCTGGCATCTTGATAGACTATAATTTTGCAAAATTTTAAAACTATTTCGAATCTCATGAATGAAATCATAATACAGGGACGCTGAGTAACGACAGAAACTGGTATAATTTAAACAGAATCTATTAGCTTAATAGATGTAAAATTGTTTTTGTTTCTTTTTTGTTTTGAAGTCTACAACGCATAAAACGCATAATTCTCAGCATGCACCTGCAGAATCTAAATGTTACTACAAACTCACAAAACTATATCTAATTGCCATTCGATGTTCATTGACTTAATATTACAACAAAAAAAAAACAATTTACTTAGTAATTCAAACATTGAGTGACTTATATCTTCGATTTTCCAGTTAATGACAAACAGTATTTTTGTGTACTTTACTTATGTAAGTATATGTATGTATGAAGGCAGCAGAAAATAGTAAATCAATCAGTTTTCAGTTTCGGACTTTTTTTCTGTGTGGAAATGCCTTCGGTTATAGGTTGCATTCAATTTTGTTTGCGTGTGTTGTTTGGATTAATTAAAAATTCATTATTAGCAACTTGCTGTGATTTTAAACACTTTGCCGTCAATAAAAGCCAATGAAATATTTTAACAAACTAAAATCAGATTATAAGTCCACTACTTATAGTTACATAGAATTTTATTTGCAAAAATAAAAAAATGTCGATCGTGGTTAAATACTTGCCAAAGATCAATAGGATGTATAAATATTGCAAGTTTGTGCTGAATTTAAAATGTATACATTATGCACTTCCATTTTGAAGAAAAAGAATTCAGTTTGCTAGTAAGTTTTTTTTTCAATACAATTTAATTGACAGACGTTTTAAGTTCTTTTTTTGTCTTTTAATTTATTTTTGATTATGTGACACTAAATCATTAGATTGTTAGACATATTGCATTTAATTGAGTTTAATTATAAGTGACTCAATTAATGTACAATGGTAGGTACTCGGTCTGGACGGTATGAGTTGGTACTATACAAAAAATTTAGAATGGATTTTTGTGTCAAATGTTTGAAATGCAAGAATCCGTCTTTAAGATTGCAATCAAATGTTAAGCAATTAAATTTAAAAGTTGACTAAAAATACCATCGGTTGGAGTTTATTGAAAGTTAGTAGAGTTGTGGGATTCTGCGAAAAAAAATCCATTGCCACCCAGAATGCTACAAACAATATTATTCCTCAGCAGTTAATAGCCCTTCTGTCGAAAAAACATAGAAGCCGAAATTGCACCAAACAAGACGATACAAACGCTGGCGATCTGAAACCCTGTAGATGAAGCTATATGACTGTATCTGAAGAAAAAACTAAACCAGTCGGAGAAACCAATACTCCAATAAATTGTTGACAACACAACCCTGACTGAAGCTCACACAGAATTTCCACCAACAGAATTCTTCTCAAAAGAAAATAAAGTTTGATCACAGATATCACAGATATCTGTGATCAATGAACCAATAGACAGGAGAAATAAAGGTAGCCGAAAAACCCACAGTTAAAAAATCTATAGATGAAGAAATAGAAATTTAAAACTTGGAAAACAAAAAAGTAGCATGTGAAAAACCTGAAATTGAAAAAAGAAAATTTGAGAGCTGAGATTGCCACGGCTAAAGTTCTTATGTACTTACAGCTGTTTCATAGACTATAGCTGCTATTGCACCTATAGCTGACTGGCCTGCAATTGCCTCATCTTCAGAAACAAAATCAGAGAGCCTGCTATACACTTAAGATAAATACCCAAGTACGATAATATAATAGAGAACACGACACAAGTGGACTTCGCAATTTCGTCTGTAGGTTTGGCTTTAGGTCGATCTATAGCCTAAATATCTGAAACTCAAACTTGGTACTTTATCTTCTAAGGTAATCGGCTAGCTTCTTTTTGTGCCAAAAATGGTAAATTTTAATTATTTCGAAAACGGCTCCAACGATTTTGATAAGAATTAAATGCACGAGACACAAATTTTTACGAGAAACAGCTTAATATATTTTTAGTCTTTTTATAACTTATTATTTTGTATACAAAATTTCTTAAATTGTTTTCTAAAAAATGCTAGTTTGATTATTTTAAGCATTTAAAATAGATTTTAATTTAAAAACAGATTTCCAAAAAAAAAAATGTTTTTTTTTTTTTTCAAAAATCCAAAGAAATATTTTTCGATAGTTTTGCAGTATTATTTAGAATTCTTCTTTTATCAGAATTAAAAACATCAATTAAAAAGTTTCCTAAACATTACAATCCATTTTTATTTCCTTTTTAATCCCAAGATCATAAAAATACATAAAATTGTCCACGGGTTTTCGAAATATTGAATTTTCAAAATAAAATCGAAAATGTTGGTATGCAGTATTAATAAGAATTCAAAGGACCTAGAGTACAAATTTTTTATCGATATCCGCTGAGCCTTTAATGAGAAAGTATCCGCAGTCTTAGACACAACTGAAAAGGTCGTAACTGGCTCTCATTAAAGTACTGTGCATTGAAGCCCACAATGCATTTAAGAGTCTTAATATCCTACAAACGTAGTTATTGTAAAAATAAAATTACCACAAAATAAATAAATAAGCCGTAACAAAATTGAATCGTTTTTGTTTGGAAAATCATAACAAATCAAAACTAAATCACAAATAATCAAAACGAAACTCCCAACACTTAAAGCAAAATTAATAGCAATCACGAAGTAAGAATTCATTGCAAAAAAAAAAAAACACAATGAAAACAAAAACGTAAAGACCACGACACAGACGTGGTAAAAAAAAATTTATAATAATTTGATTGCATTTTAATTAATTGAATGTAATAAAAAACAACACCTAGCTCAGTGGAGTTAGAATTAGGAACGAACTAGCATAATGTCTATCGTTATGCCAAGTGTGTTTCAATTTTCAATGTATCTTTTACCATGCATTCCGACAAATGTTACACCTACTATCGTTGAAAGAATTATATTTTTAGTATGAAGTTTTACTATTTAATTATTAGTGTTGAACGTAATAAAATCGATCTAGTGCATTTTTATTACATGTACCTACAATGGTTTTTTTTGGTTTGTAGAACATCATTCATTAAATTTAGGATTGATTTGATACCATGAAGCGTTTTTATTACTTTCATAATTTATCCTTTTTATGTCCAGTTAAAACAGTGTAGGATTAAACTAAGGTTCGGCTGAACTTGAACTTTGGTTTACATTTGACATTCAACTCGTCCAATCTTAAATTAAACAAAGTTTCACAATTTTTTTTCCAAATTTAAAAATATCCGTAAAAAGAAGTGTGTAATTGTGGAATAAGAAATGCCTGTTCAATCCTTTCAAGTACTGAAAACCACAAGCTTTTGCGAGCCTTGGTTGCCGAGATATCAGCTTTCAAATGCGGTTGGGTTGACAATCATGGGAATAATTTTGGATTGAAAAATCTTGAGAACCTAAAGCTGCAGAAGCGTTTAGTTTTCAGTTGTGGATAGGTTTTAAATAGACCTTTCTTTATATGTGTCTATCGATGGGTTTGGGAAACATTGTTGAAAATGTATTTTTTTCGCAAGAGGTTAGCCTTGATTTTTTCTAAAATCTTAAAAAAAATGAAATCGGCAGATTGAACACAAATTATGATTGAATAGACCTTTATTTTCATGTACATATCGATCAAAGCGGGTAGCGGGTGCATGGCTACCCCCGAGTTTTACTTATTGTGGTACCAGTTCTTCAAAAATTGACTTCGTACCTAAAAATTATTTTTGTTTGTTTTGCTGAAATCGTTGTCCGCATCGAACTGCTCCAGAACACACTGAGCAAACATACCATATGCTTATTTTTAATCAGCGGATAGGTCATGTCGTTTTTGAAAGCTATAAAATAGGTTAAACTATCACAACCAAAACAGCGTAGTTAAGCTTAAGTTCTAAAATTGTTGTTACTGGCGCATTATTGCTGACAACTTTTCCACTGCGATATTCAGGGACTGGTACGTGTCGGTGTGGTTTTTTCGATACGAAATGTTAAAAAGTAGGAAATGCGAAGCATTTGTTTGACATTTGTTTTTGACAATTCTGATTCTGGTGCTGGCGTTATCATTTTAGCGACAAACTAATTTCCTAATAATATTAAACTAAATCCTAATGTTGTGTGACTAATTATACGGTCACCTTGAATAACCACAATAGAAAAAGCATTACTACCAATTCCATCTTACAAGTGTAAGCCAAGAAGTAGTTGTATAACGTTTCTCGCTGAAAATATAACCATTTGGGTCTACATTTTAGTTAAACTCAAAAAAATTAGAAACAAAATCAAATTTCATTGATTTTATTGATCTATCAATTCCGGACTTCAGCAAACGGATACAAGAAAAATAATTCAAAATTTTCTCAAATGAATCACCACGACCACGACCTAATAGCTCAAACAGGAATATGTACGTTTTATCGCGACCTCATAAAACTAAAGCATCTCTTATAAATTCCTCAGAGGCGGAATTGATACACAAAACAATAGCAATAGACTTACTGTCATTAATAACGTTTCAGACGATTACAATATAATATGACAGCCAGCTGAATGTATGACAAAGCAATTGCTTTGTATGGGGAATCTCCGTCAAAACGATTTCCATATTTAATTATATTTGTGTCAGAAATCCCAACAAACAAACCTACATTGAATAGATTCTACTCTAACTGCAACCAACTCAGTCAAGTCAGTGTCTCCTCTTTGTTGCTTGCAAGTGTCAAATTGTGGTGTGTCGTCGAGATCATTGTCACCGCATATATGCAGGTTGTCTCTCTTCAACTGTTTTGCAAAAACCACTAGAGTCTGGTGAAGTACAGTTGCATGGTATAAACTAATAGACTAAAAGTCGACAGCTAGTTAATTGAGAGTGAACTATAATTGGTCACAATGTGAATGCACCATAATGTTAGCAAATGGCGTCAAATGTCATTTTATTTTAACATTTATGAATGAGATTTCACAATGCTCAGGATTACTTACCAAATTTTCTCGGTTTTTCTGTCAAATGATGGAAAATAAAATGTCATTCTCAGTTTTCTGTTCACATGCTACGTAATTAAAAATGAGATCTCACAAGTTTTGTTCTGTCAAAAAGTGAGAGAGCGATTCAGAAATTATTATTCCGCAGTATTTGACAACTAACCTTTGAAATTTTCCTAAATATTGTTATTATTATTGATATATCTCAAATCTATTTTTAAAAAATTGAGTCATGTGGGCAAGATGAATGTGAAAGTTAAATGACATTTGGCACCAAGAATTATGACCGACAGACCTTATTCATAATGAAGAGCTTACTGGAGATGTGAACTCGTCTAATTTAGTTATTGAAATAAATTATAGTAGTCATATTTTCAAATGTCAAATGAGATCATTTGGCAGCTGTCATGTGCTTATGTTACTTTTAGTTTTCAACTCAAATGTCAAAATCATAGAAAATATACTTTTGTAAAGCTCTACATTCTCCGAAATTTAATTATCTGTCATAAGAATTAAAAAGCAGTCATGATGCTTTTTTTTCCACATATCCAACTTTACCCGCTAGACTATCATAGAGTGTGATACCGGATCTCATCGTCATCAACACCATTGTATCTTAAAGAAAACAAAAAAAAATACAATCTTTCAGTTTCAAAAATTTATAGATTTTTCGGTGGCGGTGTAAGACTAACGGCCTTTGAATAGTTTTCAGTTACGGTTGGTGGGTGGGGGAAGGGTAAAGAGAGAGGGTTCAAGAAAACCGCGGACATAAATGGATGTTCGTCGAATTTTAAGCAGAGTCACTTTGTCATTGGACTCGTATTAAAGTGACGGGCCGTTCGTGAGTTACACTAAAGAGTTTTTTGTTGTTTTTCTTTTTAATTTTTTTTTATGAATTTCATGAAGTGAACGGAACACAGGTGGTGTTGGAATTTTCACTGACACATTCTAAAGCTATTCAATGAAGATACAAAAAAAAGATAGTGTAATGGCTAATTGTTATTGCGTTCAATGGAGCAGTCATGTTAAAATCTTAAAAATGCCTTTTTTTAAACTTATGGCATTTTAATGTTAATGTTAATGTAAGAGAGTATGTACTCATAATCTGTATTTATTGTAAGTTGTGAATATTTGTATTTTGCTTGTAAGAAAATCAATGAACCATTATGTGCTCTTAAGATTTGGATAATCCGTTAATATTATGATATGTTCTTGAGATGATAATATAAACTGTACAAGGTTTTTCTTTGAATTTGGAAGCTTTAGCTTTTGATTGAAATTTTATATAGTATCATTTGAGCATATTGATTTAAATAAATAGGTAAGGGTTTGAGTTTAATTTGACAACAAGTTATGTTAACTTTTAGGTATAATGACAACTTTATATTTAATCATCGAAGTGAAGTGTAATCTACACAATGTGTCAATTTTTAGAGCACGGTTTGAAAAGTTGAACTTGAAAGATTCAGTTTTATATTATGTTCTTTGTGTTGTTTGCAGTGGGCTCGGTTAAACTAATTGGAGGAGTATAGCAATTCATATATTGTTGACATATGTAGGTACAAATATTTTTCATCTACTAACTTCAAAAATGTCGAAGTAGAATAGACGTAACCACAAGATTCTTAATAAAAAGAAGTAAATATATTTGTAAAGTCGTTTTAAATATATTTTTACTTGCAATTATAGGTACTATAAGGCAAGTTATGCATTCTTCGAAAAAAAAAGTTTTGAGATAACAATCAAACATGACATTACGATGATAGTGAAGACGAAAAGAGATGGTCTTAAAATTCTGTCCGTCTGTCTCTCTGTCAGTCTGTCTGTATGTATGTATAGAAACCTACAGCCCAAACGGGTGGGCCGAATTGTTTCAAACTTGGACAATGGAGTTTTTTTAGTTATTGTGCAGAGGGGAATGAAATTTTTTTAGCTCAAAAAATAACGGTACATACCGTTACGTTAAAGCCTATTTTTCTCGGAAACGGCTGTAACGATTTTAGTTTAAAAAAATCAGTGCAGCTTTTTAGATCCGACCGATCATATGGTTGAAAAAAAAATTTCTTAAATGTCTAAAAATGGTACTTTCCATAGGACGTTTTTTTTTTTTTTGCTTTCGACTATCTCATAAACGGCTTACCCGATTCTTTCGAAATTTCACACATATATAGCCTTAGGTTGACCAATTTCTACTGCGTACCAGTGTTTTTAATTAATATTTTTTTTTGTATTTTTAAAACCATTTTTAAGAAAAAAAATTTTTAAATTTATATTTTGAAAACTACTCATTAAATTTTTTTCAAAAATTATATTTATAATGTAATTGCTGAATACCTATGAAATGGCGATTTTGAATTTTTTTTTTTAATTTTATTCAAAAAGTTTAAGAAATAAACTTTTTTCTCAAAAACCGCTCTACAGATTTTTATTTTTTTTTCTCATAGATTCAAATTTATCCAAGAAATAATATGGCGTACCTCAGTTTAAGTATTTATTTCAGAATTTTGAATTATTTTTTCTTTGATTAATCTGATTTAATTTTTTTTATTCTCATAAGCGGCTTAACGGATTTCCATAAAAAAAATTTATAAAGGAGTTACTTCTAATTCTAAATAATACTGCATTTCAAAATTTTCGAAAAATTGTTTTTTTTTTGGATTTTTGAAAAAAAAATATTTGTTTTAAAAATTCAAAATTTCGAAAACGGGTGGACGATTTTTCTGAAATTTTGTTTTTGAATTTATATTATTAAATATTTAAAATTTCCATACCAATTTTTTGTTTTTTGGAAAACATTTAACAATTTTTATATATAAACAATTAAGTAAAAAACCACTTTAAAAATACATTTAGCCGTTTCTATTAAGAATCTTTCGCATATAATGTGATCGAACATAGGAGCAAGTACTTGCGATCCAGTCGTGCATTTTATTTTTAAACCGATTGTTCAAAAATGGGTTGGTGATTTTTTTAATTAAAATTGTATAGGCATATTAATAATTACTTAAAATTGGTGGTCAAAATTTGTTTCCTCAAAATTTTTCAAACATTTTAGACAAAAAAATTGTAATTAAAAAAACCCGATCCAAAGATTTTTAAATTTTTGTTGGCAATAATATTCATATTATGACATTGCATTTGCTCCTCCTTGCTGATATTACAATTTTTTTTATTTATTTTATTATATTTTATCGATTAGACCAGAGACAATCAGAAACAGCATCCTGTTTCCTTTTATTATACATTTTAGAGACAGTAACACAATATTACAAAATTGCCAAGTGAGATATTTATATGTCGGGCTTAAATTTATTGTTCCACAAAAAAAAGTTGTTTGTGTTACCCAACCTACACTGATTAACATATTTTTATGTAGTATACACCAAATCCAAATTAGTTCGAAATTATAGAAGCTTAAAGGTATAACACTTCAAAAAAACAAAAACAAAAAAACGAACAATACAATCCCATGTACTACATGCTTACGATTCTCTACTCATCTTGTTAATATATATTTATTTTTTTTTTATTAAAAAACAATTGAAGATCATCCTCTTTAAATATAATTATACCGCCTTTACCTAGACTTTATTTCAATTACACTTCCATTTTATTTTGTTTTTGTTGTTCTTTTTTTGCAGAAAAAATCTACAGTCAAACCGAGAAACAACGCTATGATGGATGGTATAACAATTTGGCACATCCGGATTGGGGTTCTGTTGGTAAGTTACCTATATATTTTACAAAAAAAAATATTTTTAGTTTTTTATATTAACAAATTTACCTACCCATTACTCTTATAGTCTTTAAGTATTTCGCATCATTGAAAATCACCTACAATTTAATCAATTTGTAAATTTGAGTTTTTGCGTGAAGATTGAAGAGCTCATCATCTGATGGCGGGTCTCATGAATTTTTGATAAATTATATTTAAGAAGATTGCTTAAAAGTCTTTAGGCTATGAACAATTAAGTTAGGCATTATTAACTTTTTTTAATCGAAATTCATTAATGAGTACTTAGGTTGGAGTGTTAAAAGGAAGAAATTATGAAATTGACATTAGGGGCACTTATTTTATGATGTCCATACTTATTAAAGTTGGGATTAGTTATTCGATACACATGTTTTAAGTTTTTGACTAAAGGTCATAAATCGAGAGAACAAAGCTATTTAGTTGATTGCATCTTAAATGAGTTATGAGTCCTCAGGTTACTACTTTTTCCTTTTTGATCTTATGACCCTGCACTAATTGGACAATTTTTATATTTATACCTTGCCAATGAGGTCTTAACACGAGAATTATAATTTTAGCGAAAATGATTTTAAACTGAATTTCAACTAATCAATAAGCAAATATTGATATTTTCATAATATTGCTCGTTTTACAGAAAAAATCCATAATGACCTCCTTAAAGGTGATAAGGGGTCTTAATTCGAAGACCAACTTCATGTTGCATAGAGTTTCACTCATCAACAAGTACCTGATGGTTAAGTGACATGGTCGATACCCAAGGTCGTAGTTTAATATAATTATACTGTGTTGAGAGTTTTATCCTCCTTGTTTGAGTTCAATCAGGGTTAGATGGAACCTTTACAACTCGTTTCAAACTCAAAGTACTTATACCAAAAAACTTACCAATTTTACCAATATTCGGACAAAAAAAATCCACAAACCATCCAATAGCATATTAATATTTTGTTATTAACGGTAGCTGCCATAGAACCATTTTTTGTGATTTTGCACTTTCTCATAAACGGCTCGATGGATTTCGATCAAAATTTTTGTATTTGTAAAGTCCTTCAAGTTGTAAATAATACGGGATACCAACATTTTCGTAAAAATATTTGTTTAGCCTTTTGAAAAAAAAATATTTTTTTTTGCAAATTCAATCAATAATAACAATCGGGGGGATGATTTTTTTTTATTTTGCTGGTGGCGCTACAGTTCGGGACGAACCTGGGCCTCAACCAACATGCCTCCCCAGCTAGCTCGGTCTCCAAGCAGGTTGGGGTCATCTTCCACTTGAGCCCGCCACCTTAGGCGAGGTCTTCCTTGACTGCGTCTTCTATCTGGGTTGGAATCGAATATCCTGCGAGCCGGAGCATTGTTGTCCATACGCTCTACACGACCTAGCCATCTTAAACGTGATATACGTATTTTTTGTACCAGGTCAATGTCGCTGTACAGCTCGTATAGTTCGTGGTTGAACCTTCTCGTAAAGCCCGTTAACGCAGATAGGGCTGAAAATCTTGCGAAGAACCTTACGCTCGAAACGACTAAGGATATCTTCATCCGCTTTCGAAAGAGTCCATGTCTCCGCGAGTCAGAGTCTCCTTTGTTTTTCGAGAGAGGGCTTTACTTACTACTCAATTGCGTCCCTAGCCCATAGGAATAGCGATTGGCAAGAGTTATTCTTCGCTTTATTTCTAACGAGATGTTGTTGTTAGATGTTATAGCGGATCCGAGGTAGACAAAGTCCCTAACTACCTCAAAGTTGTACCTGTCTATTGAGCCGGTGTTGTGTGTCCCTTTTTGTGGACAGCAGGTACTTCGTTTTGGCCTCATTGACTACTAGTCCCATCCTAGCCGCTTCAGCTTCAATGTTAGCAAATGCTCCAGTACAGCTCGCTGGGTTCTGCCAATGATGTCTATGTCATCAGCGTATGCTAACAATTGCACAGACTTGTGCCAGTAGAGTTAACTTGGGAATTTCTTATAATTTTTTCAAGTATTATGTTGAAGAAATCGCACGATAGCGCATCACCTTGTCGGAATCCTTTTTTGACATCAAAAGCTTGTGTGAGGTTAGTACCAACCTTGACGGAGCAGCGAGAATTCTCCATCGTCATCCTACACAGTCGGATGAGTTTTGTGGGGATGCCAAAACCAGACATGGATCTCTATAGCTCATCTCTATAAATGCTATCGTACGCGGCCTTAAAATCGATAAAGAGACGGTGTGTATCGATTTGGGGTTCTTGGGTAGCTTCCAGGATCTGCCGTAGCGTGAACATTTGATCGATTGTAGACTTTCTTGGCCTGAAACCGCACTGATAGGGTCCAATCAGGTTGCTGACAAATGGTTTCAGATGTTCACATAATACAGCAGAAAGGACCTTGTACGCAATATTCAGGAGACTTATTCCTCTATAGTTGGCGCAGTTTATGTTTTAAGTTTATATTATTAAATATTTAAAATTCTCATACTAAGTTAAAAAAAAAACATTAAACAAAATTGTAGGTATACAAACAAAAAAAAAAACAATTAAAAAACGACCAAGATTCTTAAGAGAAATCTTTTGCATACGATGTGATCGAATATAAGATCAAGTTCGTGCGATCCAGTCGTGCATTTTATTTTATTTTAAAATCAACAAAATATTTTTCGAAAATTTTAGTATACAATAATTTATTAAGAATTTGAAAAATGTTCTGTAAACAAATTTTGATCGAAATAGATACAGCCGATTTTTGCCAAAATGTTAATCACTCCTTAAGCTGTAATCAGATTTCGGCACAGTCGTTTTCGAGATATTCAAGCTTATTAACAACAGTTAGTGCACTAGGAACCATTATCTTTGGGGTGAAGAAAAAATTCGCATGCCAACGGAATCACCTAAGACGTTTATGTACCAAACTTACTTATCAGCGGTTTATGCTGTAGATGAAACGAAAGACATACAGATAGAAAGAAGGACAAAATTACTTTACACAATTGTTCGTGTTTTCTATCATCGTGATGTTAAGTTCGATCAAATTCTTTAGTTAGTTTTTTACCAAATGCAAAATTTGCAAGTAAAAATGACATGCAGAAATGGTGACGCCGGAAGCCATTACGGAAACAAATTGGCCATAATTTTCTCCAGAATAGGAGTTAATTTCAAAAAACTCTCTATGCTCAGCTAAGCTCGAATGGAATAATATTGATGCTGTTGTTGCATTTAACATATAAGTTGTCATTTCGTTAAATTTTCTTCGGGCTTAGAAACACTCATGTCTAGAATTTCCCAAATGACATTGAAACTCATTGTCTATTAGGAGAGTTTAGCTTCAGATTCACTCAGAAATGATCAAAACAAAAACATAAAATTGAATTGCAGATAGGTAATAGAAGAGCAAAAGGTTATAGGTTAATAGTCACAATACACTTTTCCTGAAACAAATTGATTGTTGTGAAATAAAGCGTAACAATTTCCATTCACCAAAAAAATTAATTTCTGATCTATAAAAGGAGTATTCTTAGATAGTATATACTCCAGAATTTATTTATTTTTTAACCGACCGCCATTGCTCTTCACAGATTGAATGAAATTAAATGATTTGATCGGTGATGAAAATAGTTTAATGAGACTCAATTAAAATGAGCTTATTTCACAATCATATCGCATATAAAAATATTTGAATTCATTCCGAACTGTCATCTTTGCTTCATTATGCCATCAATCGTGCATCATTATGCCGCATATCGGCATATGTTGCAATAAACTCCATATACAGAGAGATACAGTATAAATAATGTTGTTGTTGTTGTTGATGGCTTTGAGTTAGACTTAAGTAGTGATGGTGAATGGTTTATTCTTTATTCAATCAAACAAACGTTAATATTTCCATAATGTTTGAATGGCCTTGATGTGGGCTTTTGGAATTATGATGTGTGTAGTACGAAGTAGGAATAGATGCACTTTAGTTCTTTGTTAACAATTAGCACTCCATAAAGCAGGAAATACTTATATACGAGCATTAACTGAAATATGGCCATGATTTTTGTTGCAATGGAAAATAGTATAGATAATTTGCTGAAGTTCAATTCTGCAATAATAATTATATTTTTCTTTGTGATAATTTGAAGGTATTATAAATTATGTAAATGAGCAATTAGGATCAATTGTTATGCAGAGTGATTCATAAAATATGTGACAGAAAGTTAGGCATTTTACGTGATAAAGAAAGGAAACAAATTATATAAGGGAGTGGTCTATTTCGCCTCTATAATAATTAAAAGCGAGCGAAAATGGTAAGCGGGTATCACCAATATATGAATGTTTTTTTTTTAGATTAACATTCTTCATTCACTCGATTTTTTTCTAAAGAACAAACCAAATAAAAAACTGATTTCCGAGAATCTTAAGAAGTTTAATTAAAATCCATACACCGCACCGGGTCGTACAGATGCACAATCGCGAGGGTAAGACGAAAAAATCGTTTTAAACTTCCCAATAATAGAATTCGAATTTTGTAACAACACAAAACCCATAAATTGTCATACAAAATTGCCAAAACGTAAAATGGTTAATTAAAATTAATTATGGATAGGTTCACCATGCCCGGTCCTAAAATAAAAAAAATCTACATAAACACACGCCACTAATGGTATCTATGACTCATCGAAAGAAGCGGATAGATAAATTAAGCTAAGAAAAATACAGAATTTTCAGGCAATGACACTGTGTCTTATAAAATGTTGCCATTGTTGAAACAGTTCTTGTAATTTCCAAGTTTTGACAATTATTTCATTAATTCCTTATTAAAAAACCATGAAAGGTTATATATAATTATGTTGGTCTTCTTAAAACACCCCACCTATCGGCAACTATAATATTTCAAGTCTCATTTTCAAGGCAGAGCATTGTACACAGAAGTTGACACACGACACATATACTTGCATAAGTACTTTGGTTTTTCGTACCGTGCGATACATCGATTGAAAGGTGGGCATCAGTAGATTAAGATGTGCTATTTTTGACTTTCTAGGATGCTTAGTTTGGCCGAAAATCGAGTTGAAAGTGCAAAAATAACGACTTTGAAAAATGATTGGAGATCCCTTATGCAGTTTATTTGCATTCACCAAAACTCGACCCCATACCAAATCCTATATTTGGTCAAGCAGGGGAAGGATGTCCCTCCTTACACGCCGTGATGACGAAAAGAGATTCCTCTTACAAAATAAAAAAATCAATATTTCATTTTGCGTACTGTTAAAAATCAAAAAAAAAGTTTTGGTATGCGGGAATTAACAATCGTGATACGGGAATTCGATTTGGGGGCAATCGTTACTCAGGCGATATGGTTTTTTTTTTTAAGAAAAACTGTTTTTAAGTATTAAATATAATGTCAAAAAACTAATGTCGAAAAAATTGATTAAGGCGTTTTCAAAATATTGAGGGTTCAAAAAATGACAAATGTTAGTTCCAAACTGCTTTAACTTTTTAGGAGCTTCTCCAAAAAAATTTCAGACAAATCAAATGAACCGTTTTAAAGAAAATGCACCTAGTTTCTTACAAAAATCTTTAAAGCCTTTTTTGTGAAAACTAAAGTTTACCTTTAAGGCTAAAAAAATAAAATGCACGACTGGATCGCACGTACTTGCTCTTATGTTCAATTACATCTTAATCACAAGATTTTTGGTGAAAATAGCTTAATATATTTTTAGTCTTTTTTACTTAATGTTTATAAAAATGTTTGGTGTGAATATTTTAAGTATTTAATAATATAAATTTAAAAACTGAATTTTAAAAAAAATTGTCCACCAGTTTTCAAAATATTCAATTACATTTTTTGTAATTGAATATTTTGAAAACTGGTAGACAATTTTATTTATTTTTTTTTTTTTCAAAAATAAAAAAAAAATATTTTGCTAAAATGTTGGTATGCAGTATTTAAATTCCGAAATGTAGACTATACAGATAGTTAAGTATCAAGTTAAGTAGTGCACATATTTTTTTTTATCAAAATCCATAGAGCCGATATCGAGATAATTGGTCGAAAAAATTGTATGACAGGTTACGGTTTGTTTTAGACCAAAAAAAAGATTAAAAAATCTGTTTAAAAAGACAATAACTTAAAACTTTATTGAGCTCATTTTAAATTGACCACAGTCTACGAACAAACCCATCCACTGATCATTTCCTTTCTATGGCAGGGCAGTAAAATGAATGTTTGTATTTAAAATTACAAATGAAGATAAAGATAAACAAAAATCGATTTTGAATTTTAAATTAATATTATTATTTTTTTATACTTTCTTATTTATATGAATAATATATCTGAAGTGGTCATAATTTTAATATTTTCCGCATTTTACTTTGCTCAAAATTCTTTCATTATTTGAGACAGATGCGCAGAGGTACCATATTACAAACTAAAAATCAGTCTACTGTGGATTGTTTTTTTTTTGGGAATTACTTACAATACTATGGATAAATTCTTAATAAAATACGACTACTATTTAGAATATGAAAAATATCCGTCAGTATTGAATCCACTTGACACTGCAGTTCATGGCTACCATTCCAATCAAAAATCGCAGCACGTCGTCGTTTAGAATGACGGAATCTTAAAAGTGAATCCCAAATTTACATGCAGGTTTTAGAAAAAAAAATGCAAAAATCAATCAATTTTGCCAAAAAGCCAATTGTTCGGCAAACAAAAATTACACTCATTGTCTAATTAATTTCATGAAATATAACTACAGCAATCTTTTCCCAAGAAATCCCAAACTACGTTTGAGTCATCAGACTAGAATTTTAAGTCTAAAGTAATCACCTAATGTATGTTTGTAATTCTGATTTTGTAATTCCGTAACGATATTACCCACTTAAGCTTAAAAACAATAACGTCCTATATCCGGCAGCCATAATTAATCACAAATGCATTCCGTCTGTGGCGCGAGCCCTCGCAATAATTGTTTTCCGCCGCCGCGCCCCCAAACAAACTGGTATATTGTCACTTCCCTCTGTCAATTGAAAATAAAATCGTGATTCACTTGACCAACCTAGGAGGGCTTCTCAATCTGCATTCTGCAATTACCGCCTTATCGTCATCAATTCTAAATAAATTAAATTTAATTCTAAGACCATGCTTCCTCCCTCTTACAGATAGCCACCTGATTCGTAAGGCGCCGCCATCGTATTCCGATGGGGTCTATGCCATGGCCGGTTCGAATCGACCTTCAACCCGCCGCCTGAGTCGTCTATTTATGCGTGGTCGTGATGGACTGGCCTCGAAATTCAACCGTACAGCGCTGCTGGCTTTCTTCGGACAAGTCGTGGCCAATGAGATTGTGATGGCCTCGGAGTCTGGCTGCCCCATCGAGATGCATCGCATCGAGATCGAGAAATGTGACGAAATGTACGACAGGGAATGTCGTGGAGACAAATACATTCCATTCCATAGGGCCGCCTATGATCGAAATACTGGACAGAGTCCGAATGCTCCAAGGGAACAGGTTAGTTATATTGTTTGCAGATACCTTATAAACAATAAAAAAAATTAAAACTACTTTTCTTTTAAGATAAATCAAATGACAGCTTGGATTGACGGAAGTTTCATTTACAGTACATCAGAGGCTTGGTTAAACGCCATGCGGACATTCCAAAATGGAACACTGCTTACAGAGAAAAGCGGTCGCATGCCAGTGAGGAATACAATGCGGGTGCCGTTGTTCAACAATCCTGTGCCAAATGTCATGAAAATGCTCAGTCCAGAAAGATTATTCCGTAAGTAAAAAAAAACTTTTATGATAAATAAAAAAAAAATAAGCGCCAGGTTCCACCGAGATTTGAACTCGGATCGCTGGATTCAGAGTCCAGAGTGCTAACCATTACACCATGGAACCGCCTGATAATTGAGGGAGAGAATATTTTTCTTAAATATGGGCAAAGTATTGGTTTTATCGATTTTGTGAAAGTCTGCATTTTGCGCATGCATCTCATCAAAAATTTGATAAGAGGGTTGAAGGAGGGTATATTAAAATCTTATATTTAAAGATTGTTTGGTTAAGAATTTTATACATTGCTATACCAAAAGCTTGATGATGCTTATAGTCTAGGAAATATTGATGCAAAATGTTTTCTATTTCATATTGCGTGTTATAAGAGTGAAGCCTACCCGAGGTTTATTATAAGCGTTGACGCTGATTTAAGAGAAACAAACAAACTTATGTTGATCTTGAATGCCTTTTAATTGAAATGAGTGGGAAGTAATGGACAAGAGGTACTACTAAATAAAGAATCAAGAAATACGTATTTTACACACAAATTTCCATTTCTTAGAGATGACCCAAATGATTTCAATGATAAATATATAAAAAAAAAATATTTTTACTAAAATCCGCCCACCACCACGCCCACTTTTATAAATTCTTGGATTCTTGAAAGAGATTGCTTGATTTAGATGAACATATCAGAGTTTGTATTATTAAGGAAGAAAAAAAAATCAACAAATATTTTAAGTAAGAGCCGCCTATCTTTTTTTTCTAGAAAACGACTCAAATGATATTAAAGAAATTTTCAGAGTATATTTGTATGAAAGAAAAAAATAGGAAATTGGTTTGCCACGCCCACTTAATTTTTTTTGCATTCTTGCAAACGGCTGTAACGATTTGGACGGACATTTCAAAGTTTGTTTTTATGGACAAGAAAATAATTTTAAAAATGTTTTAAGTAACATCAGCTGGTCCGTTTTTAATAATGCAAAAGATATATTGGTTAAGGATTAACCCTCATAATCTTATTTTTCTTATACATCCACTCTCAGAAAATATGTTGGCTTTTGTGCTATAAAGGGATATATCGTAGATGCATTTTTAAATTAGTCCTACATTGAAAAACTGCTAAATTTGTGCTTCAAAACGAACATAATTTTGGTTTTACTAACGTCTTCTCTTTTTATAAATTACATATATGTATTTTAAATTCAAATTTATAATAATTAATAACATAACATTTTCATTTCAAATTCGAATGATGCCGAGCAAAGCTCGGTCTCCCAGAAAATAATGTATTGTGCCACAAAATTCAGTTCTCAAATAAAATCGGGTTACATTTAAAATGGGGAAGTATTTTAGCTTATTGATGGACAAGCTTTTTATTTTCTGAAAAACATTTGCAAAACAGAAATGTCAACTATCAATCCAGCTCCACATGCTCACTAATTTTCGACCGCCTTAATATCATTAAATTAGTCGGCTACAATTTTTTTTTAATCGATTGAAGCCTTTGAAAAAAATTAAAAACTGATTTCACCTTGCCGTTTAATTGTTTCAATGTAAGTGGCCAGGTCTCCTCTATGTAGAAAGGCTAGAATTGGATTAATACTTTAAATCCACTCAATTAGGAACTTAAAAAAGATTTTTGCCAGGAAAAAGTAGTTTTAGTTATTGTAAAATGTTTCAATTAGTTTTTTTAAGCTTCAATTATTTTTGTAGAGAATGAAATTTGGGAAACAAAAATATTACTTTATTACGTTCCTATTATACAAAAAATTAGTTCAACTTTTTTAAATGTTGAATATGAAATATGATTTTTTTGAAAAACGATTCACAAATACAACTTTATTGAAAAGGAAAATAATAGGAGGGATGGACTTTATAAAAAAGATTACATTAATTACATTATTATAATAATAATTAGTTGTCTGTTTAAAATCAATGTAGAAAACTTCCATTCCCGTTTGAACGATTGGGAATAGAACCCCATCATACCAATTTTTTTTGTTTGGCTCGAACCTAAATACACATTCTAGCTTTTGGCTACACCTTTTGCAAAACACAGTGTATACTACTTACTTACATATATTTAAGTTTTTCATCAGGTCATTTTTAAATCAGAGTAAGAAAATCCGTAAAACAATATACTCAAAATCCACCATATTTCGAATATATCTCAAGGATTTATCTCTGTATCTATAAACAAAGCTATGTAGAACTTGAAAAAAATCTGAAACAAATTTAGAATAATCGAAATCCAGAATTCATACACATTAAGATTACAATTTGCAGTCGGCAGACTAAACGTTTTCTTGGAGAATAGTATATTGACTGGACCGGGTTTCAAGCGCTTTAAATCTCCTTAAATGTTTGTTCAAAAACTACAAATTTCTAGATTTGAGGAATCTGCGTTTGGATGTTTTATGGGTGTCTCGACTTTTTTCTTGAAAAAAAATTAGCATTCCTTTTTTATAAGATAGTAGAGAACAAAATTAAAATTAAATCTTCGTGCGATTAGTCCAATCGTCAAATCCTTTTAATAATAACGAATTTTTCTTGTGTGGTGTTGAAACTTTCCATGGTTTTCAATTCTCCGAAGTTTTCCATACCTGACTGCGTTAGAATATTATTAATTCAACTACAATTTAAATAATATTTATTACTAATTTGTATGCTCCTAAAAATTGCTTTAAGGACAAATTAGTGACTTTCCACACGGAATTACAAAATTGAAATTTTTTTTTAACTTTGTTAAGTATTTTTCCTGTTTTTGTGAATTTAATCTCTTATTTCAAATGCAGCTGAATCGCCGCGACTATGAATCTTTAACATATGAAAAAACTTTCAATCGGTTTTATTTTTATTTTAGATTTATATATATTCTTTAAAGTATGCCCTTAAAAGTCTAATGCTCATTGCTCATCTAACAATACCTACTTCACCTATTCTTATAAGTTTTTTAAAATTTTAATTAAATTATGTCACGGCACTATTCAACATTTCTTATATTCTTACATCAACTTTTTGACAGATAAAATTTCCTAGAGTCAATTTTTACTTACAAATGGTTTTGCCGATTTTAGTTAAATTGTTTATGCATTAGAAGCTTATATTAACACAAATACTATAAAATTACCAAAAACTTTTTTTTTATTGGTTTAAAAAAAATCCTATTTCGATGTCGATAACTTAATGATCCTATCGAAAATCTAGAGGGGATTTTTTTTCCCTCCTCTAGAGTAAATTTCGCTACATCAAAAAATCATACAAAATAGCATCAAAATGTCTCTAACCGATTTTAATAAAATATTTTACACAGAAGTTTCAAAACAGTTCTACTAAAAAAAATCTATAAAAGAAAAAGTCTCGCAGCTTCTCGCACCACTATGGATCTTTTATGAGCTAAGAGTGTCCATTTTAAAGACTTAGTTCAACCCATCCTATAATTTTACAAAATTAAACCTCATTGATTATCATTTTCAAGTTTGATATTCCTTTAATTATTAAAATTTGCTTTCTTCTGTTTCAGTTTTAGGAGATCCACGAACAAACCAAAATCCCGCCGTTCTGTCTTTCTCAATTCTTTTCCTTCGCTGGCATAACACTGTCGCCAAGCGTGTCAAATACCAACATCCAGATTGGAGTGATGAAGACATATTCCAGCGTGCTCGTAGAATTGTGGTTGCAAGTGTCCAAAATGTGATGCTCTATGAATACCTACCAGCTTTCTTGGGTTCCGATATACCTCCGTATGGAGGCTACAAACAGGATGTTCATCCTGGTATTGGTCATGTGTTTCAAGCTGCTGCCTTTCGTTTCGGACACACAATGATTCCACCAGGAATTTATTTACGTGATGGACAGTGTAATTACAAAACCACTCCCATGGGATACCCGGCCATAAGGTTGTGCTCAACGTGGTGGGATTCAAGTGTAAGTTTAAGCGCTATTGATTTTGAGAGTTCAGAGAATTTTAAAATAAATATTCTTTTAGGACTTTTTGACAGATTCAACCATTGAGGAAATTCTGATGGGGCTGGCCTCACAGATCTCCGAACGTGAAGATCCAGTTCTGTGTTCAGATGTGAGAGATAAACTGTTTGGCCCGATGGAGTTCACCAGGAGAGATCTAGGGGCTTTGAACATAATGCGTGGCAGAGACAATGGATTGCCGGATTATAATTCCGCTCGAAAAGCTTATGGCTTACCACCGAAAAAAGACTGGATGGATATCAACCCAGATCTGTTCGAAGAGCAGCCGGAATTGTTGAGGTTTGTATATAGAGAAAACCTGACAAAAAACTCCTTTTAGACCTTGAATCTTCCAGAATGCTCATCTCTGCTTACAACAACCAGTTAGATGATGTCGATGTGTATATCGGAGGAATGCTCGAATCCTATGGTCAGCCAGGAGAACTCTTTACCAAAGTCATTAAAGAGCAATTTACTCGTCTTCGTGATGCTGATCGGTTCTGGTTTGAAAACGAAATGAATGGAGTCTTTACAAAAGAAGAAATTGCAGAGCTTCGGAAGATCACCATGTATGAAATAATTGTCAATAGCACTGATGTAGGACCAGATGATATTCAACGTGATGTCTTTATGTGGCATGAGGGTGATCCTTGCCCGCAGCCAATGCAACTTAACGCCACTGAATTGGAACCATGCAACTACCTGGAGGGCTATGACTATTTCGCAGGATCAGAGCTCACGTTTATCTATGTGTGCGTGTTTCTTGGATTCGTACCGATTCTCTGTGCCGGAGCTGGTTACTGTGTGGTGAAGCTTCAAAACAGCAAACGCAGGAAGTTGAAGATTCGTCAAGAAGCTTTACGATCGAATCCGGGTCATAAGGGTTCAGTAGATAAGATGGTCGCACGAGAATGGCTTCACGCCAATCACAAGCGATTAGTGACGGTGAAGTTTGGTCCAGAATCAGCAATTTACACCGTCGACAGAAAGGGCGAGAAACTTAGAACTTTCTGTGTCAAGACTGTTGATGTCATAACAGTCGAAGAATCTGCAACTAACCACATCAAAAAGAAGCCTTACATCTTGTTGAGGGTTCCAAACGATCATGACCTTGTCCTGGAACTGGAATCTTATGGGGCTCGAAGGAAGTTTGTCAAGAAACTCGAAGACTTCTTAGTTCACCACAAGAAGGAGATGACTCTTATCGAGGTTAACAAAGATATCATGCTCGCCCGAGCTGAAACTCGTGAACGAAGACAAAAACGCCTTGAGTACTTTTTCCGTGAAGCCTATGCTTTAACATTTGGCTTGCGTCCAGGTGAACGACGCCGAAGATCAGATGCCTCCTCTGACGGAGAAGTAATGACCGTGATGAGGACCAGCTTGTCAAAAGCCGAATTTGCTGCTGCCTTGGGAATGAAACCGAACGACATGTTTGTCCGAAAAATGTTCAACATCGTCGATAAGGATCAAGATGGGCGAATTTCCTTCCAGGAGTTCCTTGAAACAGTGGTTCTATTTTCCCGCGGAAAAACCGATGACAAACTTCGCATAATCTTCGATATGTGTGACAATGATCGCAATGGCGTGATCGACAAAGGGGAATTGAGTGAAATGATGAGATCTTTGGTCGAGATCGCCAGGACAACAAGTCTTGGAGACGATCAAGTCACAGAGCTGATTGATGGAATGTTCCAAGATGTCGGACTTGAACACAAGAATCACCTAACCTATCAAGACTTTAAGCTAATGATGAAGGAGTACAAGGGTGATTTCGTTGCAATTGGTCTGGATTGCAAGGGGGCCAAGCAAAATTTTTTGGATACTTCGACTAATGTGGCGAGAATGACATCATTTCATATCGAACCAATGCAAGACAAACCTCGGCATTGGTTGCAAGAGAAGTGGGATTGTTACATTACGTTTTTGGAGGAGAATCGGCAGAATATATTTTATTTGTTTTTGTTCTATGTCATCACGATCGTGCTGTTTGTCGAAAGGTTTATTCGTAAGTTGATAATAGTAGGTCTTGAGTTTAATGAATGCCGGCGGGTATTTAGGGCATATTTTTTGCCTTTTAAAAAGTCTTTAACGATCTTGGGCAGCCGGCATCATTGATTTTCATTCACTGCACTGTCTTCAGTTGTCTCCCTAATTTTAACCTTCTCTTTTCATTACAGACTACTCATTCATGGCTGAACATACCGATCTAAGGCACATCATGGGTGTTGGAATCGCGATAACCAGAGGATCAGCAGCTTCATTGTCTTTCTGTTACTCGCTTCTTTTATTGACTATGTCAAGGTAGGTACAAGTTTTGATATCTTCCGAGAAAGACATTGAAGTGTTTCTTGCAGAAACCTTATTACAAAGCTCAAGGAGTTCCCGATTCAGCAATACATTCCACTGGACTCTCATATTCAATTCCATAAGATAGCTGCTTGCACTGCTCTGTTCTTCTCGATACTTCATTCTTTGGGGCACATTGTGAACTTCTATCATGTGTCCACGCAGTCCCATGAGAATCTAAGGTGTTTGACTAGAGAGGTACACTTTGCTTCTGACTATAAGCCCGATATCACCTTTTGGCTGTTTCAAACTGTCACGGGTAAGTAACCATGCATGACTATAGTTACTATATAGGACTTATTCCTTGTTTCAGGTACAACTGGAGTAATGCTCTTCATCATTATGTGCATCATTTTTGTCTTTGCCCACCCTACAATCCGCAAGAGGGCATATAACTTTTTCTGGAATATGCATTCCCTTTATGTTCTTCTCTATATCTTGAGCTTGATTCATGGATTGGCACGTTTAACAGGTCCTCCGAGGTTTTGGATGTTCTTCCTCGGACCAGGCATAATTTATACTCTTGACAAGGTAAGATTCTTCAACATTAATATTCTATCTTGACATAATGGTTTCAGATCGTCTCTCTTCGAACCAAATACATGGCTCTGGATGTCATAGAAACCGACCTTCTGCCATCGGACGTGATAAAAATCAAGTTCTATCGTCCTCCAAACCTTAAGTACCTCTCCGGTCAATGGGTTCGTCTGTCCTGCACTGCCTTCCGCCCGAATGAAATGCACAGCTTCACATTAACTTCCGCTCCCCATGAAAACTTCCTCAGCTGTCACATCAAAGCTCAAGGCCCATGGACGTGGAAACTACGAAATTACTTTGACCCCTGCAACTATAATGCCGAAGATCAACCAAAAATCCGAATCGAGGGACCATTTGGAGGAGGCAATCAAGATTGGTATAAGTTCGAAGTTGCCGTAATGGTTGGCGGTGGAATTGGAGTCACTCCGTATGCATCGATTTTGAATGATTTGGTATTTGGCACCAGCACGAATAGGTATTCAGGAGTGGCATGCAAGAAAGTCTATTTCCTTTGGATTTGTCCTTCTCATAAGCACTTCGAGTGGTTTATTGATGTGCTGAGGGATGTCGAGAAAAAGGATGTGACCAATGTTCTGGAGATTCATATCTTCATAACGCAGTTCTTCCATAAATTCGATTTAAGGACAACTATGTTGGTACGTACTTTAGCAAGTCTTGAACCCAATTAAGGTTAAGGCCTTTTCTGTAAGTGTTTTTTTTTTTGTATCTTAGTACATCTGTGAGAACCACTTCCAACGCCTATCAAAGAAGTCAATATTCACTGGCTTGAAGGCAGTGAACCACTTTGGCAGGCCGGACATGTCCAGCTTCCTCAAATTCGTTCAAAAGAAGCACTCTTATGTAAATTTATTTCTACTATCATTCTTTAGCTCTAAATTCATTTGCTTTTTTTTCGTTGATTTCTTCAAAGGTTTCAAAAATAGGGGTCTTCTCATGTGGGCCTAGGCCCCTCACTAAAAGTGTGATGTCAGCTTGTGATGAAGTAAACAAAACCCGAAAGCTTCCATATTTCATCCATCACTTTGAAAACTTTGGTTAAATTAAGAAAATAGGTTTTTTTCAATAAAACAAAAAAAATACTGCTCCTTATCTAAAAGATACACACAAGTCCGCTCTTGGAACCTTTTAAGCTTGTTCATTCTTACTAAAACAATGTTCAAAATGATAAAAAAAATATATATATACATAAATCTAGTACATTTTGCTCGTAAAATAATTAATATTAACAAATAAACTTCACATTTCTCATTCTTATAATTAATAGTATAGTTAATTTTATATAATTAAATTTATTTTGTAAATATGAAATTAAAATATTTATATAAATATATACGATTGGTTAAATGTGACTTTGTATTAGATATGCATGTGCGACAATAAAATTATAAATTAAAACGCAAATTGGTCTTAAGTAAACAAAAAAAATTAAATATTTATTTATCTTTGTATACAAATAATTTTTAGTATTATTTTTTAAGATTTATAAATTCAAATAAATAATTTTTAAGTCATTAATTAAAACTGAAAGAATTGGTTTTATTTACTTTTTTGAATGGGAAAATTATCATGCAAGAAATACATACACGTAAGTACATAATTATTATATCAAATCTTAAAAGAAATAAAAATATGAAGGCCAAGGTATCATAAGAAAAATATATCGTAAGATTAAAAGATTATGTGTTCCTTCCACATAAATGCAATTGACATTTAGTGCAAAGGCCACGGCATAGAAAAATCACGATTTTGTGATAAAATTTGCTTTTACTTAATATTATTTTGCATATTATATTTTACTAAATAACATATTCATTTGTGTTCAATCCCGCAAAAACTTTGTCTTTGTTGATCCAAAAATGAACCTTATCGCAAAATAATTTAAATTCATAAGGCAACGACAGTTGATGTTGGACCTATTCAGCGACTTCAAACGATTCAAAACTTGCACAACCTGGACCTTGTACCCATGGCCGATTGTCTGGAGTGTAATAAAGCTGCAAAAATCCAACAAATTTGACGTACTCTGAAGCACAATTTTGGCACGAAATTTATAAAATTACAAAACCCTTCAAAAAAAATGTAAAAACCAGTCTTTATAATAGCGAATTTCATTCAAATTTCAAAGATCTGCTCTCAAAATCAAGATTTGATCTTTTCAATGAAACTTGATGCAATATAACTCTCAAAATTCAAAAAAGATCAAATCCTTTTACAGAAAGAGCAAATATTTTCTTGATGAAACTTGTTGTAAGTAAAATTTGATAGTTTTTATGCAGACGTATTCTATCCACCTTAGCCCTAGACAAGATTCGACACGATCATCTATGATTTACTTTAATTTCTCGTTTTATTATAATATAACAAATTAAAATTCATTAGGTTTTGTTTGACCTTCTCTTCCTCAGGGACTGTCACTCTTTTTATTCTCCTTTAAAACTTTATATACATATTCTTTAAATTTTTTACCATTTTATATTGTTTCTTTTTAGATAACAAACAATGGGTCAAATTCGCTGCGAAGAACATCTCTTATAAACTAAGCTGCTTCGCGTGGACAAGGAAAAAACACTTATTCCATTTGCGAAGTTTAGATATACAACCTGGATGACCATTAAAAATGTGCTACATTCAAAGTCGAATGTCTTTTTGAGTTTGTCGATCGAATAAACAGTACATACATATTTTGTTTATTTTATTGTTTATCTATAACTGTTTTTATTTACATATATGTATATAAAATAATAAAATTAACAATTATAATTTGATCTATTCACTTTTGTTTTTCTATTTGAAACACATCTGTTTTAATTTTGTTCTTCACAATCCATTTTAAAATATTCAAAATAACGAATTCGTTATTTCATACATTTCCATTGCATACTTTCTGGTAATTATATTTAAAGTGAATTCCGAATATAATTTTTTCCGAAACAAATAAAAATAATTTTATTTTTCATTGCATACATTAAGGTACTTATTTTTTCTGTTAAAGAAGGAGTAGCTTGCTATGATTTCTGATTGCCTGGTAGCCCAAATGAATTTGTATGAAAGTTGAATTTTCATAATTTTTGGGTGGCGTGGACGTGACGTCATTTTTAGAAACAGAGTAGCTTGCTATGATTTCTGATTGCCTGGTAGCCCAAATGAATTTGTATGAAAGTTGAATTTTAATATTTTTTGAGTGGCGTGGACGTGACGTAATTTTTAGAAACAGAGTAGCTTGCTATGATTTCTGATTGCCTGATAGCCCAAATGAATTTATATGAAAGTTGAATTTTAATATTTTTTGAGTGGCGTGGACGTGACGTAATTTTTAGGGTAGAGTAGAAACAGATATTAGGTTGTTTTGGTTTCTGGTCGCCTGGTGCATAGACCAATTGTATGGCGTCATTTGCATGGATTTTTTTTTATTTATTTGGATTGTGTGAGCTTACCTGTTTATTTTTTTTCGCAGTTGGGTGTGCAGGTAGTGTTGGTAATTCCTTGCTGTTTAAGGTTCCTTGAAGGTGGAGGCAGTTTTTTTTTTATAATAAACTGGAGCATAGGTTTTTAAGAATATGTAAGTATGTACTCTTGGTAATTGCTCGCTAGGTCGGGGAACTTTTGGCTTGAAAATTCAATGTCAAGGATTTGATTTCTTTGGAAGGTTTTGTCGTGATTTTTTGGGATGTAATGTAATGCATTATATAGATGAAAAAGTATGCCCAGTTTAAAGATTCGCTACTTGGAAGCGATAGGAATGTGGACAGGGACAATTTTCAATCCTGTTGAAATTGTTGCCTTAGCAAAAATAATTTTATTACGAGAATTGTTGGAACGAAAAATATACGCCTATTGAAATTGTTTTAGGTTGACATTTAAGGAATGGTTTGTTGTAGGTCTTTGCATCTGGATTATTTTTATAAATTTCGCTGGCCAATTTTAATTTTTATATGCATCATTTGTATGAAATGCCATTATACTTGGAAAAGAAGAAAATTAATGTATGTAAGTAGCGGGTTTAAGGAAAGATGAAAACAAAAAAGTTACGGAAGTTGAAGACTTTATTTGTTGGGTTTGATGCTTTTTGGTTATGTTGAAAGTTTGTGCGTGGAAGCAATTTTTATATTGAATACAAATTGATTTGGGTTAAGGTTCGGAGCGCATTTATGGGTATATGTTTGACTGAATTTTAATTGTTTAAAGTAATATTTTATTTTAGCTATGAGTGATATGAATTTCTGTTAGATTTCCTGCTAAAAAAATTGTCGGATAAGCAAGATGCTAAACTTAAAAAACATGGGAGTTTTTTGCATCGCCGGTCTTGAAATGTAATTAATTTCGGAAGCTCAGAGCTATATTGTTTTTCAACTCCTGTGTCCGAGTAATGTTTTGGAAGTATTTTTCAGTTGTCGATTTCATAAGGGAGTAATAAGGAAGACACATAAAAACATTTATGTATATTATAGAGATTTTCGTAGGCCTACTTGCCAAAAGTAGTCGCTCGCAATTCTATCTGTCTGTCTGTAGGTCGAACTATATTCTTAGCTGCTGAAGCGATTTTCTTCAAACTCGGTACTTAAGCTTTTTAGGTGATTGGCTTGATTTTTTTAGCTTCAAAAATAATGGAGCCTGCCATACAATTTTTTTTGGGGAAAAATGGCAAATCCCAATTATCTCAAAAATGGATATAAGTATTGTGATGAAAAAAATTCAGTCCACCATTAAATATATGCTTTGACAGTATTTTGGTCAATCATATTTAATTGAAATGTTATTAACTGTACCCGCCATTTTTTTTTGTTTTTCGATTATCTCGTGAACGGCTCAACGGATTTCGATACAAATTTATATGCAGGAGGTCCTTCAAATTCTAAATGATACTGCATATCAAAATTTTCGTAAAATATTTTTTCTCGGTTTTGAAAAAAGGTTTTCTGGGAAATTTTATTTTAATGTTTATATTATTAAATACTTTAAATTGCAATACCAATTTTTTTAGAAATAAATTTAAAAAATTGTGTATATAACAAATAAATTAAAAATTTTTTTTTTAAACATATACTTAGAAGTTTCCAATAACAATTCTGTACTTACTGCATACGATTTGCATGTGATCGAACATAAAAGCAAGTACGTTCGATCCAGTCATGCAGTTTTTTTTAGACTTAAGTGTTTTTGGGTAAATTAAGTAAGAGTAAGACTCTTTCATATTCGATTGGAATCAAAACGAAGCAGAGTACTCTACTTTTGTCATGAGACAAATGACTGCTCTTATCTGATCGGTTTCATCAATTTCGGAAGACGATTGTAGCTCATCTGATTTCTGTGTGTGGAGTAGACCTTCTCCATTCAAATTCAAATTTATGTTCCTCAACAAAGTACAAGAAAAAACAAGCTTTTATTTTATTTTAGGGATTTTTTTCTTTTATTACTTTTTTTTTTCTTTAAATTTTAATATCTTTCATAAGCATTTTTATGCACATTCACAATTTTTTACAATGTTTTACATTACAATAATTACATGTTTTTTTTTATCACTAACACAACGACTCATATTTGTTACATTTATCTTATAAATTTTTATACATACATTTCTAATAATAGCTTCTTTAGATTTTTCGTTAACATTATCGATTTTTGTTTATATTTTATAAATTAAAACTACAATGAAATACTCAAATTAATACACAATTTTGCGAAAAAAAAAGAAAAAAAAATGAAATAAATAATTTTTTTACACAATTTTGTTTCTAAATCTAATGAATTTGTTTTGCTGTTTTTTTTTTGTTCAAAAACTTCTCGTTTTTTTTATATTAAATTAAAAAATAAATTATGAATCGTGATCTTTTGTCAAATTTAAATACTTTTTTTAATTAAATTTGTGTTTGTTTGTTAAATTTAATCTTAAAACTAAATGTTATTTTAGTAAATTGTAATTGTATATATTTTAATTGTAAGCATTATCACAACATCATCACTTAGTTTACATACAAATAAAATATAAGTATAATAATTTTTTTTTTCGGTTTTGTTGCTAATTCTAATATGGAGTTTCGTTGAGTTTTTATCATGTTGTCATATTTAATCAAATTTTTAGTAAAATTTTTTTGTTTGTTTTTTTAAATAATACAATAATTTACTTAACAAATAATTCTCTTTTCATTTCGTAATTTGTTTGTTTGTCAGGTATGTGATTTTGTTTGTTTTAAAATCAAATTGAAAAACTGTTTGAAAATATCTCACTTTGGTAACACTAAATGGAGAACAAAATCCAAACAGTTTTTCATTATTTTTGTCAAAAATTAAAAAGATAAAAAATAAAATAAAATTGTTGAATCAATATGCGAACTGTATCACCAGTGATCAATGTCTCTTGGTCGTTCATGTGGGATTTTACTGATAAGGAGAAGGCGTGAGAGTGATAATTCTTCGGATAGGTATATACTCACGGTAACATTCTTGATAAAGCCTGTTTGTGCATTGGTGAGATCTGTACCGTTGCCGAGGCTATACTCGACCCAGAGTCTTGTGACATGGTACGCTGCATGCTCATGGGATGTGATGGCAGTTGCTGCGCCCTTCGAAAGGGATATCGCCATGGGCTCTTTGGTGCATCGCCTTGGAAGCCTTTGTTTTCGACTCCACTCGAAACTCCCGCCGCAGCATTCGAAAAACCCGTTGCAGAGTCTCGCGCTTTCGAAGAAAGTCTCCGTAAGATTCGAGATCCCAGACCCGGTGGGTCTTCGAGACCTCTGTTGCTGGTGCGTTTTCGAAAACGAACATCGCTGGATTCTTCGAGGATGACATGCCTGTCATAAGGCGTGCCATAGTAGACTTCTAAGACTGTTGAGAAAGTGTGTGGCCACACCAAGTCAATAATTGAAATGAGCACCCCAGCCACAAAGCAAAGAATACCTAAATAAACCAGAAGCAAAATCATATTATAAAAGGAGGGGGGTGTCTGGAAACAGCCCCAAAACGGTACATACCTGCAACTAGCAAAAGCCAGTAACACCACCCTAGATGGAATTCAAGCTTGCCACCTTCCAGGTAGATTGTCAGTGGTCTATCTGGCAACAGACAGTAGTAACCAACATTGGTGATGACTAGTAGCAGTCCTGTCAATGCCTTCATATAGGCTCCATACCGTGGAACAGCTATCAGGAGCAGATTCATCAGCAACCACGAAGCTAATGAGGTCCAAAGCAGGATGCTGGCAAAGTATCCCGCGGCACGATACTGTCCACCCCAGGAGAAACCCTCTCGGCCTAAGCTGAAGTATTCAGCCACTGTCAAAATTGGATATGGCAAGCCGCGTTGCAGGGCATCACGGTAGTTGGTGCTCATGTCGGTGGCACCTTCCCAGGTGAAGCGCTCGTTGTAATCAATGTCTGGAGGGGTCCAATTGCCAACTGGAATTGCTGAAAGAAGAAAAAATAATTGGTATTAGATCAAAGCTTCTCAAATAAAGTTTTATGTATAACGCCATCTGTGGAAAAAAATCTCTGACTCTTTTCAAATTTAAATACTGCTCGAGACCTTACTTCCAGGTATCTCGACATTGTAGCATTTTTGGTCAAACAAAATTCTCTAAACTCCCGATCCTATAGAAACATAAATGCACTAGCTTCACGCATGCAGTTAACTGCGTGCTGGGTGAATAATTGCCAAGGAGTTACAACTTAACACAAGCCGTTAACAACAAATGTCGACTATCTAACCTTGCCAATCGCTGAAGGCCGCCAATACATAAATTCAAGCAAAACCAAAAGTGTCGGGCCTCCATGGCTTATGAGTAACCAAGTTTTTTGAGAAAACCAAATCAAATCAGTAGTAGTTGCATTTTAAACGCAGAACACACCACACACACATACAATAATATTGGTTGGGCAAAAAAAATTAAAACGTAATAAAAAATGATGTGGTTGTGTAAAGCAGTGCGTAATGCATGTTGTAGGAAATAATAATTGGTCGGGGCACTGCAAGCAGCAAAAAAAAAAAAGACAACCAAGAAAAAAATGACAACCACTTGTGTGTTGAATTTGCAGAATGACTTTGTTGCAATAAGAATTTCAGCTTAACGATTCTATTAGATTCAGGGGAGTGGCGAGAAAAATTGCTCGCCACTGCGGGTGATAATTAACAATTAATGGCAACTGGCAATACTCGTGTTTTGCGTAATGTTGAATATTTTGTTAACAAATTTGTCTAACCAGAGTGTTAATTAAATTAAATTATATTTAATCGATTTTGAATTGTTGCAGCTCGGTATGACTTGGTTTGGTGGTATGGATTTGGCTATCGGTGATGTGATTGGGGGAGTTAGTATATGTGGTGTTCTTTTTTTCCGAAGGAACACCTGAATTTTTGTGCAGGCCTTTAGGTCCTACAACTCAGAACAAAATATTGAGAAATATCTTATCATAATGCAATGTGGGTGCGACTAAATGAGCCGAGTAATTAGTTAGCCATTGGTAAGCTGATGCCGCGAAGCCTAAAGTGCTTGTGATAAAAATATAAGTAAACATTTTCTATGATACATAGATACATACTCGATATTTGATTGAGAATTAAGATAATATGTTTGACCGTGGGGAATTCAAATAGCAATTAATTTAACATTGAATGCCAGTACTATTTTTTTCCGACGGAAAATTACTTGGGTGGAAAATTGCATCTAGACAATATTGTTAGTTGAGTTTAGACAGATATTAATAGTGGAAGATAAAAATTTATTATAAGTAAAGGGTGTTTTTTTTTGTACTTTAAATTGGCAATACTGATGTCCGGTGACAGTTGTTTTGACAACTCTTGGTTGTTTTTAGGTTAGTTTGGTTTGGCAACTCATAATAAATATAAAGACTCAAGATGGATTGTTCAGAATTCTTTTACGCGAGAACCCATCTGTCATTCCGGAATAAAATCGAATAATTTTAGAATCTTATGCGATTTGATTTCATTAGTTTTTTTATAATGATTCTTTAAAAAAGAGGATGTTGCGAGTTTAAACGAGTTTAGTATCGTATTATCTTCTTAACATTTTACTAAAGTTAAAATCACCGAATGGCTACTTTAAATTTTTAGTATCGTACTAAATCCATGTCACTCTGATAGTATATCGGCTTTGCACACGGGGAGCCCAGGTTCGAGTCCAGCTGGTGTTTTTTTTTTTTTTTTTTTTTTTGTAAATAATGAAGTTAAAATGATGAAAATATAAACATCGAATGCTTATTTAGAGCACATGTTGGGTTTCTAGCAACATATAATTAATTTACAACGCATAAACACAATAATTGTGTTCATCAAAATTCAAACCCTACAAATGCTTTGCTATCTGCTTAATTAGCATTTTACTAGTTAACAAAAGGTTTTAAATTTATGAAAAGTTAGTAGACTACTAAGTATATAGGAAATTGCTAACTTGTATCGTGTTAAGGCTTAAGGCCTTAATAATAGGTTGTTTAAAATTTTGCCCCATTACGTTTGCAACAGCATGTATTTTTTTTAAGCGAAATTTTAGTGCGCTGGCTGGCAAGTAAAAAAAAAATTAAACACTGCTAATAATTAGATAACCAACTCATAAATTTTGCCATGCAGAAAAAGCGAAGCCGAGCCACCATCTTCAATAATGCCAAAAAAGCAGCTTCTTCTCATATACAATTATGTGATGTAAATAAAATTTAAAAAAATATATATTTTAGTACAAAACTATAAGGAATAAAATGTTTTAAAAGAAAATATGTACTTGGAAAATTGTGAAAATTAACAAAGATTTCAATAAGAATACGTATAATTCTTACTCAATTAAATTTTTTTATTTTGGGATATATGGCAAGTTATGGATTCGTAAACAAAATCGAACTCGAGATTTTGATCAAACTTGACATTACGATGATAGCAAAGACGAAAAAAGTGGGCCCTGCAATTCCCTCGCCGTGTGTCTGTCTGTCTTCGAGGCTACAATTTAAACGATGGGATGGATTTGCTTTAAGCTTTGTAAATATTGTTTTTTTCGATAATATGATTACACGCTTTTTTTCTATTTTTTAAGACGATACCTGCCATAGATTGTTTTGGGCGAAAAAAGACTCCAAAGATTTAAAAAAAGTCAGTTTATTAATGAAGGGAAGAGGTACATTTTGGCATTTTTTTTTTGAAAAAAAAGGATGTCTTTTTGGTACCTCTAATAGAACCATTTTTTGGTTTTCAATTTTCTGGAAAACGGTTTATTTGATTTGTTTAAATTTTTATTATGCAGAAGCTCCTAGAACGTTAAAACACTAATGTAAACCAAATTTTTCAATTCAAAATTTGTTTTGAAATTAAAAACAAAACAAAAAATTAAGAAATTATTTTTGAAAACAATTCAATCGATTTTTTCGAAACTTCGCATTTACTAGGTTTTTGAGATTATCTTGAATTCCTAATTTTAAAAAAAAACTATTTTCCTAAAACAACGGTATCTAACATACAAATGTTAAAAAAAAAAAGTTAAGAAAAAAATGTATTTCTTAAAAACGGCTCTAAGACTTTTGATAAAAAAAATGTTGTGTTCCTAAATTAGTACACCTCACTTTTAAGTAAAAAAAATATGTTTTTTGGCGTACTTGGTACTTCAAATAAAACCACCTTTAATTTTTTCGATTTTCTGACTATTGGATGATCCGATTAAAATTAGTTTTTTTTTTATACAAATGCTCCCCAGAAGTGTTAGTAAAACTGCATACTCAAATTTTCTATAAAATATATTTTTCGATTTTTAAAAAATTAATATATTTTTTTTTTTTTGAGAAATCGATTTTTCAAAAACAAGTCACTGGACTCTTTTGAAATTAAAACTTTGTATATATAGGTATTTATAATTACTTCAGAAAATGGCGTTTGGAATCTGTTTTCTAAAAATGTTTTTAAAATGTTATATATATAACGGGTGATTTTTTTGCTACTTGATTTTTGACGTTTATATTTTTGACAGATCACACATGACAAATTCCACGAACATTTGCCATTTCGATTCAGTATTGTTTGCCATTTCATAATGAATAGACTTACGCCTGAACAACGTTTGCAAATTATTGAAATTTATTATCAAAATTCGTGCTCTGTGAAAAATGTGTTTCGCAAGCTACGTCCGTTTCAGCGACGAGGCTCATTTTTGGCTAAATGGATACGTGAATAAGCAGAATTGCCGTATTTGGAGTGAAGAGCAGCCAGATGCAATTCACCAGCTACCAATGCATCCCGAAAAATGCACTGTTTGGTGCGGTTTATGGGCAGGCGGCATCATTGGGCCGTACTTCTTCAAGGACGATGAAGGCCGCAGGGTTACGGTCAATGGAGAAAGGTACCGTTCGATGATAACAGATTTTTTTTTGCCGAAAATGCAAGAATTAAACTCGGTTGACATGTGGTTCCAACAGGACGGTGCCACATGCCACACTGCACGCGAAACCATGCATCAATTGAGAGGCGAATTTGGTGAGCAGTTGATCTCACGTTTTGGCGCAGTCAATTGGCCACCAAGATCATGTGATTTGACCCCGTTAGACTATTTTCTGTGGGGCTATGTTAAGTCTGTTGTCTGTGGGGACAAGCCAAGCACGATTGCTGCCTTGGAAGCCAACATTGAACGCGTCATTGGTGAGATTCCGGCCGAAATGTGTGAAAAAGTTTGCCAAAATTGGACCTTCAGAATGGACCACCTGAAGCGTAGCCGCTTGCAACATTTAAGTGAAATTATTTTTAAAAAGTAAATGGCAGAAATTGATTTATCGATCCAAATAAAAATTTCATTCACTTTTTACAAGTTTCTGTGTTTTTTTTTTGAATTTTCAAAAACCAAGTTCTTAAAAAATCACCGTTTATAAGCTCAGAAAAAATGACTGAGCATACGGAGCAGAACCCTGAAAACAGACAACTTCGTTTGACTTTTAATGTGATTTCTGGCCATGTGACAATTCAGTTAGTTAGATAGTTAGACTTAAATCCTAAAGATCTGATCTTTATCTGCTTAATCCGTGTAAAGAAAACTGTGGTAAAAACGGATCCCAAAATGTTTTTCATTTCACACAGAATTACATCGAATTCACGTTATGGAATTGACTTTTGATCCACCTTGTACATAAATGCGAATCCTTGATAAATGGTTTTCCCTACCAAATATTTATTGAAATGTTTATAATAACATATATATATCGATCGAACATTTCTTGCTTCACAACCAGACAAAAGACTGATTTAGCTGTCTTTTTAGCCAAACTAACTCTTTAATAGAAATGGGTCTACCAGAAATTGGAAACATCAAAAATAATTGGCTTAGTTAGTAAATTACATTAATGTTCATGGAATTTACAAAAACTTTTTACATAAACAATCTTAATTACGGCGCGGCGTTTAATCAAACCAGCCAGGCACACAAGACATTCATACATCAACTGAATTTACAAAAAAAAGGTAAACAATCTGTGATGATTTAATGACATTACTTCTAGTGATTGTATCATTATCTATGTCTATACTCATATTTCCTCAATTCGAATCTTCGTTTTCCTCTACATAGCTCCTCTCACTCTATCATCGGAATCACCGTAGTTTGTAAATTGAATCCATGTTGTAAGTTTTATCGAAATGATTTTAATTAATTTCAATTAAAAGCTTGTCAATCTAAGCTTTAAACGAGTATCTCACTTGGTGCATTCCAACGAGTATCAAAAAGCCTACAGGCAAAAATATTTATCTCATAGACAAAGTTGGAATTCCTTTAGGTATAAGACAAAAAAAAATAATTCACCTGTCACTCACATTATTTTTATTTTGTTTTACTTTACAAACTCAACTTACTGCATTTTGCAAACAATGCAGATAATACATATATATATATGCAACATATATGTACTCGAACTTAAATCGGTTGCACTTGCGCTTGACGAACTCTTTTAGTGTAATTTTCCGGATCAAACTCACATTATGATCTCAATATCTTTGACAGAGATCTCCATCTACCGACAAAATGGAATAAATTAAAATTTAGTACGTGCACACGCATGCGCGCACTTGGCGATTTGCCGTCATAATCATAATCTATTGCATCCATCTCTGAACTCTAAATGCGCCACAGTGGGGTAAATTGCTCTAGGAGTTGGTATAAATCGATATTATTATTAAAACCACCCACAGACACGCCCACTATAGGAAGCCCAAAAGATTTTAAACATTTGTAGGCTTCTACGCCCGCATTTAACCGAGTTTTAACTGAGTTCGAAGCAAAATGTCTAAGATGTTCTATAAAGAGGATGAAAAGTTGCTAGGGTAAACTGTTAGTCGATATTCTTTGAGGCACATTTCCTGAAAAAAAAACTTTAGTTCATATGTTTAAAACTGTATGAAATTTTATCTCTGTTGTGTGAAATTTGAATGTGAAAAACAATTGTGAGCAATTTAATTTTTTCGCCAGCTTTGGAGAGTATTGTGTTCCATAGTGTACTGGCACCTTCTCAGCATTTCAGCCTCTCTGCTACGCGGCAGCTGCAGCAATTTGTTTCTAGGAAATAAAAATGCGGTCGGTAATTGGCGGTTATAGATAGGTACTCTATAGGAGATTATAGAGGACGGTCTAGACTCAAGATTGCGACGACGGCGTTTTTATTTTTAGTTTCATTTTTTCTTTATGAAAATATTATGATATTTCTATTATTTAATAGCAGTTGCCGGCACCCGGATGCTTGAAAGTGAATGTTTGCTTTTTTTTTATCCTGGCTGACTTAACTGGACAGAACTGGGCCCAACCGTCATAACGATTGGTTGTGTTAAAATTGTTGTCATTTGGCGCCGCCATTACAACTATGGTGTTGTTGTCGTGCCCCTTTTCAATCGTAAAAGGTGTGGAGTGAAATTGCATGTAGTTACAACTCGCACGTAAGAAAAATATCAGTTACTGTATTTGTAGGGAAGAAGTAGGCAATATTAAGGCAATGCAAATGGAGTACTTAGTAACAGTTTCTCATGCTCGACAGGCAGGCAGCGAGGCATTAATCTTAAGACAGAATTCCAGCAAGAGTATTTGCAATCGATCAAATTCTTAGAATTCGAAGTGCAAGCAGATCCATCAAATGTCGTAGGGAGCTTCAGAGCAATCTGTCAAAGCTAATGGAGGATAAAGACGTTTATGCAGCGTATCTGTGTGGTTTAACTCGTGGAATTTATTATAATGCATTTTTGAATTCCATCATAATTTGATTGCGATACTGCACCTCAGACTAGTTTTAAGTTAATTCGATTTTTTTTATGTCTAAGACCATATGCATAAAAGTAGCATATTCTTAAAAATTCTAAATGTCAAAAAATTATATTATTTATCTAAGATTTTTTTTTTAATTTTGTAAATGTTTTTGTAAAATATAGTGCAGTAACATGATCAAAATTTTTTACACGTGACTGGAGAAATGTCAACGCCACTGTGTGACAGTGTGATAGTGTGACCGTCTGACACTTCCGGTTTGCATTAATGCATATACGGCATTGTTACAGTGTGAAGTTAACAAATCTTTCTATGTGACACTGTTGGAAATATTCAATTATTAGTGCATGTAGAGCTTGAAAATATTGCAGTTTTAAAGTGTGTATTCTGTTTTAACACCAACATTGTGAGAGTGTCAAGTGCAAGAAATACAGTTAGATAGTGATAACTTTATATAATGTTGAAAGATACACAGCGTGACTGTGAGAAAGTGTGAAAAATTAATAGTGTAAATAGACACACAATGCGACAGTGTAAAAGTGAAGTAGTTTGATAGTGTGATAGTATGGCAGTGTGATAATGACAGTATAGCAGTTTGGTAGAGTGACAGTGTGATAGAGATATACAGTGTGCCAGTGTCAGAATTATAAAATTACCCATCAGAGAGTAGTTGTATGCGGCCGGCGTGGATAACTACTAGTTGCTAGTTAGAAGTTACTCAAAGTATTGAGTTTTCAAGTTTTTTTTTTTAATTTCGGTTTACAATACTGTTTAAACATTTTAGGAGCTTCCCTATAAAAGAAATCAATTACTTCAACTGAATACGTACCAAAAATAAGTATTTTTCGATCAACAAAAAAAAAACAAAAAAGAACCTTGATGAATTACACTTGAGATTTAAATCAAACTTTACATTACACTTGGTGTTCTCACAAAAAAGTGGGTGTCGCAATTATGCATGTCTGCCTATCTGTTCATCTGTAGATATATCTACAGCCTAAAAGAATAAAGCGATTTTCTTAAAACTTGGTACTTAAGCGCCTTAGGTGATTGTCGCGATTCTTTTTCAAGTGTTTTTTTTTACCTCAAAAATAACAATTTATTGGAATAAAAAAAGTAAATCTTAACTATCTCGAAAACGGCTATAATGATTTTGAAAAACAAAAACCAGTTCACTAGTTAAATTGTGGTCTTAACAAAATGTTATATAAAATGTTACTAATGGCACCTGCCATATACATAGAACCGTCTTTTTCCGACTCTGTCGCTAACGACTCAACCGATTTCGAACCATATTTTAACGTTTTTACACACGATAAACTTTAAAATCTGAATACTGCATACAAGATTTTCGAAAAATAGTGCTGAGTGCTGAAATATTTTTGGAAATTAAGAAAAAATATGTCGAAAACGGTTGAGCAAATTTTTTTAATATAATTTTTTAAATTTAGATTATAAAATAGATACTTAAAATTTCACCGAATTAAAAAAAAATCTGAAAGTTTCTATTTAAAAAATTATCAAAAAAATATTTCAGAAATATTTTTGGGTCTGTGGGG
Source organism: Philhelius pedissequus (assembly GCA_910595825.1). NCBI lineage: Eukaryota > Metazoa > Arthropoda > Insecta > Diptera > Syrphidae > Philhelius > Philhelius pedissequus. The sequence continues at coordinate 93,903,109 of OU343163.1, read as the reverse complement.
GTCGTAAATAACTCGCTGTTTTGGGGGATAGTTATGTGGGTTTTCAAATGTTATTTACATATAATTGAATTTTTCAATTGAAAAAATCTGTGTACTGTTGAAATAATTTTATCCTAACTTAATGCAAAATTAAAAAAAAAATTCGGATCATAATGTCGACTTTCGAAAAGTCGATCGGTAAAAATACCGGCTGGTAAATAATGTCGACTCTTATAAATCCTGTTTGGAAAATATCGACTCAGAAAAGGTCGATAGAGGCAAAGTGAATTATTTTCGAAATGGGGGCACAAATCTCGAAAACAAAGGCAGCCCAGTACACACATCTGATTGGCCTTATATATGATTTGGGGTGGGGTTGAGTCCGGGTGTATGCAAACTCCTCTATTTGGCCAAGAAGAGGGACACTATACCTAGCCTTATTTTTTTTTTAATTCATTACTTTGAATTACTAACAAAATTGTGTTTCACGTTAAAAAAGTGCATTCATGATTAATTTTACTGTATTTTGGAAAAGTCGACATTTTTACCGACAACTTTTCAACCAATGCGACGTTTATATATTCTGTGTTTTAAATGGTATTTTTTGTGTCGGTCAAATTAGAGTCGACATTTTAACAGTCTATAAAATTTATATTTGTAAATTATTTTAAAAAATTATCATGACCATTTTCGAGAAAAATAAAATATTCCTTGAGAAAAAATTTGAGTTTTTTGTAAAAGAAAAATTTGCCGTTAGAATGTTAAAGATACCGCCTTTCTTCATATTCATATGGAAATACCAAGTTTGATTAAAATCTCAAGTTCCATTTTTTCTTACGATTACCTTTTATGAGAAAATATTTAGTATTTAATGGATAACATAGATTTATATTATTAAAAAAGTTTTAAGCAATTTTGCAATTAGAATGCTATTATTGCAAATAAAAAAAAAAGAATGTGCATTCTTTTTTTTTGAAATCCTAAAAAGCTTTTCCTTGTTTTGACAAATTCCAAATCATTTATCATTAAAAATGTATTAATCCTTTCAAGAGTTTCAAGTTCCAAAGCGCCATGGCTGGCTAATGGCGTCTGCACTTCATAGTCATTCCAAATATTCACTGGGTAGCTTGATAACTTCTTTAATTGGCAATTGACCAAACCACAAATCCATCTCCATTCAGTGACATACATATATATATGTATTTAAATAAAATTAAATTAGTTAGTTACACGCTCTGTTGAATCGTTCACATTCATGGAGTCACCGGGCGACCACAGCAGCATCAACTATGCATTAACATTATTTATAGCCAAAGACTTACAATCACTTGCGTTTTCTCTCTGTCTCTCGTTCATATAGAGTTGATTAATTGACTTGAAATTAAAATCGAATTTTCCGCATACCTACCTTTTCTTGGTTGTCATATAGACGTATTTTATAGCCCGACATTATCGAGGAGCGTTGCGAGTTGCGTCGAATGAATTACCATCATTCCTGACCTCGTCAACTTATTCACATTCTCAATCAGAGTCTTCTGTCTTGTCTAGACTCTACGAGATTATTATTTCGGGGAGTCTGCGCAACTTCAACACCTATGATGATGCTGAGAATGGTATTTTGTGAATTTTTGATTATACAGCTCGTTGCGGAGCCCAGACAAATAGTGTCTTAATGAACACAAACGTCTGCCGAATGCACAACGTCGTTTTGAAAATTACAAAATCACTAAAAACTATTCGTCATTCATTCCTTCGAACTGCGACCGGGGGTCTTCCATTGAATGAATCTGACAATAATATGGGTGCGATTTTAATGAAATAATGAAGAAGATTAACCTGACGACGACCGAGCTGACTGTCTAATTAATATGCAACATTATAAAAAAAATTGTGTATAAACAGTAAAATACTTTTGAAATTTTGTAATCGAACTGGTTTTGGGAATGAGACAAGCTTCACAACTGAATGATACTGGGAGCTGCTTCAATGGCTTTTTACGACAAATTAAGATACTTAAATATTTCTTGGGTCTTTAATTTAAAATTTAAATAAAAAAATCCTCTAAAAGGGTCAACTTATGTGAACCATACAAATTATAAAAATTTTTTGGCAAAAGTCGTAAAGTCGTTTAAAAAAAGTGTGGTCTTAAAAAGAAATTAAGATTAATGTCTTTTGCCATTAGCCACCGTATACGGGAGTAAATCAAAATGATTGGCAGTTTTTACCAGACAAAAAAATACTTATAATTTCATCACTTGGCGCATTTCTTACTCATTGATCCTTTTCTTATCGAAACTGATGTTATAGTTTACCAAGGTTAGATAAGAAAACTTATTTCGTTCATTTTAGGCATTTCCAACTTATCTAATTCGAAATTTATAAAACTACCGGCGAATTTGTCGGTAAGGTAGGCGAACAAATGGCGTTGTTATCGATAAACTACCTTATTGCATTATATTACACAAGATATCGTCGGTCATAGTCATTTCGTTGGTATTCATTTTGCCAAAGTAGTTTAATATTTAAAATAAAAAAACTACTCATGGATTGTCATATGTTTTTTTTTTAAGAAATGCTCTTCCACACTTTGACTTCCCCTCTCAAAAATCTTCGGTTTATCTCAATGTGGTGGAAACACTTACGTATTTTTTTTAATTATTCAAACTTCGAAGTGACACTTGACAGATCTATTGACATTTGAAACTACGTCTACTACAATTTCTTTGATGAATATTTTTTATAATTGTATAAACTACGTGAAGTAGCTTATAATAGAAAAGATCAATATAAGCGTTTTATTGGGAAGTATAGTCAGCTCAGCAAAATTGCAAACGTTAACAACATATAAAATGTATAGTGTCAATAAATAACTCAGTTAGAAAAAATCATTAAAACAAATACATTTAAGGTTTGTGAATCCGTTCGGTTACAGTTTTGGTATTGATTTATTGAATGATGTTCGTAGACATATTTTTTCTACTTCTTGCGTTTTCATTGGAGCCAAATTGGTGTTTTTGAAAATGTGTCCCTGTATTTTTAAGTATAATCTGTTTCCACATATGAACTCTTCTAGCTTCGATTATGATATCAAAACGGAATAAATTTTCGGTTGCAATTTTTATTTAATTCTAATAGAACTATCATCTAGTGACCTCGTTCATCAAATATTTTAATTTGTATGAATTCCAACTGAAAACTAAAGAAAAGATAATATTGGAAAATGCAATTCTAGTACTTTTTCTGTATTAACTGTCAAAATTAGAAAGAAAATAAAGGCTGAAAAAATCTAGTCTTCGTTCAGCGCAGACAAAACATATGTACTAATAAAATATTTAAAGGACTGTAAGGTTGTCATAAATAATTTATCCAATTTTCTTAACATTTAAAATTTCATCGTAATGTTCTAAGATCTGTCATTTTAGTCTTAATGTTACGATGGCACTTTGCAAATTATGAAAAAAGAAAATATATTAAGAAAAAAGGATGTCATGCATGTCATCAAAAGCAGCAGCAACAGAAATCATCTAATGTTGTAGCGCGATTTAATATGCCTAGCTCTCCCTAAAAAAGCAAGGCAAAGGCAAAGGCTTGTAGTAAAGCTGATTGAACTTTATTGATAGTTTTTTTTTTTAATTCTTTTTCTACAGATGCAGATTTCCATTATGGCGAGTATTTCAACTTTGACAGTGCTAGGTGCAACTGCTATACAACCCCATTGAGTTCAGCCTTTGGTGCGAAAATTAAGACAAATGGCAAGAGCTGTGTTAACTAAAATATGTATGTTATTTTTAGGTATTTAATTTTTTTTTATCAAATAATTTATGACCCCATTATACAGCTGATTTTGACATGTCACGGATATCAAATTTACGATTTGAGTTGAAGTGAATTTTTGAACAGACATTCTGACTACGCCGCCTATATTTGTTGCCAATAAAATATGTCTAATATCAGGTTCAGCTGATAAAGAATGGAAATAAAATCATGAATTTTGAATTAATTATTTCATTAAACATCTGCCAAACAAGAATTCTTTACTTCCAACAGGTTTTGTTCTTTTTTTGAACAGAAAGTATTTTGTGGTCAGTATGGGAATTTAACCGAAATTTGAAGCGTGGTACTATTCTAACTAGAAATTCTTATAACAATTTCTCAGATGGAAGTACAAAAATCAATTTGGTCTTCCATCTGTTTATTGGGTGTGAAAAATTCAGTAGACAAATTGGTCACTGTCACAGGTCATTATCGTCAACAAATCATATATATTCAGTAACAAAATATGATTTCAACCTTAAAGCTACCACTTGGCCCGTCACGGTGACATGATGAGCTTCCATGGGTTTTATCAGTAAATTTGATCATATTTAAATAAAATATTTGCTTTGCGCTTCATTAGTACCTCTACCTGTCTCTTAATTGCCTGCATAACATACACATTTTAAAGTTTATTTTTTTTTAACATTTCACACATTTTCGTGATCGACGAGGTGAGTTGGTTGTAGACTTGTGACATTTTGTTCGACTCTTTCTCTTATGGTACTTTTTTTAAGGCAGCTACAATCGTGCAACACCTAAAAGCGTGTCATGAGTCGTCGCGTCGGAACTACCTTAAGTCAAGAGACCTTGTCAGAGGGGAATGACTTTTTTTTTCCTACTCATCTCTCTACCTACGAATTGTTTATGTTAATTTTACTAATTGCTATTGTTTTGTGTATCCAAATATTCATAGGTAAGCTACTTCTGATAGACTGTGATGTTTTGCCATGCAATTAAGGGGAGCTGCTTGAAAGCGTACAATCTTTGACACCTGGGTGTCATCTAAAGCAAGGTGAGTCTCTGTAAATGGCAATCAAAGTTGTTGTCGTGCATTTGATCGGCGGCGCGGAGTGTCGTCGTAGTGTGGGTTGGATTTATCCATCCATCGGATCTATGATCTGCTATCGTTTGAGGTCTTGCACCGAAAAAAGGGTACTGCCACAAGATTCGATCTGGCAAACAGTTAATGAAGCAGTGGCAAATTTGGTGGCAAACAAAATAAAAAAAAAACACAAGACAATGGATTTTTGTTTATGATTGTCTTCAAAGACTTATTTTTGGCAACAATATTGTATTTTTCCTTTGAATGGGAAGAATGGGAGTTGCAGATTGCCCTATCTAAAGATCAGTTGTGTGGCTTAGAGGTTATACTGGAGTGGCTTAACGGTTTTTTTTTATTCTATGACATTTTGAAGGGCTTGCCAAGATTTATTACCTCATACAATTTTTTTTACTGATAGGGTATTTTTGGAGGTGGTCTGAACTCTAAAGAGAGAATAGGCAATAAAATTATAACTATGTTCGAACGCGTTTTTTTTTTTAAGCAAAAATTTACAATGTTAGTAGATACTGCTACGCCCATTTAACAATTTTTTGGTTTGGTAATTCCCAGATCGCAAATTTTCCAAAAAAATCACCGAAGAAATCGGAAATTAGGATAATGACCATTTCAGAGAACTCTCAGGTGTTAGGTGTTTTGCCAATTTAAATTTAATTTCAGTGTGTCGTACATTTAAATGGATTGGACAGTCAACAGACAACCTAAACCACTGTAGGAAGAGGCAATGCCTGGCAAGAACCGCTAGTATTATATATATATATTTGGAAATTTTATTTTTTCTAAGAAGAAACCATTTTTTAATTGTAAAAATAATTTTTTTTTTCGGAAAAAGATAATATGTAACTCTACAAAAACAAAAGAGCTGACAACCGAACCTTTTTTTTTTGTTGGCTTATATTATCTATTTATTTAATATTAGACCGATTGTTGAAAATTAGCTGATCATCACTGGTTCCTGAATGCAATCAAGCTAACGATTCGAATTCTAGTGCGCGCACAAATGTGAAAGTTTGTAGGAATTCAGTACGATTCTTATTTGTTTGTCTCCAGATTTTGTACAATTCGTAAATATTTTGAGAATGATTCGCAACTCAAATTTATTTTCAAAGCATTCATACACATTTTTATCGTTATGGAAAATTTTATTTTTATCGAAAACGGTTTCAAAGGTTTATTAAAAAAAATATCAGACTGTTACCAATTTTTAGTAAGCCAAAATCATAAGAATGCTAACCAAGAGTTTTTATATTCGGACGTTTTAAAAGATTTTGAAACACATTTTTTAAATACAAACATTTCGAATAATTAATATTTCGAAAAATAGGCATTTTTCTGAAAAATAGTTACTAAATTTCTAGCCTCCTATAGACCATTTATTTTCTACAATTGTAAGAATATTGGAGAAAAAAATAATTTAAATTTTATTCTTTTTTTTAAACCCGATATTTTGAAAATTCAGCCTTCTTTTTTTTTAAATGAGTTTTACATATTTAATATTTAATATTTTTTTAGTGAGACAGATATTTGGTAAGTTAAAGCATTTGGCAAAGCAACATCTCTTAAATTTGTTGTAAATTGATGTTTGAATTTCCGACGGAAAGTTAAAGCTTTAAAAAAATATTAACATGGTAAAATGTCCGTTCAAGACAAAACACTGTTTTTAATGAATGAATGACTAAATAAGCAAAGGTTGGCAGATTTGGAATAAGACCAGCATTAAATGAATTTTGCCTAAGCTGCGAATGTATGACATACAGAAACATCACATTGATTGGTTCAAACTTTTTCCAAAGTAGAACTGGCGTTGATATATTCTTTATCATCATCATTGAGATAATTCTTTTAAAAGATTTTAAACTCCATCCATTGGTAGTATCTTGAGCCTCAGGTGGATGCGAATTACTCGCATGCAATTAATACCTCCGCACAAAATCAACACAACGAAGGCCATGCTGAAATGGCAGAATATTTCGCCCGTCACGTCTGTGTATTTGGAGGTGATTCCCTAGAGGAGAAATTCGAATTTCTGTTTAAGCTCACCTAGCCACCCAACATACAATATATTTTATATATTTTTTTATTTTCTAGAAATGGGCTTAAGCTTTGCATCTGACACAAACAATGCTATTTTGGGATTATTTTCATTTCCCGATAGACTTGAATTATTGAGGGATACTTGTACAAATATTTACTATGTGGTTCCGATTGGTTCAAGATTTCGACTGACAGATTTCGACGCAGTAAAGGAAGATCAATCATGGCTCTGAGTTCAAGTATTTGATAATAACAAATTGCATGCTTCTAAATCTTGAACCTAAGTCTTCAAATATTCACATAACTGCCGACTTGTCTATACGTAAAGCCCAAAGCTTTAAACTATTTTTGTTAAATCTCTTCCCTTGTATTTTTGGTATTTTTTTTTTTGTTTAAAACATTCACTTCGAAAACAGATTTATACTTATTTTTTTTTTGTTCACGAAATAAATGTAAATTAAAAATTTTTTTCCTGATGTCTTAGTAAAATAAAATAAATAGTAAATTCAAACATACCCGCCAATGTGACATTAACATGCATTAATCCTATGTGCGTCCCGATTCGAGCTGGCAGTTTTTCGCGCGAAAACGCCTTATATGGAGCAATGATTGTTGTGTTTGCTACATGCCATGCTGAACCGAGCCTTGTTACTGCAAAAAAATAAAATAAAAAATAAATTTATTAATTTATGTTCATATACATCTTACACATATAACGCATTTGTCCCCCGCAAAATGCATTCATACAATGCTGTAGAAAAAAAAAATAGATTCAACAACATTGCCGCCATCAAAATAATGACAATCCAATTAACTCTAAATAAAGCTCTTTAGCGTCGTAATCTTTCAATTCCATCAATGAAGACAACAACCAACAGAAAAAAAAATACTGTACTTACTTAGTATGACTAGTCCGACAAATAAACTTAATGTCACGGTCGAAAATGTTGTGAATTTCTGCAAAGAAAAATTAAGATACAAACAGAGTAGTTGTAGATATAACTGAGACAAGCTCTTAGTTTAAAATGCAATTAATATCATTTAAATCGGTATGGAGTTCGCGAAGTGGCTTGGATGGTATAATTTCGCTTATAAGGTGCACGATTTGGTCGCACTTAATAGCTTTTATAGACAATTTATAGGGACTGGAAATTTGATATACTCTCGATTTTTATTGGTAAACAAAATTTGGCAAAATAACCTTTTGAAACCTCTATACGAACTTGTGATTTTTTATGATCATCGGACTTGGGAGGGTACGTTAAAAATTAACAAATTTCTGGCAATAAGTTTTTGGGGCGCGACGTGCCGATTACGCATACACGCACCTTTAGTACCATCCAAATAGCAAGCAATGCCCGGCGACGCACGAGCCGTCATTGAAGCAATGTAGATCTTTTCTCTCTTTTTTTATTTAAACTAATTTGTTTAGCATATTATATGTTTTGTAGGCTTTCAATTTGATCTCAGAGGTGATGATGGTAGCAACATAGTAGCAAGGCTGCAAGTAAATTTTTTTGCATGATTAAAATCTTAATTGAGGTTAAGCTATTCGGATGGTGTAAAGGTAACAATAATCGTAATGATAAATTAAACAATAAGGCGTGACATTGAAACTTGAAATTTTCGAAGGGTTATGGGAAAATTAACTTCATTTCATTAATTAAGTGCTTTGAGATTGTTTTTTTTTTTTTGAAAAATGATAAATTAGAATTGTTTTAGAACGGTAGCTACCTTACAAAAATTATGTTTATTTTTTATTTTCATGAAAATGACATAAGCGTTTAAGATTAAACTTCCTACATCTCTGTAATGCCTAAAGTTGTTGTAGAAATATTGTATTTCTGGTTTTTGGCCCTACTACTACTATAAAGGGCTTACAGTTTTTTAACTAGGAATTTAGGGAAGCAGCGATTTTTTTATCTGAGAGAGCTAATTGTGAGGAGGTCGCATTATTATAGTTTTTACAAAATTTAATTGTTACTGTCATTGTTATTTTAAATTTCAATTTAACTACATATCTTTTAATATGGTTGATTTTATAGTTGTGAAATTCATAAATTTAACCTAATCTTGTCTTAAATTTGCGATCTGTTTTATTTCTTTAAGCAACTCTGAGACAGTCAGCTTGTTGACGTATAAAAATAACCGTGTTTTGTTTGTCTGATTTTCCCAAATTTAACCAAAATCTTGGAATTAATCTCTAATAGTCATGACCGAAGAACAGTGAATAAAAAATAGTAATATTGCCGCGTATTCATAGTCATTTTTAAGATATGTCTAAGTTAAAACAAGGTTTAGTTGAATTTTCAAACGTTGATTCTGTTTTTTTTTTTAAGTTTATCATTCCTAATATTTAAAGCTATTTGTCTAGTACAATAAGTTTATAATCTTATAAAAATATAAAACTAACAATTTGTTGGTAAAATCGGTCTGTATTCATTGAGTCAAAATTGTCTTAAACTGTAGTTTAGTAAAACCTGGGCTTATCAGCGACTATGAATATGCCCCATTGTCTTTTATTTGACTGAAAAGTGAAACATAAAAATTTTAGAAAATTTATTTAATATTAGTATTTCATATTAGTTTAAGGGAAGAATTTATGCAAGACATTTTACCAGAATACGATTTAATTTAAGTTATGTTTCCTATTTAAGCTATGTTTCATATTTAAAGCGTCATATCATGTAAATTATACATGTGGATACTGTTAAAGCTACATGATGTCATGTTCTTTTATTCTAGTGAGTTAAAAGTTGACAATAATATTGTAACGAATTTTATTACCTCTACCTGAGTACCCTTGATTCGCTAACCGACTATATTTTATAACAAAACACCTGAAATTATGCTACAACCTACAAAGATGCCCATTACCCTAGGTGGAGACTTTCATCTAATAGTCAAAGACACAAACCCAATACTGTAGTTTCTTAATTAGCATTACCGCCATCTCAGGAAATAGGAAAGACATTTTCTAGAACCGTTTCACGAGAGATTTCAAGATGTATCTAAAAGTATAAATGCGGATATTGCCTGAAAAATGGCACAGTTTAATTTTGAAAGAGCAAGTGTGAAGTTGGTTGTAATAAAAGATAGTAAATTTTAATTGGTATACTCTTTCAAAGTGGAATGATAAAGTGATTATTTTTTTTGAATTTTAAAATTGATTAATGTACATAACAAGTAATTGTACTGTCAATTTAACAGTAAACTGAGTTAATTTAACCAGATTTGTAAAATTATTTACTCCTCTCCAAATTAGGGGTAATAATTGGGAACTGTTCAAAATGTAAAAATAAAGCTCTATACCAAAATTCAGCTTTGTGGGAATTTTTTCGAAGTAACATCATTTTTTTATCTTATTTTCCTGGACTACAGTGTAGGCGTCCCTAATATGCCATGATTGGGACTTCCACAAACTAGTAGAATTAATTATTGGATTCAAAAGTCTTGACCACAAAAACTGAAAAGAGTCATATAGGTATCAGGGTTGGCGGATACTGACGATTTTGAAGAGTGCGACAAGGGTACGAAGCTTAAGCAAGTTTTCAAAGGAGATACCATGAATGCTATATAAGAACTGAGAGATAATGGTATTAGCGGCTTAATCCAAAAATATAGCTTTTACATATTTAAATATGACATTCATTTTTAGATGACTGACTTCGACGTCGTCGAGTTTACAAAAAATGTCGGACCAATAAGTAAGAATTGGGATGACAAGAAATTTTGCTAAAATGTTTTTTGTACTTAAGGGATTTAAAAAATTCGTATGCCAAAGTAATCAAAAACTCCATAGGCCTTGTCCTATTCAAACAAGTGCCTAAGTTATTTGCCATCACTACGTATTGAAATTTTTGGTCTCCTAGCAGAATATGGGGAAAGTGTGACAAGTCAAATGTTTTTTCTAGAGATAACGAGGCATTTTCTTTTTAATGGATTTAAGCTAAGGCCACATTTAATACACCAATTAGGAAATAACGTCGTTGATCCCAGCAAGATGGTAGATGATTACCGAGTCAACATGACAGTTATTCATTAATTAAAGGTCATCAGCGAAAAGTTGTTCATGACCCTACTAGCGCAAAAGGTTTGGTATTTCGTTGACAGAAATTGAAAAAAGCATTGGTCCTAAAATTGAACCCTGTGGGACTCCATTGCATATAGGCAATAAATGTTAAGTCCTGTTTCCTAAAAGACCAGTCTGACGCCTATGACAGAGACATGAATAAACAATTCTAACAGCGTCCGGAGAAAACTTGTAAATTTTTGAAAGTTCTTGACATAGGATGTTATGTGGTTGATGATGTCAAAAGCCTTTGAATAATCAAGAAGAATGAGAAAAGAAAGTTTGTTGGCATCAAGAGATTTTCTCCCTTTCGATAACCTCCAATAGTGCCCTGGTAGAAGTTTTGCAAAAATTACATCAATAGATTCTTTACTTGGTGCAAATATAACTTTTTGGAGGTAAGCGTTAACCATTGTAAAAAGTTACATTTTCTTAAACACGCTTTCGCCACTCAAATTGTTGACTACATAAGCGATCTTGGTATCCTTGCTGATACACAGCTGAATTTAAATTTTCACGTCGGTCAAATAATTAAGAAAGTTAACAGGAAACTTATGGTTTCATAAAGCGCTTTGTACCAAATATTTCTCTAATCCCTATGTCGCGAAATATTTTAAAGAACCCTAGTAAGACCTCTTCCTGAATATGCTAGCCAAGTTTGGGCATCCTTTTACGGAAAAAATTCTTTTTAAATCGCAGAAGTTCATAAATGTTTCATCTGATTTGCTTAACGCTTTCTTTCTTGGGAAGAAAGTATAATTTTACCTCAGCATGACATCCGCCTTAAGCTTATTGACTTCCAACCTATAGCAACGCAATACCAAATCTCTGACATTATTTTGTATCTACATACCTTCCATACCGAAATGTCCATATAGGTACGAGTACTTCAAACATGGACACATTTTCAAATACCTGCTGACATCTTGTCACCACCTTCTAATCCGTCCATAAATTAATTCAAATTTCTACAAAGTGCAGACATTCCCAAAACGCCCCAAGCCATCCAAAGAATTATGCCCGCCAAACAGTGATATATGAAAAATGCAAATACTCACATTCACAAATTCACTTGCAGTAGTCTGTCTCCAAAAAAAGGCGGAACACCATAACCAGGAAACTCACTATGAAAAACAAGCAGCTTGTCACTTGTGTCTTTGGCCAGGAATATATATGTATGCCAAAAAAAAATAAGTTGGTAACTAATTTCCATATATATTGGCCAATTGCATGCAGCACTGCACACAACTACAGTCAACAGTATGACCAGTTCAAAAAAATAAATAAACTGACTTTGGACTGGATAACATGCACCAAATTTGTAGCAACTTGGTCTGATTATGATTTCAAGTCGAGATTTGCATTTTAAAGCACAAACAACAAGCCCCATAAGTGAGGACAAGGATTTAACCTGAATTTAGCGAAAGGGAGTTGAGGAGGCTCTAAATCAGAGGCTTATTTATTTAAAACAAAACACCAAATAAAAAAAAAAAAATCCCACCTGACTAAATTTTGTATATCTAAGCTCTTTTGAATGAATGAATAATAATAGTGAAAGACAGACGGACAGACAGCTAGGCAGAAATGGATTTATTTGCAATCCCCAGATCTCGAATGTCTGCTCTTAATGAAACTGCCACTTTCAGAGCCTTTCGGGGACAATTTTACCCTAAAAACTGCTCTGGTTTTCGGTTTCGTTTTGGCCAATGGTGATTGCTGTCGAATATCGAACTGATTAGGATTATTTAATTCTGTCTGTTGGAGTCCGTGTCAAGTCACTTATAATATGGAAATTTAAATCAATGATTTTATTCAAAATCCCAGAAGTAGCAGATTTAGGCATCAAGATCGTTTCGTTTTGTAAAGTCTACAAAAAGAAATAGGCATAAGCCAATTATTTTTTTTTTTTATTGTGGTCGAATTAAGTTTTTTGTGCAGTTATCAGTCAGTTAGATTTGCAAATTTCATATGATTTGCTTTAAAACGGTTGGTGATTTTTAACGTCTCATGTAGCATGTGCCAGAATGTAGAGATACAAGATAAAGTTCCGTTTGTGTTAAATTTTTTCCAGAAAGTTATCGTTTTTTTGTGGACAGCTGTTGGCTTACCTGTTTTCTTACACCTGGAAATATAACTAGGAAGGCAACGTAAAATGTTGCAAATAGTACTGATACAGCTACAATTGATACATCTCCAGTGACCGGCGTCCGATTTGAAAATGAATATAAGGTGGGTCCACCATCGTCTCGAAATGCGTCGAACCAACCCTTCATCATAGGATTGCTGAGCTCTGAAATAAAAAAAGTACAAAAATTTTATTAAAAAAAAAAAAAATTAAATAAAAATAAATTTAAAAAAAAAAACATTTTTTTTATATATTTTTAATGTTTTTGGACAGAGATTTCAACGAAAATGATGGTCATTCCCACAAAGTGTACGGATGATCGATAATTTTGCATTCTTCTCCTCAACGGAGTCTATATTCTATTCAGTACGCACTCTTATTATGCATTCCAGTGTTTCTTGCAAAGAAAATGTATTGCAAAAACGGTAAAATATATGTCAGATAGTCGATTTTGTCCGGTATCTTAATAATAGGATTTTGATCTCGTAGCTAACAACTTGTAGCTAAACATTGTCGATGTTAGTAGGTATGTTTACCTTGGGTCTTGACATACAATAAATATGGTAGGAGCACGATACATGATGTTCATATGATTTTGAAAGAAGTTAGGAACTTATATTTTTTCATCAAAATTCTTGCAGCTGTTTTCGAGAAAAAAACATTATTCTTAATCATAATTTGTAAGGTAGATACTGGTGTTTTTGTTCTAGAATAATGGGTTTGGTGCCAGTATTCAAGAAAGTCTCAAAACACTACCAATTAAAAAAATTATTTCTAAGGGATAGATGCGATTTTTTTCAAACTTGATGCTTAGTCGTTTTAGGTGACTATCTAAAATAGATTTTTGAATCGGTTCAGCGGGTTTCGATCAAATTGTTTGTACAGAAGGTTCTTCGAATTTTAAATAATATTGCATTTCAAAATTTTCGAAAAATAGTTTTTTTTTTATTTTTGGAAAAAAAAAAATATTTTTTTTTTTTATTTTTGAAAAAAAAATAGTATTTTTTTTGAAAATTCAATATTTCGAAAACTGGTGGCCGTTTTTTTTGAAATTTTGTTTTTAAGTTTATTTTATTAAATATTTAAAATTGTTATCCCAATTTTGTATTTAGAAAATATGTAAGAAATTTTGTATATAAAAAATTAACTAAAAAACGCCTTTAAAAAAAATATTTAGCAGTTTTAAGAATCATTTGCATACAATGTGATCGAATGTAAGTACAAGTACCTGTGAACATCGCAAAAACAAGTTTTTGAAAAATGTTGGTAGGTACCTTAACAATGTCACAATATTTTTTTCTGACCGCCCGAATTATTTCATACCGAAAGCACTCAACAACGTTTCATGTGAGAGTCAATGAAACTCATTAAACAAACTTCAATGATGTTAATGGTTGGTAACTTTACAGGAGATAACAATTCGTTTCAAAATAGCTTTTAACGGCTTTTAGTCCAACAAAAATTGACGTTTCGTCCCGGCGATAGTGTTAAGTCTTCTACTTGGCTATTTCAGTAGTATATAGAAATTGTATTATTAAAAAACCTTCTCATACAATTAGTTTTCATTGTTCACACGGCTATGTGGCAGATAGGTCGTGGGAGGTGTACGTTTTTTTTGCCTATTATTTAAAAGGTATTTATTCGGTAAAATGCGCTGAGAATTCGGTTTGTCCAATGATTTAATAGAAAAACTTTCCTATAATGCCTGTATTGACAATTTTTGTTTGACAGAGTGCCATTGAAAAATGTATCTACATTTTCGATATTCAAATTTTGTTTCAAACTACAAAGTTGAACAAATTTTAGCTTATTTAGCATATTCCTACATAAAATTTGGAAAAAACTATCTCAATAGTGTCTTCAAAAACTTTGACTGTTTTTGTATTTAGTACACTAAGATAGCTAGAAAAATATTTTTACATATGTACAGTTAATAAAGTTGATAAATTATTGAAATTAATTCTTTCATATTATTTATGTATTGAAAATTATCCACTAACTGAAACTTGTCGAATTTGAATTATAATTCGATAATTGGCAGTTATAGTAGTGGTGATTATCTAGGAGATGCTGTTTCAAACCTACTGTTAGATGCTAACGATTTCATCAACAATAATTGCAATCATGATTGATTAAAAATTTTGTAGCTAGAATTACCCTGTCATCGTAATCGGTCGACGGGTTGTCTCTGAGGTAAAAATGACGTCAAAATCTGTCCTAATTGTCCCACAATTAGCAATACCTCAACATTAAAATATTTGATATATAAGCTTCCACTAGAAAGAACTCGTTGAAATCATCTAGGAAAAGTGAAAAAGGATCTTTTTTCCTGTAATATGATTTGATTTTTAAGACGCCTATTGTAGAATATCCTACTCTAGAATCCACAGCACTGGTTCCGCATATAATTGTATCCCGATATAAACTCAGTATTTCGTATATTAACCTTATTTAGCAGTTAGTTTATGCAAATAATTTTTTTTTAATTTAATTTACATACGAAGTGTTGTAGGAGGTTTAATTTATATTCCCTTATTTATTATGATTAAAAAATTTTATTGGATTGATGAAAGCTTTCGCTAAATATATTGGCCCTTAATTAGAACATATCAACTAATTTAAATAAAATCAGGTTATTTTAATTTAATAGAATAACCAAATCAGTTCCACATTTTTATACACAAGTTTTAATGTTGTTTTTTAATTGCTTCTCATAAAAATGTCAATTTTTTCTTATAACAAGCAAATACATTTAAATGATAAAAATTATCAGCGTCGAATATACTCAAACCAGTTCAGGTAAAGTTTACATTCTATTTTATAAATATTGATATCGGCCGAGGGGTTGGATACACCAAAGCTGACATATCTAATGAAAGATCGGTATAAATCGTGGCTTTATATAGCAACTTTCAAAATAGAAGAATTGTCAGAATTTTATGACATTCCGTGTTCGGACTGTCAAACAGGAAAAACAAATTATTAGAGATGAAGCAGGTGTAGTGAAATAATTCACCAGTTACACCCAAATTAATAAACATGGACTAGAGAAGGTTATTTTAGGACTTATTCCGTGGAGTAGTTGCGAAGTGCTATTAATAAAATAGAATTTCTGCTATTTCACGTTTACCAACTTAGTCTTTCGCTAGACCATCAAAGATGGTGGTCAAGTGAAAACCCTGTGGTTTCTACAGGATGGCCCCAGCGATTCGAAGGCATGGTCATCTCAAGTGGAAGTGATTTGAACTGGCTGCCGAGATCGTGTATTTTGAACCCGTCAGATATTTTCTTGTGTAATTTTCTGAAGTCGCAGTAATATACGAATAAGCAAAAAGCTACAGTGCCATGCCTTCGGTCAAATACAGCCTGATTTTCATATACGATATATTAATGGAAAATTTGACATTTCGTATGAGAGACATACAGAGAAGCCGCGGCGGACATTTGAACGATTTTATATTCCATATACATAATGACATCGATAGGGTTTTCAAACGAATAAGAAATCTCGATGATATCTCTCTAAATTTTAATTTTTATATAAAGATATCAATCAATTCATCAAAGACACAACAAAGTTTAAATAACTCGCTGAACTTAAGAAATGAAAAAATTCCATATTGAAGTACATAAGTGTACATCAATGGACCATCTTTAGTGAACGTAAAACGGCGGATCTGAACGTGAATCAGTTATTCTTCGAAGTCAATGGAGCCATCTGTAATCCTAGATTCCCTGATTTTGACGTTAAATTTCAGAGCCAACTTAGGACAGAATTTAGTTGGCTTCAGAAAGAAAACAGATCAAAACCAAGAAGAGTGTCGATGTTTTGAGATCAATTCGATGAATTCAGTGAGTGAAGCATGGATCCAACAACTCAACATTAGTGCAATGCGACTGAAAAATAATTATCGTAAAATTAAACACACGGCTATATTTCGAGCTAACCAGGGGTTGAGGAAGTAGACATATTGATGTTCTGCAAGAAGTTGTTTTCTATTTTGTTTAACAGCCAATAACACCACCAATTACAACACACTTAACAGAAGATAACAGAACCACAAGCGCTTTTGATTTTAATTCCTAGCCATTTTACCTGCTCGCTTAGCCTTAACCTTTTATTAAACTGTCTTAAACGCCAAAGGCACTTTAATAAAATTTCTATTTGATTATATAATCACCTGTCATGTAACTCTAAATTTTAGAGGGCGCTACCTCAGACCATTATCTTATCCCTACATGGACCAAAAACTATTTGTTTACACTGACTAATTAGCCCGCAAGCTTTAATTAACACACCGGCCGACCGTCGAAATTGCCTAAGGCAACCACTTCACCGCAACCTACCTCAAATCTAACGTAGGTACCTTTTTGAAAAAAAAAATCATTCCAATTTGTCTTGCCTGTCAAATTAAATGAACCCACACCCAGGTGTGGTTCATGTTCCACACACACCAAAAATGTTTCCCAAAATTTGCAGAAAAAAAAAACCACTGACCAATCAATTTCTAATCCAAGTAGGAATAACTATCCGTAAATTTTTCGAACAACATTCAGTTAGTTGATACAAAATCCATATAGAATTCCATTAGAACTAGTAACACTCCTTTCTTGTACCTATGCAGTAGCAACTGCACACTACAACCATCAATTAACTTCATGGTCAAAAATATTACTGCACTCCACTGGCGCTGGCAAAATGCAAAAACATCCAGTAGATTGAAGTTTTGTACATTTTGAATCACTCTTTTTAGTAGAGATACATTTTCCACCAAGTGTGTTGTTTGCAAACGCGCTTCAATAAAGTTCATTGTTTACCTACAACTTTAGCCCCTGTTTATGGTTTTTAATGATAGAGGCAGCTATTTAGCTACACCTGCATAATACAACAACAATACAACAAATTAAATCACCAAACATCAGAAGTGGGTATAGAGCTACTCGGTGTTAAGTTATAGCCACCATAGTTAACCGGCATCGCTTTTTTTATGCAATTATCCATTTCGACATCTTGATATTATTTCCTATGTGGCAATACCGGTCAAGATCTCACTCTTCCATTCATTCAGCAGTACCACATGTTAATTTTTCATACAAAGATACTTACTCATAGATACGAGTACATTCAGTTTTTTTTTTTTCTGCCATAAATGAAGTTACTATATAGACTTGAGCTGCCACAAGCTCACCGACAAGCTGACTTAAATTGTCTAAAGTTTAAGCATTGTCCACATGCACACCTCCGCATTTATAGTTTGTTGTATCTTTTTTTTACCTTTTGTATCTGATCTGAATCTATATAATTAAAGTGCTGCATTTTTCTAGTTTGTGGAATAGTAATAATAATAGCACGCAGAAAATGTATTTCCTCCATGATCACCACACAAGAAAATCATCCAACCATGTCGGTCCGTTCCGTTTTGTTCCGTCTGTCTGTTCGTGGTCTATTGTCTACTGTGTCTGTCTGTCCGTGTGCACCATGAATAAAAGAGCATGTCTAATAGAAAATGCTATTGTATCCGCCTCCAGCTATGTTTGATATTTTCTTTTATCTATGAGATACTTTTTTTTTGTTGGAGTATCTATCGCTTTTGTAATCCAAATAAACTTTTTTTTTGTTCACTTAATCATTGATATTTACAGCAAGATCATTTTGTGTACGTGCTGGCGCAAATAGCATGCTTGTGGTGGGAAGGGGAGGTCCACCTTTATGGAAGAATGAAATATTGATATAATTAATATTATCGATGAATTGAAGTTGAAGTTTAAATTTGATGACAAAGTGGTGTAATAGTTTGCGAAATAGTGTTCTGATCATCAACTAAAATTGGTAAATTCGAATTTACACCAATATGAATAAGAATATCTAAATGTGTCATTTTTAAAATTCCTTAAGCTTTGCAAATGGAAATTCGTGGACACGGTTGTTGTCTACCCTGGAGGATTTGCTGATAAGCAGGATTTTCACTTTAAGCAAGCTTGAAGACTTTCTGAAAAATTCAGAAATGGTATGCCGCAAGGTGGTGTTCTATCTCCTCTTCTTTTAAATTTAATGCAAAACTAATTCCAGGATTTCTAGGAACAAGGATTTCGAGAATGTTTTCTTTTCCGATAGATATATTAATTGCCGTATCTGTCAATATCATCATATTTTGGAATAACTCTTAAAAATTACGCTAAACAAGCTTACAGGCTGAATAGATCACTGTGAATCACTGATCTCCTGATCGGATCTCATCTCCTGAAAGTATGACGTTCTAAAAGAGACATCAATAAAAAAGTTATACTAGATACAATTTCTTTATATTGAATGATTCGTTTAGGATTTGAGCGCAAAGTCAATTTTGACTATAATTTTCCGGCCGTGTCGGGAAGCTTTCTAAAAGTACGGACCGATGTAATAATATCGTAAGTATGTAGGTAAACAATTCACACCAAGAATTGACTTTCAGTGGATGCATTTCTATATGGCGTACCTCGTGTGGATTATTACAGTCCCAAATTTATTAATTTTGGTTGTTAACCTACTTCTTCATTTAAGAATGGGGGTTTTCGGTAAATATGATTTTTTGATCGAGCGTTGTGTTGTTTATGGATGTGAGGGACGAAGTCTCTTTCATACTCTCAGTCGCATGGGTCTTGGCTGTTTATTAATACTAAATCGGTCTACTTGAATTTGATCACCAAAAATTTAATAGTTGAGTTGGGAAATACGATCACCATCGTTGTAAACAAGATGACACACATTTTGATAATAAAGTTCCATCATTAACAATATTATTTCGCAGGTCTTGTACCTATTGCTAGAATTTTTCGAATACGGCTAAAGAAAGAATTTTGGAAGAGGGTTCAAATACATTTTTGGAACCAATTCTGAAAATCGATTTTTTTAATATTTTAAGTGTGAATTAAAATCAGTGACAATAACAAATGTTTGAAAGTTGCAAAGTGCCTTCAATAATATAATATGCAACAATGACAGTTGTCATGACATTTCGATCGACTATTTCTTTAATTCTTTAATAGATCTTTCAAAACATATAAAGCGGAGAATAGCTCTCAAACAACTGTGGCAATCTTCTGTGAATTCTGGAATTCCAACAGAGCACAAATGTCTGCTAAAAAATATTCGTACTAAAAAAAAAATAAATAATTAATACAAGGACTTCTTTCACATTTGGTCACGAATCACGTCAAGAAAATCAACATTAATGAATGAGTTGGTAAATATTTCGAAATACTAAAGGGTATACATTAGGGTAACCCGAATCAATTCAGTATTAAAGAAGACTCCTAAAAAAATATGATCAGTCACTGAAACCGAATTCCAAGAAGAGCTCGGAATACTTTTTTGCATGACTCTGTTGCACGAGCAGCAATCTCTGTTTTATACTATAACAGAGATTGCAATACAACTTCTGCTAGATAAACAAACATTTATATTTTGATAATTAATGAAGTGTGACGAAGTAGCTGAAACCTCCTCAAGGTATGATTAAATTTATTTTCTTATTAAATATATCTATCAGCATTAATCGCAGCTGCAGATGAATGATAATAGAGTTGATTAAGCAATAACATCCATCAGGAGACTAAAATATGTCTTAATCTGATGAATTCCAAAAATTAATAGATACAACAACTATATTATAAATATGTTCATATAATTTATTGATAATAAATAAAATCAATTATCACATGATTAATGATTACATTTGAAAATACATAATTTTTAATCGATTATTAAAATCTTTGAATAACGTACTTTATGTCGATTTCCTTTAGTCATAGGTATATGGAGACTACTTTTCACAATGTTTATACTTCCGCGACGAAATTACAGCAATGCCCAAATAGACAATTTTCTCGACGAAGTACCTCAGGGTTATACTTATCAATGCTCACGATCTAACCAAACTTATGGTATGAAGTGACTCTTGTTGATGAACGTTTATACTTCGTCTTGTCCTTGTTTATCACGAGTTTCATTCTTTTTGTTATTTACTCCATTTTAGTAAATACGGAAAATGACTTTCAATCACGTCGATGTTATCGGCAAACACAAAAAGTTGCATTGATCTTTGAAAGACATGATTATTTGCCAAGCAAAATATTGAAGCAATTGCATGACAGCCGATCTATCTCAAACTTTAAGTGGTTTCGAAGGCCTCGGTAAAAGCTTTTCCAATTTCGAGGAAACAGCGAGTTTTCTTCTACGTCATCATGGAATGTTAAGAATCGCCTGCTTATCTCCACGGTGTTTCCACCACTATCCTTCCTTGCTAACACCTGGACGGATCATAAATCCTGGTTGATTTTGCTTCACTCCTCTTTAAAAGTACCGCGCCTCCGGGTAGGAATAGAGCGATTCATGTTTTATTGTCGTATATTTTGCATCTGTTTACTTCACAAAAAATGTTTAAGTAGAATTGACATTTGCAAAAATTATAAGGTGTTCTTTAACACTTTAACACCTACAGTTACATTTTTTCGTACTCCACACATTGATGGGCTTTTTGGACAAAATGACAAAATCCGAAATCGAAATTTTAAATATTCGTCCACCAAAAACTCGCATCTATCTAACAAAAAACGTTTTACAATTTACCGTTTTCGGAATCTTTTCTAAATCGAAATAGACATCGAATGAATCTCGAAATATGGACAAAGTACTTTGATTTTCATGAAAAACACCTTCGAAATTTTAAAAATCGTTTTCGAAAACGAGTTTTCCTTGAAATTAAAAAAAAATTTATAGACATGTCGCTTGTCGCTTAGCAAATTAGCACCATTTGAAAATAATCCAGGCAAATCAACTATTTCATTATGGCATCGCTACAGCTACAACATTTACTATAACCTCGGATACAAAAGTGTTTGTTTTTAAATTAAAATTATTATTTCTTGTAAGCTTAACTTACAACAATAGCATCATAGTGTGAACCAATGTAATGCGAGAGCGATTTGTTGAATGGAAATCGGAAAATTATTCAATTTAAGTTTTTTTTCTGTTTAGCTTGGTTTCTATATGAAATTTTATAGCTTCCGGCAGAAAAAAAATGAATGGGTGTTGAAATTGTTTTTTGAACTTTTAATGTGGCACACTTCAGTGATTTTGTTTATCTATACAAGTTATACAGTTTAATGGTTTATTTGGAACTCCTAGTTAATTTATTCAGCTTTTCGGAGTTAAGCTTATTAGTTTTGTTAACATTATGTTTGCTCATCACTCATCGCGCTTATCGAGACTATGAACTTGGACGTTGAAAGAATGGAGCAAGACCTTGCTCGTTCCGTATCTTATGTGGACTTGGGAAAGAAATGGACGAAATAAATCTTTCTTGCAATATAGATCTAGAAAACCATAAAACCTGCTCGAAAAGCGTTACTCTTTAATGAATTAAAACAAAAAACTACTGAATTAATTTAGTTAAGAAAACTAATCATATGCTCCATAGAGTGTAGTAGTCTAATTTTTTTTTGTAAGCCGCGGGGTCTGCAAAAACTTTGAACTTGACTTGCAATCTATCATCAAATCGTTATAATATTATTAAGTGCTTAGATTATTGTCTCGACTAAATGATTGATGTTAAATCAAACTCAATAATTTGTCTACCATGGAGACTTTCTGCTATAATAACCCACAACCTTGATAAACTAATTTGCCAAAACAAATATTTATGCAAAGCAGACAAGTTGATAATTTCCTGATATATATATTTTTTTTAAATGTTTAATTTATTGTGCGTGTTAATAAAAAATGCAAATATTTGGTTTGGAAGTGAAAGTAATATTTTTTGGATTATTGGATTTTCTTTGAAGAAGCATAAAGTTTTTGAAAGAACTGTTTGGTACATAAGTCAAAGTCAAACTGGAGGAAACCTCCTACAATGGCAACGGTGAGAAGCAGTTGTTCGAGACAAAATATACTATTATAGGATGGTGGCAAGAGGCAACGAGGTGGAGGTGGAGGCGGAGGTGGAGGTGGAGGTGGAGGTGGAGGTGGAGGTGGAGGTGGAGGTGGAGGTGGAGGTGGAGGTGGAGGTGGAGGTGGAGGTGGAGGTGGAGGTGGAGGTGGAGGTGGAGGTGGAGGTGGAGGTGGAGGTGGAGGTGGAGGTGGAGGTGAAGGTGGAGATGAGGATGGAGGTGGAGGTGGAGATGAAGATGGAGATGAAGATGGAGATGGATATGGAGTTGGAGATGGGGACGAATAATTGTGGAGGTGGAGATGAAGATGGACATGGAGTTGGAGATGGAGATGGATAGGTATGGAGTTGGAGATGGATATGGATAGGGAGTTGGAGATGGAGATCGAGATGGAGACGATTAGTTGTTTTAGGTGAATAAATTTTTTTTCTAGAAATATTGCCTTCCTGCCAATGTAGGGAAAATGTGAATGCTGCTTCAAAATTTCCCTCGGAGTTAATTGGTCTCGGGAATAAGCTTTACAGGGGAATTTCGCTGTCGTTTCATACGATTTTTTTTTGTTTATTGTTGAAAGGACATTTTTTTCCAGTGAGTTCATGATTGCAAAAAGATTTCCAGAGAATAAAATATTCCGAAGGAAACAAAATTGGATGGGATATTCCCGATAGGGTGGGTTTTGATGATAATGGCTGTCAATTTGTTTAGTAATTAAAAAAAATTGGGCTGCATTTTAACAGTCTGTTGACAGTGATTTTCTCTGCCAGTTCAAATGACCAAAACGGAAGATCACATGACCAGAAAATTTTCCTACCTTTATGAGTCCTGCTGAAATAATGAAATAAACTATATTGGAGAGCCCCCTACTTCCGGAAAAAAAATCCTCTTTCACCATCTGCAATTTTTGGCACATATGCTCGAGTAGAATTTTTGGCACATACGCACGAGTAGAATTACAGCAAAATTCATCCTTCTTTAAGGTTTCTGTAAGGTTTTATCGAAGCTAGAATGGCTTACCGAAGCTACGAAATTTTTAAAGTGACTTAAATGTCAAATCACAATGCCATTTGACACCATTTGAAAAAATGATGTTCACATTCACATTATGACAGTATTTATTAAGCTCTATTTCTATGTAATCTGAGAACTAAGCCTAACGGAGCTGTCCGTAAAAGGGGATTTGTCTTTAGTTATATATATTGGTCATTTAGAAATTTCATTATTACATTGATCAATATTTAGATTGCTTATACGGTATATTGACCAATTAACATTCTGTTAAAAAAAAAATCAACAAAACAAATAATAAATCACCAACACCCACTCCTTGTTTAAATATATAACAAACCCTTACAAAAGAAAACATTTACACTTACGTGGATTACCAACGTGTTGAATAAATCACACCATATTGTCATCATTCCAACAACGTTTGGCTGTAACCACTTCCATAAACGTTTCGCCAACTGTTAGATAAAATTAAAAAAAAAAAAAAAACTCACATGCAAATCAAGTCTGGGAAAATTAATTGTCCACAGTCTTAACATGGCCAACTTGGTATCCATATCTGCAATCCAACCATCCAGTTGCATAATAATTGATTTGCCAAATTCGGACCACCAACATTTCTCATTTATTATACACATACGAGTAGAGTCCCATAAAATAAGTCGCATTTTATCGATTCTACATCAGCAACAGAATTCGATATGCCAAGGGTCTAAGCCTAGGTCAGAATATCTATATATGATTTAAGAAAAAGACTCATATACGACTATTATGGTGTCTGCCATTTCGGACTTAGCCATTACATCTATCCTGCGCGCATTAAAATGGGACCAATTTCATGGACTAAACTATACAATCGCAGTTTATGGGCCAACAAACTTTGGCACTTAAAATTTTCTTTATGTGATTGCCTCTTGGGAGTTATTTTCGCCGCCATTTATATGAGCCTTTGGCATATGAAATTTATCGATAAGGTCCTAAAGGTAATTCGAGCTCTGTTGGGAGGGCCGCACAGAGTTTAATGATTCCATTTGCAGAGTCTTAAACGACTGCAATTCAATATTTTGTTTGTTGGATTTGGTTTCCAGATCCAAGGCAGAACAGAAAAGCAATTAAGTTAAGTATATGGTGTATACACTCTACATCGATTGATTGGTATTGTTTGTATATACATGGTGCTTCGAATTCCAGTAGAGTACTTTTGTAGGGTTATCTATTTTGCGGTTTCAAAAGTATAGGGCTGGAATTCGACATCTGTCAAACTTAGTTGTTAAACCAATTTTTTTTTCAGTTGGAAGTCTGACATTTACGAAAATGGATACGAACTATCGCACAACGCATAAAAATTGTTAAAACCTACTACAAAAATGGTGATTCTGCCACAGCCACATATCGTGCTTTAAGAGGAGATTATAGTTTACATAATCGTCCAACTACGCAATCAATTGGCAAAATTGTGAAGAAATTTTAAGAGACTGGATTGGTTACAGATATTGTAAGGCCTGTGCGTCATCGTATCGCTTGTACCACTGAAAATATCGCTGCTTTAGACTTCGCTACTTTAGACATCGTTTCAGATCCCCCAGCTCCTTCCCTTTCCACTACTTTAGGAGTACCCCAAGGTTGGCCACCATTTTTCTTTCTTACTATTAACGATATTGGCACTATTCTATCCCTCTTCACGTCTATGACACAAATCTTTTTAAGACCATTTTTTTAAAGATACTCTTTCATTTAGGAGGATCTTTAAAGCTTTTCAGTTTGGTGTCATAAAATCCGCTTCTAGTATTAAATTTCATCTCCGTATTTACCTTCTCCTTGATCAGACTATTTACATTTTTACTTTTGTCAGTTCGCAGAAGATTTCAGATTCTATTTTGAAAATTCTACAATAGAGTCCGATTCTCTCCACAGGACACTTAAAGGAATATGTAATTTAATTGTTGGTGGTATCCAAAATATTAAAATGCAGTTATTTGTAATTTAATCTAATTTTACGAAGTATTTTCTATTAATTTTTGATTTTTAACATGATTTTTTTTAAAGTCAATAATTTTTTATATAAAAAATATCTTTAATTTTTTATAACAAAAAATTCGTATAGCAATTTTAAGTATTTAACAATATCAATTTAAAAATAGAATTTAAAAAAAAAAATCGCAAACCAGTTTTCGAAATATTAAATTTTCAAAACAAAAAATGATAATTTTCAAAAATTCAAAATATTATTTTTCGAAAAATTTGATGTGCAGTTTTAGTTAGAATTTGAACAGGACCACTGTGTAAAAATTTTGATCGCAATCCGATGACCCGATAATGAGAAAGTTGAAAATAAGAAAAATGGTTCTGTAGCCTTTTATATAAAATTATATTTTTACCAAAATGGTGGACCCATATATAAAAAGGTACAGGCGTTTTTTTTTTATCAAAATCATTAAGGCCGTTTTCGAGATAATTGTAAGATTGATCAATTTTTATTCCAAATACATGATGGGTGGCAATGGCGTAGTGGATAAAATGCTTGATTGCTAACTAGGACGTGTGGGTTCGATCCCCAAGTTAGGCGCATTCTTTTCTATACCTCCAAATTTAATTGGATGCCGCCCATGGGTTAAAATGAGACAGTCAATACCTGGTTCTCAAATCCACTGTGCCCAACTAGTGCCGTGCAATTCAGGTTGCATTTAAAAGACCTTAGTTTTACAGGCATATAGTTAAATTTAAAAAAAAAAAAAAAACTTGCTGCAAATCTTAACGCTAGTAAAAAGTATAGATTAATTTTATACAAAATTTCAACCATAATATCTGTAATTCGTAGATAATATTTTTGAAGAATGATTACTGAGATAATATGCTAAATTACTCTAACAATTTTGATGTTATTAAAATTATTATTAACGTGCCATACAGCAGTTTTTCGATTTTTAACTTTTTCATTAACGGCTCATCGGAGTTCGATGCAACATTTTGTACAAATTTTAAATAATACTGCAAACAAAATTTTTGAAAAATTATTTTTTGGATTTTTTGAAATATATATTTTTTACAACTTAAGTTTAAAAAAATGTTTATAAAAAAAAATAAAACAAGCAAATAATGGCTAGTATATTGAAAAAAAAAAATGAAAATATCTACAAACATTTTGTATTTTCTTTCCATTTTAAAAGTGGTTTAATATCACAGAGAAAAATATTTAAAACAAAACGACCTCAATCTAGTGATGCAGATTGTATATTAATATGTTTATTGGCCCACAATTGTATTTATTAAGCTGTCAACTATAAATTATAATAATTCAACAATTTGCAAGGAAATAAATAGAAATAATCACACAATCATACATTATTATGTATACAAACGACGATTCTATGTGTATAAATCTCTATAGCCTCTATAGCTAGACAAATATGAAGAAAAGGTTATCTGGTCCACATGAATTTGGATAATTATAGATTATCGCAAATTGATTTACTGCTCGATCGATATGGTGATTATCGTTTATCGGTTTTTGATTGCCATCGACATAACATGCATTGGGTGGATAATGCTTTATAATAAGTGACGGTGATTGTGACTGCGAGTACCTACATACCTACATGCACACTACACATATATACATAAATGAATATAAAAAAATGGAAAATTGATTTGATTTTCTTTCGGTTTAAAATAAATTATCTACATTTGAACATGAAAAGGGTGGCGCTTGATTTTGTTTTATCGGTGTGCCGATCACTGGCCAAAAGGAGGTTGAGGATCAGTTTCCGCAGTGTGGCTTTTGGCAAAGCAGTCAATTTGAGGTTATTTATATTTTAGACATTACTAAAAAGCTGAACTGAAAATTAATTCGTAGATAGTAGTTAGGACAATATTATGTCACAACTGTACAAATCATAGCTAAGAGATATTTCAAGAAATGGAAAAGACACAGACGAAGATCAAGACTAAGATTAAGACAAAGAACAAAAAGTAAACGATGAAGCCAAAGACCAAGATGAAGACCAAGACAAAGACCAATGCGAAGACCAAGGCAAAGACGAAGACCAATACGAAGAAGAAGAATGCGAAGACCAAGACGAAGACCAAAACGAAGACCACGACGAATACCAAGGACGAAGATTAAGACAAAGATCAAGAAGAACTAAAAGAAGACGATGAAGAGGAAGAAGAAGCGCAAAAAAGGAAAGGATTGCAGGAGGCAGGAGAAGATGAAGACCCTCTCGCTGCCTTCAAGTGCCAAATATGTTGGTAGTTGTTCCGAATACCACAATGTAAGTTTGATATACGAAACAAGCGTTGAAGATCGGCTTAAAAAGAAATGCGTTTGATTTCAATGCATTTTTGGTCAAATTGTACTGACTTCTTATTATATTATATCTCACGAAAAAAATAGTTATCATAAGTCAATTTTAAGCTAGTTTGAGCTTATGTACAGTTTTCAACATCCAAAATTCATTTAAGAAATTGCACTTCAACACCGACCTTTGGCAGTCTCAAAAATGCCATAAAGTGAATCTCATAGAATCAAATGTCAATATCAAAAGCACTTTGCTTTCCGTTTCGAGGCATTTCAAAACAAACTGTCTTCTGCCAGGCTCTTTACTCTCCGCCAACACCACAGTTATGGCAATCAATTGTTTCCATTTTTCATCGTATGGCTCGTTCGAGGAAAACTCAACCAGCACGAAAGAAAAATAAAACCAAAAACCTGGATTTCCCTGGCAAAGATACAATAATTCACCTGAAACTTTACCACAGCATGCAACACACATGATACATATAAAAGATACCTTTCATGTGAACATGTATATAGTTTGTGGTGTAGGGGGAGTATAAGGTGTACCTACCCATAGTTGCGCAAATTTGGTTGCATGCAATGTATAGACTTGTGCACCTTACCACTACCACATCCAGCGCACATAGTCGTTAAAACAGCATCATACTCTTGACTTGCCACATGCTAAACATGCACTGACTTTTTTCGACACATTCCGTGCAAGTGAAATATACCACACAAAATAAGAAGATAAACATACAAACCGATCTCCAACTCTATATGATGATGATGATGGTAAACAGATACAATTTACGTGTTATAAATGCACCTTAGAGAGGCTTCTTGGCTTTGGAAGAGCGCCTTCTTGTGTGTGCCTTGCTGCTTATTTGTATCTAGCTGAAAATGGTATTTGATGCAAAAGATAGACAATGCAAAAAAAAAATTCATTACTTTGTATACTTGTAGAGTGTTTTCACAATGAGACCAACCCGACCGCAAACAGTGGCTGAATGGGGTTGTTAGTCGAGGAGATACAAGTGCCTCTTGACTATATCTGAGCTGTCTATCAGTGTTAAATTTGCAATAAGCCTTCTTTGTGTTGAGTTAGATAGGTACATGCTATGCATGCATGCATTGCTAAAATTATTATAGAGACACACAACCCACGCATGGAAATAATCAGGTTTTTTTTTCTTTAACTATTTTAATAATATAAAAAGCTATTTTTAGATATTTTATTTCTTCGGATAAATGTGTGTAAAATATGATTCATTGAAAAATAGAAAATATTATTCTCATTTTTCGATCTTCACTTGACAGGTTAAGAAAGGTTAGGGAAATTAAAAATGCCAAAGGGACATTGCTGGAAACTGTAAAGCTGAAAAACTTGCCAAAACTGGAGAATATAACTATTTTTAAAGAAATTTAAATTTACCAATCTTGTATGTTCTGGCTTACACTGGGTATGAAGCATCTAAATCATTGATAGTGAACATAACCGGATCACGCCTAATATGCAAGCAATAAAAACAAAATATATTGACAAAGTTGACGAAGAAATAATTCTTGGCCTACCTTCCATTAACCTACATTATGTACCTTAGGACAATATGGGGGCTTCTGCAACAATACTAAATGTGTCGGATTTGCCTTACTGGTGTCCACTTCCGCCCGATTACCAAGTGGCAGAAATCTCAGTATCTATTCGAATGACGAAATTTTTAATTCACAATTTAGAAGTTATAATATTTCGTAATTCTTTAACGCCACTGTTTGTTGAATAGGTTTTGGAATAACTGGAAGCGGACTCAGATTTCAACAAAAAAGATCTTTTTTATAGTTTGGATAAATGTTTGTTACTCAATCACGCCAGAACGGCTGAACGGATTTGGATGAAATTTGGTACAGAGATATATTATAGCCTGGAATAGCACATAGGCTACTTTTTATATTTTTATTTATTTATCTGCTCAGCTATTATTCTCAAGGTTCCGCTTTCACACCTCAACTACTGAACATTTTTTAGTGACATTTTGTAAGGCAGATATATAGATGATGAGATTAGATTTCCGTGAGATAGAAAATCCTCAGCGATGCTCGATTAGGTATACTGGATAGTTATTAATAGCGTAAAAATTTTAATTTAAACAAGTGATTTTTGTAACAAATTTTAAATTTTGTATTTAATTTGAATATACTTTTAATAACTAATGATAACGTCGAAAATATGAAGTAGTTCTGTGGGAAGTACAGTGAACGCCCAAAATGATATATTTTTTTATTTAAAAGTGGACTGTATTAATTTAAGAACAAATACATTTTTCATCAAAATTCTTGTAGCCGTTTTCGAGAAACAAAAAACATTTTTCTAAACGGAGAGGTTTTATATGTTGCATGGTAAGTACCGTTGTTTTCTAAAGAATTGATTAAGTTGTTTTCGAGATGTGTTTTGAGTTTCAAAAAATAAAATTGAAAAATTTTATTTTGTAATATTATTTTCACTTTTTATGAGCTTCCCTTAAAAAAATCAATTGGACCAGAAAATCGAAAATCAACAAAATGGTTCTACAGTAATTAAAGCAAAAAGGTATCATATAAAATATCACTACATATTAAAAGATTTTCTATTTTTCTATTTTTCTATTTTCCTCTAAATATTCTGTTTTGTGTACTTATTTTTGTTAAGTTTTGTTCTCTACAGTTAAATTTTTTTAGTGCAAGGTGTGCACTTACTTTTGTGACTGACTGTAGATAATAATATAAGCTTTTTTAATTGACAAAATAAGATTAATTTTAGAAAGCAAATTGATCGTTGCCAATTGGAATCTGATTCTTAGGAACTGTAAAACTGTCGCGTTCCACATACCATCCACACATCAACGAATATATTTTTCGCGCCTAACGAACCTCAATATTAGTGATGATCTATTATAAAATATTCGTTGATAGCTGCTTTACTGTAAAAAATTACTTTTGTAATATAATGAAAATCCGTACATGGGAATGAGTAAAAAATCTTGAAACAAAAAAAATTAATGATGAAAAGTTAAAAATATTAAAATAAATGCGACACTTGTTTTTTCCACAAATTTGTGTTTTATATATTTATTTATTTTATAATTTTTTTATATAAGAAAAAGTGTTGACAAGAATAAATTTCCACCAAGTGATTAACACCCGCTTAATAGAGTATATAAAAAAAATAAGTTACTATTTTATTAACTTTTAACGAAATTAGATTGTCTATTAAAGATAGATCCAATATTTTCTAAAGCATGTATGTAGTACATACACAATTTAGTACATGCTGTCACTTTTTTCTCGATTTCGCAATATTTTTCTTCTCACAAAAATTCTTAAATTTTATTTTAATTAAAAATTAGAATATCTTAACAATTCTAATTAATTTATTGGAATTCGTGATCTGAATTTATTTATGAATTTTGATTGTGAACTCATAAGTTAGTTTTGTTGTTCAAACAAAAAAAAAACAATAAACTTTATTGTTCCTTTAGTAAAACAAAAAAAAAAACAGAAAAAAGAAAACAAGTTTACCATCACTTACTTCTATTCTAAAAATAGTACCGGAATAATAAATTAAAATCAAAAATTATAAAAAAAAGATTGTGAGTTAAAAAATGAATATACTAATTTTTGTTTTGCTCTTAACAAATATGGAAGTTTATTTTTGACAACAGAAATTTAAAAAAAAAGGAGATTTTCTAAAAAACAAAATAATCAATCAAAATGAGGAATTCTATAGAATAATAATAAGTATCGACGCCCGCCTTTCATACACAAATAGTGTGCGTTTAAGAAATTGAACATCAAATTAATGAAAAGCAATTATAATATTATTAACATGCAATTTAAGCATTAAATTCCACAGAAAGGTTTAAGGCAATAAAACACAAAAATTACTGAAAATTTTACTGTTGTTTGTATATGTATAGATTATTTGATTGAGTGTAATTAAGTACCTACCTTTTAAGCTCATCAAATTAGACAGTGAAGGGGGATCTTTAAGAGCCAAGACCACAAGTAAATTGTTTACTTAAAAAATAGATGGCAAACACGCAAAAAAAAAACAAAGCAAATATGATTTTAGCGTTTTGCAAAAAAAGAAAAAAAAATACAACGAACTCTTCATGCTGTCAATTTGTACGACTCTGATTGCGATAACGATGACGTATAGTTGTAGTGTTAACTTTATGCATGAAAATGACAGTCTAGACTTCATTTTTCAGTCATTATGTTGGAGCTGAGTAGAAGCATTTTACTATGGTTGCCACCCGATTAAAAATTATAAAAGAAAATAAAAAAAAATTATTTTGACATGTTGCTTTCGACGAAGGATAGATTTTTGGTCAAAAAACAATATCAGATTTTTTTTGTAAAAAAATTATTATTTGGACGACCTCCCCATAAGTGTAGCTTGCCTTGTTAATTTATCATCAGTGTCTGAATAATAAGCAAATGTTTTGAAGGAGACCGTTAAAAAACATGGCCGCTAAAGATTATATATAATAATAATGTGCTCATTCGAATGAAATAATAGATTAGAAACGATTCCTGCATTATCTCGGGACATCTCGATTCTTCGTGTGAAATCATTCGAATGATGTCAGTTCATCATTCGAATGATTTCTCATCTCTCATATAATACCAATAGGAGCAGCAACATCCAAGAAGTATTCTGATATGTAAGTCATGACTGGAAGTTAATATTAGTCAGTTTCGTGATTTTTCTAAATTCAAACGAAATATGGAAAAATTAATAATTCAATATATTTCAAAAAAGGAAAGTATTACAATTTTCATACCCTTTCCTAATTCGAATTATCATTCGATTATTTTGATCAGTCGAATACTAATATCTCGATTGTTGAAATCATTGAAAAAGGGACATACAGATGAATAAATTATTTAGTTTGTTACGTGAAATCTCGGAAAGTTTTTAACCGATTTTTATGAACTAAATTTTAAAATATACAATATTTTTATAAGAATTTTTAGGGCAAGTATTTTTGTTTAGTTGGTTAGTTTGTTATATCAGAATATTAATTTTTTTTTTAATTTTGCTGTAAAGTTTTCAATTGGTTAATTCATTGTCTATTAGGTGATACTAATTTCAGACAGTTATTCTATCAAACCAAACTGTCAGTGTCACTTGTGTTGACTTTTAGTCAATGTTATTTTCTTTCAACCGAGAAAACATAGCATTGGTGTTGTGAGCATAAATATTGCACAAAATCTGCAAGCCAACTGCACTGTTATAACTTTTTGCTTCTGTGAGAAATTAAAAAGAAAAATAGACCCTAAATTAATATTTTAGGATTTTGCTCAACTTTTTAAGGGAATACGCTTTATAAAAGCTTTATGAATTTGTAGGACTTCACAATATGGTCTTTATTAGGCCTAAACGATTAAATGATTTACAAATTTTATAGTGAGCATGTCAACTAAATAAGAAATGTTTATTTGAGTTAGGTTGTGGCTTCTAAATGGTTTTTTTAGGGGTAAAGAACTGATCTCATTGACAGCTTCAGGGTTTGGCCTGTGAGTTAGTTCCCAAGATCGTGAGATTTAGCACCGCCTTACTATTTTCTGAGAGGTTAAATGAAGAAGAAGAGACGATTAAAAAAGGCAACTCAATATTGGACTACATTCGAGCTAGCAGTGGTGCTAATATGCCAGAAATTATATTCAAATAAAAATGATATAATGCAATTTTATGAATTTTGTTTCTCATTTTTTTACCTCATTTTACAGTTCTTAAAAAAAAACACCCTTTATAAGCTATCTGTAAAGCTTTCATTAAAGCTTGCAAAAAACAACGATATAAATATCTAGCTAACGAAATATTTTTAGTCATTTCCAAAATTAAATGGAAAGAAATAAAACCAATTTGTTAAAAACAACAAGCTTTTTTACAACACTTTTAGAACCTTATAAAAGCTGTTTACCAAAAATTGGAGTTAGGATACTCTCTTCAGAATATATTAAGAACCAAAGAAGTTTTATATTTAAGATCCTTTAACAAAACTCCCAAAAAACAACATTCAAAGATGTTAGTTCAAAACATTTAAGCAATAGTGGTAAGAATGGCAACAATACGATTTTAGTGGGCTGGTCGATTTTTTTAATTTATTTTAATAAGTCGAGAGTGCTTATTAGGAGATATCTCTGGGTGATATGATTTGGTGAAGGGGGTTTTTGGTCCACATCATATGTTTCTATTTTGTGTTCCCTTTTACTATTTATGGTGATTTTTGTCTTTTATAATTTTAGCTCAAGCCAACATTTTTGTGTACGAAACTTTAGGTTGTGTCGATTTTTATAATGAGTTTGAATATGATAATATAAATTAACGGTGACTATTTTAAAATTTTTAATTCATTCTACTGTGGTGAAAATATTAATGAGTTTAACAAATCGCATGATCAATTGATCACATGCAGAACAAAAATTAGCTCGGCTGTGAAGGGAATGACAGAAGACATGATTCACAAATACCCGTTATATATAAATCACAATTGGTACTTAAAATTTTTGCAAAATAAACTTATATAGATTGACCCTGATCAAGGTCTTAAAATAGGTATCTACTTTTACATTCAAGCTTTGAATTGAATTTTATATGGAAAGATTTAAATCGAGTCTTTTATTTATGAGAGAAGATCTTACTTTTAGCTTGGGAGAAAGGTTTAAATTGACAGAAAATAGGGGTTCACACGGGTTTTTCACCAGCAATAAATTTCGATGAAAAAAAAAATACAAATTTGTTCAGATTAATTATTACATCTGCGAACGCACCTAGTACTTCTTGTGGTTTGTAGCATTTACGTACAGTGCACACCGCGTATATGCACTTACATTTTATTGATAAATCAATTAATGGTTGCATGTGAGATATGTGGTCTCCAAAGTAAATGTAACAAAAATGTCACAATAAACTTGCGGCCAAAAGTGTTTGTGATTTTCTGCCTGTCGTTGATGAATTAAAGTAATCGCAATAATTAATACAATATGTATTTTGCTGCCCACATAGATTGCTTTGCCTACTTCATTCCTGGCCTTATCGGATCGCAGGGATTACAAAGTACTATAATCGTATGTGTGTATTCATATTTAAAATTTCTTGTTTTCATCCTTGCGAATTGAAAACCGTATCATGATACAAAGAAATCATACACAGATGCGACCATAATCAGCTTATAGACACAAAATCGCAACTCACAAGTAAAGTCGCAAGTTAGTGACAATTGAACTATATGAAAAATAAACCAAATCTTAGCCTTTTAAGAGAAATTACACTAGAACACTTGAGTTTGAAAAAAAACGAATGCATTTGATGCCAAAAAATCGCATAACTTGGGCTGAGAACGCATGACTTTCGATTTCAATCGTACGATTATTCCGTCGAAAACAAATAGACTGCATGCATTTAAATGTGAATGTGAGTGAACACACATGATACCAACTACTTATACAAGTCTCCCTCTATTTTATTTAATCGCTACGACAGAAAACCGCTCGTTCGATTAAAAAAGCAACGATTACAACATTGAAATGTGCGAAATAACGCCTAAGTTAATTTTGCGACAAAATCATTTTTACACAAAATATTTTTTTTAATTTATTTTAATTATACGACGAAATTTGTTCTTATGGGGAATTTTTCGCACCAACAGAATTCAAATTCTCATAAGACTAACAAATCGCATGATTAGACCCAGAAATCATACTGGGTTGCGACTTATTTGTCAAAATCGCAAGTAAAATCATTCGTAGTTATTAAGATCGCAAGTGAGCGACAATCGCACTACCCAAAATATGAAGCAAATCGCAGTCTTTTAGGCAATAATTCGCGTTGAAACCCATGCATTATAATTTTTGTGACTTAATATACGTGCGATCGAAATCGCAAGTGGGTTCGTAAACAAAGAGCGTGCCAAAAAATAGTATATGGACACTCAACACACCTAGAATTATCAATTCCTGTCATTGAATGTCAAAGTACTGTGAAACGAAAATCACAAAATCAATCAAAATTCAGAAATTTATCATTTTTCGCTTCGGTTTCGTATGCGAATTTTTTTCGAATTAAATATTACCAGTAAAGAATTTAAATAGCTTAATATTAATGACATAAATTAATAATGCCAACAATGTTTCTCTTCCTGAACGCCTCCACTAAGATTCTGTCAAAACTGTCAAGTTTTGACAGAAAAGTATTGATTTGTTTGCGATTTTTTATTTTACTTTTTTTTTAATCCATGAAAATATTTACTTTTCCAAATATTTTGACCTATGAGCTCTTAATCATTTTTCATTTTTTGAAGAGAAACTGAATTTAAATGAAAAAAAAAATAATTTCACTTAAGCGTCATCGAGTGTAAGTGGAAATATAAATTATACTTATTTTGACAGTGCGCCGGCCAATATACAATGTATAAAATACATGCAATCAATTCAAAATGACATCATGCAACATGTAATCCCTCTTTCATATAATGTTGCCAACGCAGATGCCGGCTTAGGTTGCCGACTTTATTATTTTTTTTTTTGTGAAGCAGTGCAGTTTTTTTTGTAACATTTCACTAATGAGCTTAACTATTGCCTCTTTGCCTGTCAAACTAGGCCACTAAATTTGTACCACTAAATTTAAGCCAATGTTTAATTTTTTTATAGCAACATTGTAGATGAATTGGCAATCAAGTCTAGACCGCCACAGACCCCCCAATCGTCATAAAAAAAGGCCTACAACTACTATCAACTTTGGATGCTGTCCCTGTCAATGGATTAAATTAAACTGTTTCCCTTGCCACTGCTCCAACTATTGGTAATTTGTGAAATCCAATATGATCAACATTGATACTAGTTACAAGCCAGTAGAAATGGGTGACGAGGCGGATGGTGCGCGCAACTAAAAAATTTCACTTTTTCTTCTGATACACTTATTTTCCTTGCCGAGGCATGTTTCTCCCGTTTTCGCTTAAACAAAAATATATAGTATAATCGTAATATCTGTTACTAGGTTTTTACATAACGAAAAGAAGGAAACCATAAATGATGGCACATGACCTCTTTCTTATTTATTACGGCAGCAACTAAGCGACGACGAGATGTCGATGACGCCACGCACGTCTCGCCGAGTTATAAGAGTAAGGTATAGGAAGTAAGATAAGTGTGTTACGGTGTTGCATCAGCGGAGTCAAAGAAAGATGCAAATTGGTGATGCGTTCAATTCGAGCAATGGACCAAAACAAGTAAAACGAAACCCCACACACGTTTTGTTCGATGTTAGTAGTTATGAAACAGATTATGTTGGGAGCCATTTTTGAGGGGATTTATGATCTCGGGCCATAATCCAATTTTTATAATTTATCATACTTTGAGAAGGAAAAATCAGTTTGTTCAAAACAGTACTAGGGTCTAGCATGGCCTGAAAATGGCGCTATTAGTTTATTATAATTTAAGGGCACTGGAGACGCTAGCTGGAACCTGGTGCGAACGTAGTTCGAGTTCCAACATTTAGGGTTGGAATGAAAAAGTGTTGGTCTCATCAAGCTTAAACACCCAGGGGGGAGTTCTAAAGGTAAATACTATATTCACACGAACAGGAAAGAAGAAATAATGAAGTTCGCGCAAAATGGTGTCATCATCTGCCATGTTCACTCGGAGCATGTTCGAGCATTCCAGGGCCTGTAAAACCCTCATGTCTTCGAGATATTGATGTTTAAGGACCAATTTCACCCAAATTTGTGGCGCTTAACTTTCCCAAATTAGCACTTCAGAATTTCAGAGGACAAGATGGCAGTAAATTCTTCCTAGGGATCTTGAGATACCAGAGTAATAATCCCTAAAAAAAACTCAGCTTTAGATACAAATATTTGCCCACAGATATTAAACCCAGCCATGCCTTTGAAACAAAAGATATTTCGGTAATCAAAACAGATATTAAGTAGATTTCTATTATAAGTAAAGAACATCAAGAGGCCATTCCTCCATTTTAAAATTGCTTGATATTAATTATAAATAATAATTTTACCTGAGAATTATGTATGCAAATGTGTTATGTATGTCAAAAACCAACCATGACAATTGGTTGTCTTCTTACCTGCAATGAAAGAAAAAAAATACATCAATATAAGTTTATTGCAACAAGGTTTTTTTTTTGTTTCATAGAGAATAAAACATAATAAACTTAACAACTAATTTTTATTGATGAGCAATATACATACATGTATGTAGGTGCATACAAATAATTCAAAAGTGCATTTTAAACAAAAAAAAATATATTAAACCTGTTTCACACTATAAGACAGAAGAAAAAAAAATACAAACTGTGACCACGTCAAGGCCGTTTCTATCGTCAATCTTGAATTACACAATATCTTGCAACTTAATCAGTGTTTAATTTTAATTTTGAGCTTGCCTCTTTTATTCTTCAATCGCTTGCCGTGACTCGTATCATGGATGTTATTCAATTATGCATTAGCATTATACGACAATTGAAGATAGCTGCATAGTATATTCCTAGAGGTAAAAAGCCATACCCATTGAAAACTTAGTAAAATATCTAATTTCTAAATAAGTTTCTATGTGGGCTTCTATTTCATTATTGTCAAGGTATAAAATGCATTTTTGCATGCATATTTTTAAATCATTGAGCCAAGTTTCAATATCAACGGATAGTGAATTTTAGTGCAACTGAGGTATTAAAGATCACAGAGATCTCATGTACCTTTGTTAACAGTATTCCCCAGCAAAATGTCTGAACAAAAAAATGGTTTCCCCTCATCACTTTTTGAAGGAGAATTTTTTTTTTTAAATTGTACTAAAAAGTAAGGTAAGGTAAGTTTTGTCAAAATAATTCTTCCGAACGAGCCCTTGCTGATGCATCAGTTTTTCGTCAATTTCAATATCGCCTTGAAGAATAATTCTGCATTTCTGATAGATATAGAAATCCCCTGTTTTTTTTTTAGAGATACGGGTCTTTTGGATATCTTGAGATCAGTAGATTCAACGGCCCTGGTACAGTTTGGACAGCAACTACTCCGCCCCTGAAGTTGGCTTCAAATCGGCACACCTCGACCTAGACAGTGCCGCTACTACCGAAGCACATGTGCAATATGTATATACTTTAAAAAAAAAATCTGTCGTTCAGATGACTTTTTTGTATTCGTCGCCAATGACGTTTTAAAATTGATAACATCTGATTTTGATGTAATTCGGGCGGAAATATCTTAATAATTGAAGTGTGGATTGTATAGGGAACGCGAATAGAGTTTGACAGTTTGTAACAATCAGATTACAATTCGCGACGAGTATTTCTATAAATTACAATTTTTCTACATGAAATATTTGACTTGTTGTCGTGATACTCCTTTCGGCATCTCCTAGGTTTCTCCAATTTCCGCCAAATAATACAATTTCTCGAGCACCTTAAAACAAGCGATTGTTTCAGTGCTGAGTTCTTCATTCGACTAAAACACATACCTCCGAGTCATTTCTTCACGTTTGGAAAGAAGAAATAATCACAAAGCATTAAATCTGAGGAGTATGCTGGGCAAGGGAGGAGTTCGTAGCCAATCTCTTGCCATTTTGCCATGGCGATTGTGGACTTGCGGCAGTTTTCCTTCAAATCGGCTTAAAATCGATTCGGCAGCTCTGCGTAATAGCCACGGTAATCATTTTTCTTGTTCATGTACACCGCGCACATCCCAAAAAACTGTCGCCATGACCTTGTTTGCTGACAAGCCCACATTGGCATTCTCCGACTTCGATTCACCTGGAGATGTCATTGTTTTAGCTGTTTCCTGGTTTCGGGTGTATTGTGGTGAATCCAGGTTTCATTCGTGGTTAGAAAACTGCAGCGCAAAACTCCGTATAATTTTTCTGGAACATCATATCTGGAACAAATATGGCTGCCACAACAAAACTATTTGACAGATTTGTCTGAAAATTCTTTCAAAAATGAATTTTGACAAAAAAAAATGGGTGTTCATTTTCTGGGACTCATTGAATAAAAAATTGTTGAGACGCTCTGTTTTGCATGCAACTAAAAAAAGACCGAAACAGTTGAAAGTTATCAAATGTAGAAAGCAAAAGAAGAAAACATAGGGGCCAGTCTTAGGGATCATTAAAACGAATCTGCTGATACGCAAAACTATTTTTCTTCTGAAAATTTTCTTAAGGAACAAAATTATTTCAAGTAATTTCTCTTCGATTTGTATCTTTTTTTTTTATAATTCAAATCGTATAATAAACAATAAATTATCCAAAAGAAAACTTTTACTGATCAGCTTAACTGATGACCACTGCGGTCATTCTAATGAGGCAGATTGGTTAAAATTACAGATTGCTTTAAAATTGAGTACGTTCATCGGGAAAATCGTTTTTGATTCCAAAATAAAGCTTATGACTAAATTATTATTTCTGAATTATTATAGCTGCAAAATTTCAGTGCAACCTTCCACAGAGAAGTGACTTTTGCTTTGTTCAGTATTTTTTTGTGCACAGAAAGTACAAATTTTTGCTGTTCAGTGATAAATTTTCTGTTCTGACTTGCTCTGACATGAAGTTCAGTGAATTGTTGTAGAACAGATTACAACAGAGAAAAGAGCAGGCTTTTCTGTCCTGGCTTTTGAGTAAGTTCAAACTACAGCAGAATCGGGAAAACTGTCAACATTATTTGATTTTTTCCTGTTTTGTTTATTTTTTCTTTTAATTTATGGTTTGAGATTATAATAATAAATTTTTTTTTGGAAATTCAATATATTGAAAATTAATGGATATTTTTATTTATTTTTTGTAAGCTTATATTATTAAATACATAAAACATTTTTAGAAAAAAAAAAACTAAATAAGAACAAGTACGTACGTGCGATCCAGTCGTTCACCTTACACAAACTTGCGAAAAATCTTATTATTTCATTATTTAATACAAAATTCATATCTATTCACAGTCTAATTTTTGTTCAAAAAGTTCCAGTTGTAAGTCTTTACCTAACAATTAACACACTTCCTCATAAATCATGCGCATAAATCTAAAAGATGAAAATGTTTTGAAACAATGGTCAAATTTTAACATAAACTTTAATCAGATATTAATTTTTACTGTTTAAATTTAACATAACTAACTTAAGTCGCCTAGATCCGAATTGAATGAACATTTGCAACAATTAATTTATTCATATTCTTAGAATTTAAAACAAAATGTTTTAA
The DNA here is from genome assembly GCA_910595825.1 of Philhelius pedissequus. Lineage (NCBI taxonomy): Eukaryota > Metazoa > Arthropoda > Insecta > Diptera > Syrphidae > Philhelius > Philhelius pedissequus. The sequence goes on along the minus strand of OU343163.1, from coordinate 93,861,582 downwards.
TTGGTTTTACATATGTACAATTCTATACCCGACAGGTATTATTGATTGGCTGAAATTTATTTATTCTTGTTGACTTTACGAGAATCTTATGAATAATAAACAATTTTATATTTTAGTGCTTAATGGGGTTTCCTCTTGAATAAAATAATATTCTTTTCCGTTTTTCATAAAAGTCGTTGAGTTCTTTTTTTTTGTTTTGTGTGACCTTATACATACACTCATTAAGAATATATTGACCTTTTTCTAAATTGCCTGATTAATGTAAATTATAATAATGTTGGTTCTATTTATAGGAAACAAAATTTTGTATAGACAAAATTCTGACTAATCAAATATAATGATTTTTGTATTTATTTTTAGAATTTAGGTTACAAAAACTGCCTCCAATTTTGAGTTCATCAGCAAATACAACAATTTAAAAAATTGGCAATGCAGACAGACAGCTTTCATATTGTTTGTTTTCGCATTTGGGTCAATCTGAGTGAATGTAGGTTGACGATGATTTTGTCACTCAATAAAACAAATTTCACAAATAACAATATAAAATCCAAATGGCCAAAAAGCAGGGAAAGCCGATTTCTTAGTCGCATAACCAAACAAAAAAGCTTTTAGTGTTGGTTGATATAATTTGTTGAAATGTGTCTTCACTCACATCAGAATGTCAGTAATAAATAGCATGTGTGTTCCTAACATTCGCCAGATGGACAGTAACATCTTACATATGTTGAAGATACTAAATAGGAAATACCTCTTCTGAGCTACTTTGGCATTCTTACTATTGAGATCAGTAACGGATTTAACCACGTTTCAGCCAGGATTCTGAATAAAACATGGCGGTGGAATTTGGCGGTCAAACCACCCTCTAAATCACTGTGCATACATTTTAACGGAACTAGCCGACAACAGCGACATTATTCAGAGAACGACTCACGGTGCAATATTTGTTCCAGTAATTTAATTTACCGCTGATATATTTGTGTAGACAACTAGACAACTTAGTGGACAAAGAATTGAATTTTCTTCTCTTACGTTCCACAAATCCGGCAGAGTTTCATACACTTCGATGCAGGTACTAGGCCCTGGTGATCAGTAGATACCGAAGCCCCTGTGGCGACAATTACCTAACTTGCTACGAAACCCCTTCGAGCAATAAGGCTATAATCACCAGATCAACTTACCTCGTCTATGGTCAGATTCAACATATAACCAAAAGACTTTAAGTGTGGTCGAAGAGGCCATGATTTTCGTTCGTCATAGCAGGTCCTCATGTAATCTTTGTGGTAAGAACCAAGTGTGAATTCTAAGATGGTGAACGTAAATCGTAACCTCATTTGATTTTTTCCGTGACGTCATATGTATATAATGACGGTGAATCGTATCAAACTAGAATGTAATTCCAGCTGGATATTCAAATTCGGTATAGTGGGCATCGTGCGTCGGTGACGGTTATTTATAATTAAATCTTCAAATACGGAAGACTGTTTTGATATCGCGAAAGAGCAAAACCTGGCATTCTGACAATATTCCGAATACCAAAATCCACAAAAATCAAAATCCTTAAAAAACCCATAATACAGAATAACCAATTTCCATAATCTCAAACTGTTAACATTAGCGCCTGCTTAATGCCTTTGCACACGGTAACTAAATCAACGTCCATAAATGGAGGTGAAATCTTTGGAATATTCGAAGATTAAAAAAAAATACTGTTACCTAAAACACGTCGCAAATTTCAGGTTGTATACATATTTTATTGATATTTAGATTTCGGGGAAAAAGATTATACTTTGTGAGCATAGCAATCATCGTCAGAACTACTATAAGGTGATGACCCCGAAATCTAATTCAGCTGCAACAGTGATCTTTGAAAGTAAGCCCTTAGCTTGTTTTTTTCTATTTTAGTTCAGCCCCAAAAACTGATCTGTTCCTCTAGTATATAAATATATCAAAGTCGATAAGCTACAATGGGAACCTCCTCTTTGTAATTGAGTATCTTTTCTAACAAAATAAATTGTAAGGAAAAACTACCGAAATCTTGCGATTTCAAGCCACAAACCAGTTGGTATTTATCTAGTTTGCTGTTCGGATCCCCTCAGTCGATGATCCAATAGTCACGGAAGACTTTCCTGTCAAAATTGCCAGAGGCTTTAGAATTGTGATAACAGCTTTCAACTTATATTAAATTGCTGACTAATTGATTCAAAAGTTTTGGCACTCAAACCGTGTTAAAACCGTGTTTTTCATGTAAAACCTACCTATCAGGTTCAAATTCAAAAAAAAAAGCCCAACTTTGTACCACAGAGTATATATCTATCTAACTAATATGAATATTTAAATTCAACAACAAAAGGAATGCCATGGTAGCAACAACAATAGAGTCATTATGAAGCTACTATACAAATATAAAAAAGTGAATGACACACGTCTTTCAAGGAAAGTTTATCAAAAAGAAAAAAAAATATCTTGCTGCCATCTTCTATATCATATTCCTCAATGGTATTAAAGATTTCAAGAATAAAATGAATGGTGTTTATGCAAATATAATATCACACAAACATATACATATATAAATGTATAAATATAGTTAATAATTATTAGACACGCTGGCGGTTCGTAGCTCATCACATGCGAAAATTAATACAATACAAATTATTGTATTTAGACAACACAGAAATGTACAAAGGTGCTGAAGTATCATAAAAGATACAAAATTATCTTAAAGATTAATGTCGTCGTTTTTAATAATTGAAATATCGATCATTAAGCTGTTTTACGTGTTTAGTTGTGGTTTCTTTTAATTGTTAAACATTTTTTTAATAAAAGTTATTTTAAACCTTTAACGATTTTTTGACAGAAAATATGGGTGTGCTAGTTTTTTGTTTGTTGTTTTTATTATAATTTATAATATTGTTAAGTTTATAAATTTTGGAAGTGAGAAAAAATTCAGAGCATTAGCATTTTAAGTGTCTTGGAGGATAATAAATCTTGTATTCGAGATACAAAAGAAAGATTATGATTTCGTAATCATAAAACATGCAAAATACAGTCGATTCCGTTTAACTGCAACAGTTAAATTGGCAGCGGTATTTTCTGTTTAGTGAATAATTCCTGACAAACTGGAGACAGTTCGAAATTAACCCGAATTAACTGGGTAGCAGTTTCTCACAGAAGGACTTATTTATTAATTTACAGTTGGAAAAAATCAACCAATATCGATGCGCAACACTATAGAAATTTTCCTTCAGGAATTTTCGTCAAGGAAATTGCTCCAGAATTTTTTTTTTTGGAAAATAAGCTAGAAATATTGGAAATTATAGATAGGTGTGGAAAGAGTCTGAAAGCAATATGGAAATTAAGCCAGAAATGTGTATATTCTGGCGCTTAAGAGGGGCATGTTGCTCCCCTGCAAACACCCCAAACCATTTATTTTTGGCGTTTTTCCAAAAAAAATCTGGAAATTTTTAAAGCACAATCACCTGAAAGGAAATTTTTTCACGGTATTGACGAACATTCAGAAATGATGATTAAAGTCTCGATTTCTTTTGTCAACTTGAGCAAATGGCTCTAGGAAGATTTTCGGGTACTTCTGCGCCGTCCCCTTTATGGGGTTCCCAATATTACAAGCTAACGAGCCTTAGGTCTCCTTCAAGGGTTCATGGTCAACAGTGTGCTGGATAATCACTGGATCGGATTAGTATTGTCAATTCTGAACCAATCAACAAGGTGCATAGTTTGGTATTGTCTAGATCGTTTTCAGGCGGGTATTGGTCGATTTAGAAAGTGATGCAATTCCTGAAGATGCATTTTCAGCTACAAGAGTCTGTCCTGATCTTCCGCTGGTTAGAAGACCTAGTGAAGTTCAAAATGATGTGAGAATTGATCGGGTGAAAACTACTTCCACCAGGCGATGTTCTCAGCAGTTAGTGATATCTAGGCTGGCCTTCCAAGGAATTTTTCTAAAGTGACACCTGTTTCCATATATAATTCCATTTGTTCAAGGATTGAAGTTAAAAGCAAATGATCCACAATGTTTGCACGAAGTGTTCCGAAAGAATAACGAGTTTATTCACAAGCTCATAATGAACAACAAGGCATATTTCCATCTCAATGGTATATAATATGACTGAACAGAATTTCAAAATATGGGGCATTGAAAATCCAAACATAATTATGGAATACATCCACTTAGATGAACTCTATAAAGTGGAAGAACCTAATTAGGGATTTTTTACCCATATTATTTCGAAAACGACGAAAAAGTTGCGGTTAATGTGGATGGCTTTAAATACCGGGTAATGCGATTGCACAGTTCAGAATTGTGGTTCCAACAAAATGGAGTCACAGCATAAGCTCGCATTTTTCTAGTTTCAATTGGTTTTTCTGGTTTCAATTGGTCAGCGATTTCGCCCAATTCAACCGGTCCACATATTTTTTTCTTTGTGAATACTTTTCAATAAAAAGCAAGTTGTAATCCAATACGCCAAATACCATGTAATAGCTTAAGCCCAATATATGAAAAGATGCGAGGATGCTGCCTGGGCAGTGAAATTCTCAAGAAAGCAATGGAAAATGCTCTCGAAAAACTACGAAAAACCTTAGTTGAAAATCTGGCGTGAGTCTCTCGATTATGCTTGTAAATCGGCAGTCTCTTATGATCCATTCATGCTAGAATTTTAGGACCGATTTATTTAAATTTGGTAAAAAATTGCTGAGGAGTGCGTTTCATTGCGAACAAAAGTCTGTAATTGCCATTCTTGATGGAGAAGAGTGAGTTCCTCATAGTCATCCTGCACAAGAGAACGCAGAATATTTTTTTTATGAATTAAAAGCTTAATGTATTACATTCAATAAACAACAGAGTATAGTGAACAGAGATGGGGAATCATAACTTTGTCAACGTTTCTGTCACTTATTGTCAATTTTTTTTATTCTTTCGACAATGCTTTTGGTTTCCAGTAGTTGAATGAATTAGACAAAAAAAAACAATATCAGCTCATTCTATTCCAAAAGTATTTGTTAACATTCTAAAAATAGCATCCGACTAAACTCTACAAACCTACTTGACGAAAAATAATTAAATACAAATTTTTACAACCCTCCTTGCGATGTCTACCTGCCAGTAATTTTCAATTAACTTCAATTCAATTACAGACTCAAGTCATGCATTTTTTTTTCCAAAAAGAAAAAAATGTCAATGGCACGTATTTCCGTTGAGTGTTTCTTGAGTGTACATGCTCGCATACAAGAATATTTTAATACCTTTGAATGTTTGGTCAAAAGTCGTTAAAATGAATCATAAACACACCAACGTCAATACTTATTCCCAAAATTGAAGAAAAGTCAATGAAATTCTGGGAATTTTTTTTAGGAATTTTTGGTAAGACCATCTGAAGTAAAAAAAAAAAACAGAAATTAAGATTCCTATCAATACTCATAATATTATTATTTGTCGATGGTGACTAACCTGCCTTGAACCATCATACTCTGGTTGATGATTATCTTCTTCATTATTTTTTCTTTTTTTTTTTTATAACTTTGCAAAAGCTTCAAGCTAATAAGCTACCGAAAATCCCTGAACCACATTTGAGGCCAATGATCTCTTTATTTTTTTTTGCGTTAGGTCTTCTTCTGGGATTTTTTATAAATTAGGCGTGAAAATTTCGATCTACTATAAGCAACTCAATATGAATTTTTGACATGAATATTTTTATTTCAGCAGACTCTATTATTATTTAGATTGGTTGAAGCTTCTGAGAGATCGGAATTAGCATTATATAGTTCAACTTTTGCCATTTTGAATTGCATTTGTGTCAAAAAAACTTGTACAATTTTGATTAATTACTCTTATCTCATGGGATTAATTATAGTTTTGAGCTAATTGCTTGATTGGATTGAGTTATTATGTCTTGCACATGTAGATTTATATATTTTGTGCAAAAAAAAAATGGTTGTTTTTATGAGGTTTTTCTTTAGTTTCTATGTTGGTCCAAAGGTTAGACAAAACTATTTTTTAGAAATGTGTATGGTTGTTACAGGGCATTGATTTAAGTGCTGTTTCCAAGGCCTTGGTTTCAAACCTAAGCCCAATTATATATGTAATTATTATTAAAATAAAAATGGGTTTTTCTTTGTGAATTTGTCGTAAAAAAATTGTTTCGTTTGTTTTTTTAAAAGTAACCTCTCAAAAATTATTAAAATGAAATCGGAAAGACAAAACGGTTGCATCAATAATAATTTTTAATTATTTTTTTGTGAATGCTACGTACGAGTATCTATACTCTGTCCCAGAAAAATAGGCAGTGTAGGCAAGATCGGACGTTTGCCTCTCATTCTCGTAACAGTGGATTGCATAAATCTGTAGCTCAAAAAAGTTCTCACAGGGTTTTCGTAGTTTGTATTTTAAATGGACCCAAATATGAAAGCTCTCAAATCGAAAGCACATCAACAGAAACCCAAGGAAAAAAACCGAACAAGTTAAAAAAATGGACACGGGCAACTCTAAAAGCACATCAATATTTTATGGGGTTGAATAGCAGCAGCAGCCACAAGCCACATCAAAAGCAATTCAGTCCCCATCGACATTCAGATGTGCGCTGAGTAGGACGTTGGGTCTGCGCCAGAAGCAATGAAATTTTCTTTTATTATTTTATAGATTAGGGGCGGGCAAACACTTTTAATGGAGAAGTTCTTTTAATTTAGTATGGTGCCAAAATACGACACGCTACTGATTTTGAAAAAGCTTTCCCATAAGACTGCCTACTCTACTGCCTATTTTTCTTTCACACAAATGGTAAAATTAACTCAAAAAGAAAAAATGTTTAGGCAATATTGATTGTAAATTTGTGCTAAATAGTCGCAAACAGGTACATCACATTTGTTCTTTTGCATTTAACATTTGAATATTTTCAGTGGAACACATATTGGATTAACTGCCTTAAATTTATGGTTAAACAAAAAAATTGTCGCGCTTAAAAAAGGAGCCAAAATTCTTTTTCTTTCACGACAAATTTACGACAGGTAATTCAATATGACACACATCATTTTAATTGTTTGGGCCAAAACTCGTTTTTCATTAAATCGTCCTGATGAAAATTCTTAGCAAAAATAGGTGATATAGCGAGCGGTAAAGCAGAACTAAGAAAAGGCCCTACATTCCTATTCCAATCGACGATCCAAATAACAATGTTTCTAAAGATTTTATATCACTCGCACATATTATTTTCAAAATAATTGTCATCAAAACAAAATGGGCTGCCAATTTACAAGTCCCCATCTGGACACAAAAATGTCACTCCCAATGTGTTACGCAATAAATTGTTGGTTACCCAATTTCAGATTCCGATCATCATCATCATCATCACCATGATTGGTATCATACACATATACACACGGTTGATTATTTTGACGCCCTTTAAAATTCGAAAGTGATCACGTACTCTCATAGCAATTTAACATTCCACCATCTTTAGCGATCTACATAACATTTTTCGTATCCCATAAAATGGCAATTACAACACAAAACCCCAAAAAAATTGTGATTGTTAAATTTGATAGCAAAGCGAAAAGGAAACCTACAATACACCTTATTTTAGGTGGTGTACTGTTGTGTTGTTTTACTTTTATTAGTTTTTTTTTTTATTGAAAAACAAAACAAAAAAAAATTCGATATTTAAAGCTCACGACACAATCATTGTTTTGTGTTTCCAAAGAAGGTGGACAATACTCTACTAGTGAACTCCTACGCGCTTCGTTTATTTCGTGACATTATCCGCACTCACGGAGGCGGACTTTAGACTTCACTAATTGTCAATGTGGTACATAAGTTTTTATGGCGTTTGTATCCTGTTCAAACACGGAACCGATATACGTATACAACATTTATAAGAAAAAAAAATATGAAAGATCGTGATCTTTTCTCATTGGCTTGACAATATCACAGCTTTTAATTGACACATTAAATGATTTATCATATAAAATGTATAAGTCATATGGATATAGTTCTTAACACGCTTGACAGTTGAGATCTTTCATGAATTAGCGTTATTTTGTGTGTTTAATTGATTAGACGCGATCGAGCGAGGGTTGCTTTAAACCGAAGATTGAAAGTTGGGAGCCATATTTTGGTTTTTTGTATGACTTTACTATTGAGAAATTCGCAAACACCTATAAAAAAAGATGGGACAAGAGGAGTGACATCCGTGGACTGGTCATCCATGTCTTCATGATCCCAAGTGCTGAGCTTTAAAAAGTTAACATAAACAATCGTTACACAAAATAGTCAGCGATTAGTTTAGCTCCAAATATTTTCAAGGTACCAGCATTAATAATTGGCGAGATTCAGTGGATTAATGGTGGATTCATGTATCGAAGAAATTGTGCCGTATACCGTGCTGCCTTGTGCAACACCAGATGTAGAGGTAAAAAAGGAGTATAGAAGAGAAAATTCTGGAACGACTGAAAGACAAGTGCTTGCTTTTATGTTTGATCCCATCGTAAGAACAAGATTCTTAGTACAAACACCTAAATTTATTCTTGATGGATGTCGTTTTCGCTTTTGAAATATTTAATTTTCAAAAAAAAAAAGATTTTTTTTACAAAAATTAAATCAAAGGGCACGGCAGTGCCCAACCAAGTTCTGGCACTACACCCTATTTACATGAACAAACTCAGGCGATTTTCGAACCCCCTCTAACTTCACTATTAATAAAGTCAGGAACTTCAAACTCCCAGCATTCTGCTAAGCTCACCAGGCTTAGGCAACTCGCCTAGTTTCAATTCTTTAGCTTTAGTGGTTCCCGAGATATAAGACTGCAAAAATCGTAACTGACTGACTCACTCACTCACTCACTGACAGATCATCAAAATTATGGAGCACTTCCCGACATCGTAGAATCTTGTAATTTCGCACAACGGTAGGCCTTGTGGTGTATATACCAAAATGGAAAATTTAAGATTTTCCATTCAAGGGGCGTGGTACCCGCCCATTTCCATAGAATTGATATACATTATTTGGAGCACTTCTGATTGTCGTAGATTGATGAAATTTGGCGGTAGGGCTTTAAGTGCAGGCAAAGACGACATTTTAAAATTTGAGATTTTACATTCAGGGGCGTGGCAACCACCCATTTGCATAGAATTGATATAAGAAATATGGAAGAACCTCAAAATTATCAGAGAAATATGTTATTTAATGATTACTGGCTTTAATTGTGTTCGTTAAGTTGGCAAGTTTTCATTTCAAAATTGAGTAATTAGGTAATAAAAGAAAACTTGCCAAGTAAATAACTGATTTCTCTGATAATTTTGAGGTTCTTCAATATTACTCCACTTAAAATATTTGATATTTGACATTAATAAACTTAGAACTTGGTGTACTTTTAGATCTCACTACTTTTCGCGGCTGACTTGTTACGCAAAGGTTTTTGTATATTGAAGAACCTCAGAAGGTTAGGTTAGAAGTGGTGGTGAAAAGGCAAACCGCCTCACCTCACTTGGATCTCAATGGATCCATTGCTGTCCCCAGGGTAGGAAGGGAGGAATTTAAGGAGGGTAGTGAATTCGAATATTTATGTTTGAGTTTGGGGGGCCGCTTTAAACCATCCTGACCTTTGAATAAATTTCACGATATGTTTATGTGGCTTATTCGAGATATCGCCCAGTTCGTCGAAGAAATAATCTCCGAGGGCTTCTTTCCTTGTTCTGACTAGGCTGGGGAATTCACAAAGGAAGTGATATGATCCCTCTTCGTCCATGCAACCTCTACATAAGTCAGATGTGCTGATGCCCATTCTGGTCATGTGGGTTCCCATTGAGTTGTGACCCGTAAGGATGCCCATTAGGACGGACAGTTGAGGTCTATTAAGCCATAGTAAATAACTGTTTTTTTCTTATAGATTTCTGTCCAAAGATTTCTCGAAACCCGACAGCTGTCAATTCCTGACAGCTGTCGGGAATTGCAGTTTTAAGGAAAGTTTGTTAAATTCTTAAATTTTCTTGAGGCAGTCGCACAAATATCCCGGAAACGATTTGGCTAGGTTCAGGTGATGATGCGGATTTGGCCAATTCGTCTGCTATTTCATTTCCTTGTATATCACTTTGTCCTGGGACCCAGGTTAGGGTGACTAAGTTTGATTCGCTTAGCAATCTTAGATCATTGCGGCAGCGGATCACTAGTTTTGGCTTTGTGATAATTGAGGAAATGGCTTTGATTGCCGCCTGGCTGTCTACGAAAATATCTATATTCCTGTTTACCAGCTTACATGTGCAGAGATGTTTAGCCGCCTCTGAGCCATAATCTGGAAGTCTATATGAATTCGCTAAGGGGGAAATTTTCGAATAGATTACTGACCCTACTCCCGTTTCTGACTTAGATCCGTCTGTAAGGATCGCCTCAGAAGGCTACAAAGCCGACAACGAAGCTACAAGGATGAATAAGATAACATCGTATTGAAAACCTAGGCGATATTAAGACTTTGGAAAGACCAATTCTGCAGATTGTATAACGGCGATGAAAAACCGAACTCCGCTCCCAGGCAGAACGAACCATTGAATATAGGCGAATGCCAACAATTTAGCCAAACCGACATGGACGAAGTTAAGATAAGTAATATCGAAACTCAAGTCCAATAAAGCTGCTGGTACTGTTAGCTTAGCCACAGAGCTCTTCAAAGCAGCAGGCGATAATTTGTATAGGAGTATGGATAAATGGTGGGTGGAGGAGAAGATACAACAATGGACAGTATGCGCTTACAGTCACACTGGCCTATAGCCAAAAACAGTTTAAAAAAAAATTCGCGTGCGAAACTGGAGGCAGCATCCTAAGGACGAGCTGGCTGGAGAAGCATGTTGCTTGATGCCTAATTCCATCCCAGACTGTAGCGCCTTTATAAATAATAAGACAAAAAATATCACATTGGTTAAATAATTAATAATAAATAATTGATTTACTAATCAATAAACAACAATTATTGTGACCAAAATAGCCGAAGGAAAAGTTTTCCAAAATAACATAAATATCAATAAACAACTTGTATCCGCATTAGCTCTAAATCGTGCAAAATATGAAATATTTCCCATAGATGTACAAATTAAGTCTAATTGATAATTATTTATTTACCTAGTGAAATACAATGAGCAAACAAGGAACTAAACATTCTTCAAATCCGTTTAAAGTCATTACAGAAATTCCATGAAAACTAATAAACACTTAAACAAAATCGCTCGCGGTTTTTAAAATCCGGAAAGATTTTTTTCTTCAACACTAAATAGCTCATTTTTTTTACCCTGAATAGGATCATAAGTGGTAAGCCTATATAAACGTTTGATGCTTGGAAACTTAAAAAATGAGTGGATTATTCCCACAAAACAAAAGCCACAAGTCACAACAAATATTAGGTACTTGAAATTCATCATTAATAATAACAATATTTATTAATTGTTTTTTTTTTTTTTCAATTTAATCTTCTATCTATATTTGAAAGCAAAAAAATAACGAAATCTTTTTTAGAACCTTTCTAATTTGCTTCAGATTCAGCAACACACGACGCGACGACGCGACGCGGCGGCCTTGAGATAGCATTCTCTTTAAGCTGTTGGAGTTCTTTTTTTCCGGCATTTGGAATGTTCCTTATTCATCAACAACTAATGTCTGTTTTTTTTTTGTTATTGTTGTTTAGTTTGAGAATAAAATTATTCTGTATTTTTATATTGGAATGTATTTGAAGTTGTTCTAAGTTAAATTGGAGTCTAGTAAATTTGTCAAACTAAAACCTTTTCTATACTAAAATTAAAGCCAGTTGCTAATTTGAAATTAAGATTTTCAGTTGGTAAATTCAAATAAATTATTGGGCTAAAAAAATAATAATAAAGAAAGGGTCCGAAGTTTGACATATTTTTTTTTTAAATAATTAACACAAATAATAAGTGATTCAAACATTTTTCTTTTATTGGATCCGGTAAGCAGAAGTTTTGAAAAATGAACTTGTTTCGCATAAGATTTGTCATGAATATATGTAGTGTCATTCAGAGTGAACCATTAGGTCTGATCGAGACTTTTTTCGGCAGAAATTGGCAGATTATCAAATTTTGAAGATTAGGGATAAAATTCTCTCACAAAGAAATAAAGTCTGGAACAGCTTGATCACAATCCTACTAATATTATAAATATGAAGGTTTGGACGGATGGATGGATGTTTGTTGCTCAATAGCGCCAGAACGGCTGAACAGATCTGGATGAAATTTGGAACATAGATAGATTATAGTCTGGAATAGCACACATGATACTTTTTATCTCGTGGTTCCTGTGGGATAGATTTGTTTTAATTTTGCATAGAGCTTGATCCGATTTTTTTGTGGGTCCGACACTAAAAATTGTATCATTCTAATAACCCTAAAGGAAAACATGACAAGAACAAAAATATGGTGAGCGCAGGGTATGGACTCCTCACGTCAGAATGATTTGGGCATGCAAATGTGTGCTGCTCAAACTCCTCTGGAGACCAAATATTACCAAAATTAGTTTCCTCACTCTATTTCTGCAATTGGCGCTCAAGGACCATTTTCCTGACTCGAATCGAACGGACTGGAATAAGACGTGACAGAAGAGACACCATAAAGCTTCGTATGTTGTGTAATTAAGGACCCAATTGGGATTTGATTTTCGAAGATGAAATTGTGACTGATACATAATCATAATTATCGAATTTTTAGTACCCGGAATTACTGAATTGAATATGGTGAACAATGGTTCCCGAAGAACGATGCAATTATTCACATCTCATTTCTGGATTTCCACTGAACGACAAGATTACCCCATTTGGCAGCTCTAGAACGTCAATGCCCTGAGAGAAAATTTTCATTAAGACTACGGGCACTCCAGAAATTCATCTAATTCAAACAATTTTTAGTAGACAACCAACTCCAACTTTTGTATTCGGAAAAAAAGCGAACTCGGGATTTTGATCAAATTTGACGTTACGATAATAGAGAACACGAAAAAAGTGAGTTTCGCAATTCCGTCTCTCTGACTGTTTGCATGTAGATTGATCTTCAGCCTAAGCAGCTTCAAAATTGGTACTTAAGCTTCTTCGGTGCTTTTCTAGATTCTTTTTTAAAATCTTTTTTAGCCACAAAAAAATTATGATACTTGTTTTACATTTTTTTAAATATCAAATTCGATTTTTTCCACTACACTTAATTTACATAAGCGTATGCAAGTTAATTTTGTTAATTTTTTTAAAAAAGAACTCAACTTGATATAGCTGTCGGAATAGAGCGGTTTTACTATATTTACAAACATACTAGGTACCAATACCGGAACGAAAACACTTCAAGGCCATTTGTTACGCCACAATACACTATTCATTACGATTCACAATTTCTCTGAAATCGCATCATCTTTCTCAAAATATAATGATGTGCTCTTATAGTGATTACTTTATTTTGAGAGAAAAATAAAACAAACTCCCTAATGATGGGCATTATATGTATTTTCACATGAAGATACAAACAGAAACATCATAAAGACTTGGCGCTAATAGTATTAGAATGGATTAAGCTCATTATTCGTAGTGAAAAAAAAAAACTCTTTTATTTTGATGACGGACTGTTTAGGTTTAAATGTTTATTGATGGTTAAGAACACGGAACTCCTAAACAACAATGATTGACACATTAAAAATAAATCATAAATTTACAAATACCGAGTGGGATGTCTTTACTTTTTAAGATCAAACCTCCATTTATTCCATTAGACAATGGTAATGTTTATTTTTATTCTAGGCACTGATTCATTCTCGTTCAACCGGATCCTTGTCGAACTTTGGACAGCTAGAACGATAATCTGGAGTTATTGTTTTATGGTAATGGGGTTTTATTGGGAATTCATCTATGGACAGAACTAGCGCGGATGTAAAAGAGGAGATAATTTACACACAAAAAAATGAGTGTGGTGTAGATTTTTTTTAGGTCTGAATAAATAGGGATTATCGAGTTGGTTTATCGATTTTGTTTAACAACGGAGCACCGAAAACAGAACCATTTGGTTCGTATAAGAATGTTACTTTATTAAAAAACAATGGATGCAAATATCTATCCATCTATCCATCTGTTTTCTTCAGTGTGACGAGTACACCCGTGCAGACAAGAAAAAAAAGAACGACAGAGACGACGGTATCACAAAAAGATTTTTTGTTTTATATTCATCATCGTAAAATTAGATTTGGTTACCCTATTAGCAAGTATAAATATATTATTCTTGTATATTTTAAAATATATAACAATTGTTTTAATTTTTTTGTAGAAATTTAGCTCAAAATTCAAAACAAATACTTTTACCTGAAACAACTCTTCATGTTGAATAGTAGAATTTCATGATAATTTTCAAACCATTTGATTAATTTTCATAATTTATTTAATTTTGTGTAAATTTTGTACTTATAAATGTTTTGCTAGATTTTTTTTTGAATAAGTTAATTACTCTATGGGGCAAGTATTGGTTTTGTTAAAAAAAAATCGGGTTTAATCAAAACTAACATTACGATGATCGAGAAGCCCCTAAGTGTACAAACAGAGTGAAGTGGAGAGCTGTGGAATTCATCAGAGAAAAGAGAAAAGAGATCGATAGGAAGCAGAGATGAAGCATAGCGCCTAGCCAGAGTGAGCAAGGAGCTTATGTCTGGTAACTGGTAAACTGTCATAAAAATGTAAAGCTTTTTTTCAATTTGCTCGAAAACTGCTTTTCCGATTTTAATTAAACTTCCGAAAAATTGAATAAAGAAATAAGGTTTTATTTTGAGGTTTTCTTAGAAAATTTGCTTAATTTAGTGTATTATCGAATATCTCGTTAATAACTTGACGGGTTTTATTATAATTCTGCATTTAAAAATTTTACAAACAAATATTTTGATGGTCTAAAAAATCAAAGGAAAACTGAGTGGCCAGATCGTACTGCCCTAAGCCTCTTATCAATTCCTGCGCGTGTTTATATTCAGCAGTAATAGTTCGGAACTTTTTATAATTTTTGGACAATCCGTGAAAAATCATGTTTTTTTTGCATGACGGACCAGCACACTTCACATTACTCCACCGACTCCTATCCTTATTGCTTACGTTTTCCTTATACATTCTCGTTAACAATAATTATGATTAATTTAATACGATACATTTTCAAAGTCTTCACCACATAATAGTTTTAACCACGAGAGCTAGTTGATATGTCACAGTCGTGCATTTTATTTCTTCAAACCGAACAAGAAACAGAGAAAACAGCTTAATATTGTTGGAAAATACAACAAAATTTAACAACAAAACAAATTACCATGGAATTAATACTTCTTTAAATTAGCTATGTATTTTTTAATCTATATAAAATTAAATTAACATTTTTCATCAATTTATATTCTGATTTTGCCATTCTTAAATGGAGCAGTTTATTTCAATTTAAAATAAAAAATCACACTACCCCTTAATATTAATATTGATTAAAAAATTCAAACAATAAAAATACAAGTTTCGTTTTAGATGCTTAGATTATTGTGATTTTGTTTTAATTTTTTTTCATTTATGATCATATCAGTTAATAGAGATACTTTAGAGAGAAAAAGAATGAATAGATTTCTTTTGAAAGCTAAACAAATAATATTCAAATATATTTCACGTCATGTCGAATATATGCGCCATATGGACGTCATATGGTGAGGCATGATTTCAATAGTTTCTGACAGGATTATATTTTTGTGTTTATTTTTTTATCATATTCAAATCAGTCATGCATTCATCATGGAAATAAATTACTTTGCTAAATGCGTGTGTGTTAGCAATATTTTATTTCTAATTTTTTAATCAAAATTGCAAACAGTGTCATGTTGCATTGTAATCATTGTCATATAGTCATTGTCATCGTCAGTCAAATGGAAATAATTAAATCGCGCAATATTGGCTAAGTTAGACACATTGACAGCTTGGTAATTTTAACTGGGTTTGTTGATGGCTACATGGCTTTAAGCATTATGGCGACGAATTTCATAAAGTTAATTAAATTCAAATTGTTACATATTTTTGTATGTTCAGTGAATTTTATGGTTTTGATGGACTTGTGCCCCTATTATCACTTTGAGCATAGATTGTATCTTTGGCTTCCAATAAATGTTGTTTTGACAAACAAGTAGGGAAATTGTGCAAAGACAGCTTTTAGCTAGTTATATCAGACTGACACTTCAAAAAGTGCAATTGCAAACATCGAATTTCTTTGGTGGAATGGCGTCTGAAATGGCTGTTTCCACAGCTATTAATATCTTCGGTATTGGAAACTACATATCCAATTTAGTGATCTATGTTCGTCATAGACGAAAGCTTTTTTTCTGTTTCTGACAAATTATGAAGAAAATTAAACTAAAATTAAAAAACAATTTCCATTTGATTTTCGCATTCTCTTATCATGTTAGTTGACCAAAGGTCATTTGAAGTGTATGTGGAATGACAAAAATAAAATATTATTCTGGCTCTATATGTCTGGGTTGATATCTATGCTTATTGATGTGTAAGGGTTGCCGTATACGCTTAGCATATGCATTGATTAGCCGTCGCATTCGAATTTCAACTATACCTAACGGCTACACAACTTAGATACTTATATTTCAGGCATTAAGCTAATAAGCCCGATGGTCGGAATAAAATTAATTTTTGTATATTCCCAATTGTCAAATATGTGAAAATTTACAAATTTTATTGTTTCACTATACGACATGAACAATTTGTGTTGGAAAGTTTTTAAGAAAAAAAAATTAGCAACACTTATAATACCCCAACTACGATGTGTAAATTATCAATTGACAATTGATAAATTTACTTAAATTTGGTATGATAAATCTCAAATCTGTTAAGAAAACTAATCAACTATTTACTGATAGTTCTTCATTTTCTGGTAAAGTCACAATGGACGGTATGATTGTCAACTTTCAAAGCTTACTTGAATTGTATATGTATATTTATCAATTATTGTCAATTGATAATTAAGTTTGAAAAAATCACTAAACCGTGAATTTTTCCGAATTTTTAACCCCGTTTCCGAACTTACGTATCAAACATCTCTTCGTCCGTTAATGATATTGGCATAAATGAGCTTCTGGCTATTACAGCAAATACATGTACAAAAATACAAATAATCATTTCACTGACAATTCACAGTAATCGCTTTACTGACAGTTGACAGTAATAATGTCAGTGAACTGTCAGTCATAACTAAATTTGTCTCCACAATGTGCCTAACACATAAATAATAAATGTTAAAAAAAGTTGAAACGTTGAAGAAGTTGTCCAACTTTAGAAAACTGACCAACTCCAAAATTTATTAACACTTTTCATCTACCCAATTAGCTATAAGTTGTCTAAATATTTTCTAAACTGGAACCTTCAGTGAACATAATTATCTTAAGTTTCTGGATTCTAAATGAATGAAATGTTCATCGGGTGCATCAAAAAATTCACCCAAATTCATTTATTCATTCATCATTGAAATATTATACAGAGATGTCACTCAATTTAGTGAGGATCAACGAGTGGTCAAATTGCTAATGCAAACATTTTAATATAATGCATAAATAACACTATCCTACAGGTTTTTTTTTTAATTAAATTAGTTTCGAGGTTATTTAGCTAAAGTGCTAATAATTCATTCCGCTATTAGGCCTTTGGCAGTTTTATTCTGTCATCTCTGAAGTTAAAAATAACGATTATAATTTGCAAAAAATTAAAATAAACAATTTGTTTAAGTTTAAAACTTTAAAAAAACAATTTAAACTTTACTTAATCATTTATAATTTTTGAACTACGTCAAAAATGTCTTAAATAGTCAAATTGGCAATTAAAAATAAAAACAAGGAACTAAAATCTGACTAAGCGTGTTAGCTTCAATTTTTTTCTAATAGCAGCTGACAGGTGAATAGCTTTATAAATTTTAATCGATTATTGTCAATTTGTCGTTGATAACTAACTGTCAGCATAGATATACAAGCAATACAAAGATACATAATATTATTAACTTATTTCTGATTCTGTGTTATAGATTCGAAATCGGTTCTCTTTCGTACCAGGCAGATGTTTTTTTTTATTGAATTATTTAATTTTTGTTAATCTCTAATAGGAACTTTGTTTTTATTATTTTATTCAGTTACATACATATATGTATGTAAATATATGTGTTATTTCCATGTTTAAATAGAAGCGATTCCATGTGGTTCTTTAATCCAAATAAATTATGTTTAAGATCAGATTTAATTTCCAAACAAAAAAATCAAAACAATCATACGAGAATAACGTGTTTTTTTTATTGAATGGAATTATTAATTTGTATGTTTTAACTACTCTAGTCGTATTTGAGACTTTCTAAATAATTAATACTAAAATAATTAATTAGTTGGAATATAATTCTACGGTATGGCTTGAAAAGGCGTGTTAAACTGGAAGGGTTGGTATCATAGACGCGTGGTGCTCATTTTATGAATGTAGGAATGTGTGATTGGGCATTTTTAGTAACTAGTATGGTATTAGACAAAAAATGTTACACTATCAGACAAAGTATACTCCACTAGTTGACTCATTTATTTTCGTACAGATTAAACAACACACGCTAGCATTGAGGCAACACTGACAAGGCAAAGAAATGGACCCACATGTCTCTTAAAGTGCGTCTTGCATGTTTGAAAACAGTAAGACAGTTAGAGCAATTGAGCAGGCATTGTTCAGTGCAGCGAATTCTTCACGAACACCTTTATTACCTCCCTCAAACTAGTTGACCATTGTTAAGGAATTCGTCTAAAGCGACTTCAATTGATGGAAGAACATGTGTGTTGCACACACGATACTATTGTTATTTTAGTGATGAAGTGCATATTCCCTTAAGATGATGACATCAATCGCCATCTAAAGCCTCTACATTCACTTATAGGGTTTTCCATTCGTAAATTCATAATTTGATGTTTTTCGTGGTGAAATGAACGCGATTTAAATTGATTTTATTTTTTCAAAATTCAAAAAATTAATTTAGAAAATTTTGGAATGCAATAATATTTAGAATACAAATTTTTACCCAAATCCGTCGAGCGGTTTATGAGAAAGTCGAAAATCACAACAATGGTTGTGTGACTCGTACCGTTAATAACAAAATATGTAGGTACAAGAAAATGTTGCACCAAAATGTAGACTAACATAAGGCAGTGCACAGACTATTTTTTTTATGAAAATCGTTAAAGCCGTTTTCGATATAATAAATATGGTAGACAAAATTGTATGGTTTTGGGTTTATGACGCAATCACCTAAAAAGCAAGTTTGAAGAAAATCGCTTCAACCGATTAGGCTACAGATCGACCTACAGACAGGCAGACTGAATTGCGGCACGCACTTTTTTGATGTTTTCTATGACGTAATGTCAAATTTGATTAAAATCTCGAGTTCTATATTTTTTCAAATGTAAATAAGAATTATCAGAAAGTTAGGATTACCGTGTAATCTATTAATTTAAAACATACCCCATGATAAAGTTCTACCATTTAAACAGAGATAAAGAGGGGTTCCTCATATTGCTAAAAAGTTAAATTCGACCGCGGACTCTTAGATCGACTCATCCCTATTGGAAACCTCTTTATAAGACGAGTCGTTCGAAAGTCACAAAGACAAATTTTTGTTTATAAAAGTGTCACTTGTATTCTGATGCAAGAGTTAATTTTGTTTTTGTCAACATGAAAATTTGAAAATCGTTCCTTCTGTAAATGGAACAACACGTTTAAATATGTCAAGTCGTGTGATCGTCTTAGTTTTGAGTGGTACCTTATGCTCGCATATTGACAGGGAATATCACAAATCACCCTGAGACACATGACACTTCACTTGAGTCATTCATGTAATCTTCAAAGTTGCACATTGACGCTTTGATGAGAGAGTTAACATTTTACTGATTATACGTCGGTCGGCTAAAGCCATCATTTAAAGCATTAATAACGCAAATAGAGCGCAGTACAGCAATTGTCAAATATAAACTCCCCTTATAAGTGTTAGTGTGTACACAATAGGTACACACAAAAATGCAAAACTGTCAGAAAAAAAAGTACTAAAAATGAAAGTGAACTTATATTATTTAGCCATAGTTCAATTTTTTTTATGACATTTCTACATTAAAACTTGACATACAAACGAAATTTATGTTTTGTATCATAAGATTTTTTATCACAAGATGAGTAGGTACGGAGCTTTTGGCTTTGTGCTGCAAATATTAATTTATTAGCATCTGCGTTGATACTTTTTAACAAAAAAGAAGAACAAAAATAAAATATTCTGCAAGGTGGCTACTACGGAGAGAAGATGAAAGTAATTTTGAATTTCTTCATTATTATGTAGAAGCGAATATGGCCAAATAATCGCTTTAATTATCTCAGTCACATGCTGATCAGAGAAATTCATTTCGTAAATTCAAAATTGTATCGCAATATTTCATCTCTTCAAATAAATAAATACCTTAAGAAATTATCTGCACAAAAATGTTTGCCATTTTGGAGTTTCTTTTTTTTTCATAAAATGACATATATCTACCAATGTTTCTGTTTCGGTAAAAACAAACATCTTTTCTCTTTCACACAAAACTGACACTTTCAAATTATTTAATGCATTGACATACTAGACCTCGAAAATTATTAAACTTCTTTACTTTGTAAAATTTCAAAAAAGTACCTATACCAATGCAACAATTAATGTCGACTTCCAAACAACCAAACCTTCGATTTTTTTCTGAACACAATCGAATTATTTCTAAGCAAAATCTGTCAGAATAGATCTTTTGTTTGTAGCTAGATTTCATAGACTTTACACGCAAACTATTTTTTTGTAAGTTCTTTACAACGGACAAAAAAATCGATATGAAATTGTTGTTTGGAATTCGACATAAGTTCGTTCATTGAACCTTGTCTAATGTTGACAGCATGGGTCTTCTGTTTTCAAAAAAAGCACCCAAGGGTTGTCAATTGTGATTTTGTCCTTCAAAGCAATAAACAAGAAGTTCTGCCATTTGATACAAAAATTAAAATTTGGATTTAGGGCGATTAACATGATCCACAATTTACAAAGTTTCCATTTTATATATTAATTTATCTCTTAAAATAAAGCTTTGTTCTAATTTCTGTTTTAAAAACAACAAATTACCTACAAAACGCGACTACATGACATAATGAATCTTTCAAACCTAAATGTTTCTTTGACAGTTAATTTGTTACCTCAACTTGTCAAATTAAAAAAAAAAACATAGACCTAGGGCGATTTTAAGTTTCAAAAACCACAGAATTTCTTCAATAAGTCTAGGATGACTTCAGAGCTTAAAATATAAAATTTGTCTACAATTGGCTGAATTACGTGACATATTTGCTGCACAATTTTTATTTATCACATGTCAATTTGTATGAAATTTTAACCGACTTAATTTCAATACGAATCTTATTCATACAAAATAATATCTTGATATATAATTTATATTATATATTAATTAATTATTTCACAGTCCAAACTTGGCATTTGCCGTGTACAGACAAATTTGGTGCGAATATTTTTTGACCGCGTGTGAGAAATATAAATTCATTACTGATTTTTCTTTTCACGCTACTAGAAAGGTAAGAGATGAGTTGGGGGACGCCCCCCCAAAACCATAACCGGTTTACAGGCCTCGATCCTGAGGTCTATATAAGCCAAACAAAAAAACAAAAATACAACAAACGAAAAAACTCAGATGAGATCGAATTTCCGCAACTTCCTACTATCACAAATGACAGCAACATCCCACGCTTCCTTATTATAAGTGGAACAGACAAAATCACAAATGAAACAGAAAAAGGTGATAATTCTGTACGAGTACGCACTCTCGCCTCATATAACCCTTTCCAAATAAATAGAGGCTTGGAACACATATCGAAAGACATCTTGGAGGTTAAAGCAATGAGGTCAGGTGATCTACTCCTCAAAGTCTTAAATGAAGCAACCGCAAACAAATTCCTCAAAGCCAAACTCATTGATTCGATTCCGGTTAAAGTAACTAACCACGTGGCACTAAACTCTGTCCAAGGCAGAATATACTCGAGACACATAATCGATATCCCTGAATCAGAGCTTTTGGAAGAACTTAAAAAGTTCAAAGTTACGGAAGTAAGAAAAATGATGAAACGAGAAAAAGATGATCTAATACCGACAGGTGCAGCAATCATTACTTTCGATTTAATCCGACGACCACAAGCCATCAAAATAGGTTGGATGAACTGCAAAGTAGACGAATACATTGCTAATCCTATGCGCTGCGTACTATGCCAAAAATTGGGACATACCAAAAACCGGTGCACTAATGCAGCACTTTGCAAAGAATGCGCACTCCCGCCTCCGCATACTCCGTGTACCCGCACGTTCTGCATCAATTGCAATGAAGAAACCCACACGTCGTATGATCCCTCCTGCCCCGCATTTCTTCGGTATAAGTCTGTTAATAAGATCAAAGCTGACCGCCGATGCACCGTTCGTGATGCATGGCAAATATACAACGACAACCCCTCACTCCACCAACTACAGCCTCCAAAAAAGCGCAATGAAAATAACCAGACAGTAGCCGAAATAATAAAAAAACGAATCGAGAATCAAATCAAGCACACAACCATCTCCGCCAACTCCAGCTCACTCACTGAAAAAAAGGTACAAATCGAAAACAAACAATACACTCAATCTAGCATAGAACCTATTACAAAAACTACACCACCTACAAAACCACTCCAAAACAACCACAGCCACCTTCTACAACAAACCAACAAATTACCCAAAACACAAACAACTCAAATCGCTACCTCACCAAATCCTCTCGAATTAAAAAATCACACTAATTTCTCTCATCATTTGGAAAGAAATGTAAATCTACTCTCTTCCTTATCAAAGGAAAACACTATGGAAATCGATTTTGAAACTGAGCAATCTATTTGCTCAATCTCACCAAATCACTCAAATTCACTCCCACGAAATCTCTCTATCTCACAACAAACAAATCGCAATACATCACCCACACCACAATCAAATAATAAAAAAACTGATGAATTATAATGGCTCTGTTGGAATTTGACTTTGTCATCCTCCAATGGAACCTACAAGGCTTTTTAAACAATAAACATTGTCTAGAACGTTTAATTAAAAAATATAACCCAGATATAATAGCACTTCAAGAAACCCACATTACATCCAATACAAAAAAATATTTTAAAATGAAAAACTATCAAGCTTTTGAACATAACAAAAATTATGATTATGCCAAAGCAGGCATAGGTATTCTGGTCAAACAAAATATACCGATAGAATCGCATATCACATCTACATCAAACTTGTTACATCAAACTATCGAAATTAGAGCAAACAGAACAATTAACATAACGAATATATACAGGGAGCATGACGTTGTTATTACTCCAGAAATCCTAGAGGAGATTCCATTAAGAACAGGCAACCATCATTTAATATTAGGAGACATGAATGCACATAACACGTTATGGGGATCAAATGCAACAAACCCTACTGGATTGAAATTCGAAAACTTTGCAAATGATAGGAATCTAGTCGTCCTAAACGATGGATCATCCACCTTCTTTAGCACAAGAAATACTTTTACAGCAATTGACGTGTCATTTGCATCTGAGGATATTGCACCACTTCTAAATTGGGAGGTCATACCATCAGGTTCAGAAACCAAAGATCATATTCCAATAATAATAAAAACTTCAAAACAGAAAATAGCAAAAAAATTCCAGGCGCGGTTTAAAGAAAACTTAGCCGATTGGAGTTTATTTGAATTAACCACAAAAAATCTCTCATCAGAAATGGTTACATCAAATAACATTAACCAGGAAGCTGCAAAAATTAAAAAAATTATCAGAACAGCCGCAGCAAAAAGTATCCCTATAACAAACCAAAAGAGACACAAATCGAATCCTATTTGGTTTACCAAAAACATTTCCATTCTTGTCAAAGAAAAACATGTTGCTTGGTCAAAATTGCGAAGAAGCCCCACAACAGAGAACTGTATTCATTACAGAAAAACTTGTTCGAAGCTTCGGAGAGAATCTATCCAAGCTAAAAGATTGTCGTGGGAAAATTTTATCAATACCATGAACCCAACACTAGACTCTAGAACACTATGGAATAGAATAAGGTCACTCCGAACTTCGAAGCCATTTCAAGAATTTCCTTACATGTTTATGGAAGAAACTTTACAAATAGATCCAAGTGTTATAGCTAATACTTTTGCAAGCAAATGGAAAGGATATAGTGCAGACATCTCTTACCCAAATATTACCATCCAAAGAAAAAACAGCTTTAATGTTGACGACCTCCCTAATATGCTGAACCAATCGGAATATCTTATGGAAGCAATTACACTGGTTGACCTCAAACTTATACTACAGGGTACAAAAGGAACTACCTCGGGAGAGGATAAGATTACATACAATATGGTAAAATATTGTGATGATAGTCTTAAAATAAGAATATGTGCCTTGTACAACAACATCATGGATACAGGTACTTTTCCACATGACTGGAAGCGAGCACGACTTAAACCAATACCCAAAAGAACACGAACGTCTCATTCATATGAAGAATATCGGCCAATATCACTCCTCTCAATTCTTTCTAAGATTTTCGAGAAAATCCTCGCGAAACGAATTGGTTGGATGATGGAAAAAAAACTGCATCCGGCACAATATGCATTTAGACCTAATAGAGGAGTTCAAACACTAATACAGCTTATGGAACACAAAATCTCCGAAAATCTGTCTGAAACAAAACACAGTATGGTTATGTCATGGGATCTAGAAAAGGCATTCGACAGAGTTTTAGCTTTTCCAGCCATCAACCAGCTTCACTCATGGGGAGTTCCAAAAAAAATCCTACAAACAATTATCTCCTTTCTCTCAGGAAGAACATTTCAAGTCAATGTTGATGGTCACAACTCGTCCTTAACTAAGCTGGAAAACGGGATTCCTCAAGGTTCTCCACTTTCGGTGGTCGTATATAACGCTTACATCGATTCTTTGATAAGAGAATTATCCCTTCCAAGATACAACCTTGACTTCATTGGAATCTACGCCGATAATATTTACGCTTTAGCTTCAGGTGATACAATGCACGTTAAGGAAATAATTGAAAAAACAGACTCTGCAATAAACAATTGGGCTCTAGAGAGGGGTGCAATAGTCCCACCAAACAAAACGGAAGTACTTCACCTTTGTAGAAAGAGAAAATGTTTACAATCCCCACTCATTCTTCGGGACAGTGCGATTTTGCCTCAAAAACAACTAAAAATACTTGGAGTTCATTTTAGCGGTAATCTCAAATGGGATCTACATATTAAAAACCTCCTGAACCAATTGAAATCTAGGAACAATGCACTCAAAATGATTTGCTCTCGAAGAAGAGGACCACACTTAGAAACAGCGATAAATATTGCAAAAATATTAGTGGAAGGAACTCTGCAACATGGTATGACAGTGTTTATGTGGACCAATAAGAAGAACATCGAAAAAATTGACGCAGCAATCAATGAATGCTTCCGCACTGCAACAGGGGCATTAAAAACTACACCAATTGCAGCACTCCGAATCGAAGGAGGATATACTTCCTTCGAACAACTTGGAAAAAAGAGAGCAGTAAACATAATTAGCAAGGGAATAGCTGGCTTTTTACACCCCCTACATGCTACATTAAGAGAAACGATTCTTAGCAAAAAACCAAATCGAAAAAACTCCACATCCGCCTTGACCAAGATGGTAGCCTTGATATCCACAAATCAAATAGCTTTTCCTGAAATCAGCTTACGAGAGAGTTTTAACCCTCCGCC
The DNA here is from genome assembly GCA_910595825.1 of Philhelius pedissequus. Classification (NCBI taxonomy): domain Eukaryota; kingdom Metazoa; phylum Arthropoda; class Insecta; order Diptera; family Syrphidae; genus Philhelius; species Philhelius pedissequus. Next base: position 93,835,688 of record OU343163.1, on the reverse strand, counting down.
ACCTTGGAAGAGAAACCTCCTTAAAATCGATACTAGTCTAGCACAGCTTAGAAAAAATGAAACCCCAGATGAACAGTACCGTAAGCTTCACAAGGATATGTTAGCTTCAGTGAATGCAGATCGTGTCTTTTACACCGATGGCTCTTTCCAGGATAATAATTCTTCATATGCTGTCATTGAACTTAAGAAGAATGGAGAAACAAAACTTATCCACCTAGGACTTTTGTTGGACCTAGCTGGTAGCTACATCTCAGAACTAACAGCTATGGAAAAAGCGATATCCATAGCCCAATGCTCTAATGAAAAAACTATTATCTTCACTGATAATTTAAGCATCCTGTATGGACTTCGCAGTGGACTTAACAAATGTCCTTCACTAGAACACATCAGAAGCAACCTCAACTCTCATACCAACATAATGTTAGCTTGGGTACCTGCACACGTAGGAATCACTGGCAACGAATTTGCAGACACCTCAGCTAAAGAAATTAGTAAATATCCTCTGGCGATCCAAATCCCTGTCTCTTATCGACTCACGAGGAAAATATTTAAACATATCCAGAAAACACAAATTGCTGAGGACTGGAAACAATCCGAAACTTTTCTTCGTAAACACCACATTTCTCCAAACCATATACCATACAATACAACATTCACAAGAAACGACTGTATAAAAGTGCTTAGAGTTAGGTTAGGCAAAACACTTTTCACGAGTCGGCACCTGTACAACCGAGAAACTCCAGAAGAATGCCAAAATTGTGAAACTGCCCTTACAATTTGGCAGATATTGGTTACCTGTCCCATCTCCAAACGTATAAATGATCCAGAACTTATTGAGCAACAACTCGCTGAAATCTTAGATCCATCTAATATGCAGACACTTAAAAACATCAAAGAAGCAACATCACTGCACAATAAATTTAACGATATTTAGATCTAATTGCCTAAGAAACATTCCAATTTAACTTCTTCTATTTATCATCTTCAATTTTGTATTTTAAATCTATCTTTTTCTAATTGTTTGTACGTAATATCTATATCTATTTATGTCATTATTAAGATAAATTTGTGTTAAAATGTACTTGAATCAGTTGTTACTTTAAAAAGATGACATCATATGGCCCGGCTGCCCTGATGTCTTCATTAAAAAAATAGTTTATAAATTAATTTTGTAAATTATTTAGATATAAATAAATAAATAAATAAATAATTTATAAAATAAAATATATAAGAAAAACTTACCAAACTTGTCAAAACTTAAAATCGAAACTAATCCAAATGAAATTCCTCAAAGAGCTGTCGAATCTCCTTTACTCGTTAGCTCCTTGATCGTCCCTAAATCCACTTAGTTTTAATATTTTCGTCGATTCAATAATTCTCCGATCTATTTAAACCATTTGCATTAATTTTTTTTTTAAATTTACTTATTTCTCAATTTAATTCTATTCACTCACTGAATTTGTGTAATTTATATTTAAATTATTTTACTGGCGCATATTTGTTAGTTTAACAAACATTTTGGCACATTTTTCTTCAATCGCGATCAAAACTGCAAAAAAAAAAAATACCGAACAAAATACAAAAATAACAATCAACAAAAAAAAATCAAGCATTTAATCTTTTCTCTCTCTCCTCAGATTATGTAAAGGAATTTAAAAAAGAAATTAAAAAAAAAAAATTCACAGCAAAAATATTCCACATGCTCTAGGTACTACACAAAAAGGCACTTGTATTATGGCTTAGCCCGCGCGGCGGCTTCCACAAGCCATGTGCAAACACAATTTTTTTTTCATTTCAAAAGAAAGTGAAATTACAAATAATATGTAATAGCACCATTTTTTCTCTTCCTCTATCATTTATTTTTTATTTAATTTTTTGTACACAATACTTTTTGGTATCACTGAACAAACTTGGCCAAAATGCCGTTATGAAAATTGCTTATCCAATACACAAATATCTATAATCAACCGCGGATGAGAAAAGAGAGAATATTTAAACAAAAAAAAAATCAATTTCAAACAAAAATTGTCTCAGAGAGTCGGTGAGAGAGAGAGAAAGATAGAGCAGACGATGGGGTAAGGAAAGTCACACAAAAAATAATAAAGCTGTCAAAGCAAATAAACTGATGAACGGTTAAACTACCGCAAAGCAACGCTTAAAGCTTGGACAAAAAAAATGTATGCAACGAGTGTGCACACTTGCTTGACAAACCGCACTTTGTCTCTTCTTTAACTCTCTTTTTACTCGTCATATTATTTGTTTTGCCAAAAAAAATGAAATAATCAGAAACAAGTATGACGCGATGATCAACATTTTTGTCTTCTTCTTCTTCTTTTCCGAAACCAGCTTTTCAGCTGGTGTGATTACGTTATGGTCAAAACGGTTTCTCTGTACCTTTTTTTTTTTAGCGGAAAAGGTGATGTAGGGAAAAAAATAAACAAAAAAAAAAACTATCAAAATAAATACTACCGCAAAACTGAACGAATAAAAACAAAAAAACAACGGAATGCAACTGGCTACTACGCCGACGCGACTCTTATTCCGTACGGACTACGAAGACTTGGAGCATCAGTAGCAACGACGACTTACTTCCCAAGATTTCAAGTCCAAAAGAAAGTGAAAATGCGACGACGACGAGCCGATGGTAATAATTATGTTGGGGCAGGCGCGGTTATGGTTGGGGCATTGGAACTGGAACTGGATAGACGGCAATCGGGCAGTGGCGATGGCGATAAAAAAAAATTCGCATTATATAGATACGCTTGCTCACGTAATATGATGTTATGACCGCATAAGTAGCAGCAGGAAAAATGTGTTCTTCGTCACATTTAATAAGTGGGAAAGTTTAAAAAAAAGGTAAGTAAGTAAGTAGGTAGGTACTATATAGAAAATGTGATATAGATTGAACCAAATAGCTTGGCCAAAGGTCGGTTGCGCAGAGAGAGGATTCAAGAGAACAAAAATGGTGCGCAAGAGATTTAATGAGTACCTACAATGTCAGAGATGAAATACTTTTTTGAAAACTGCACAATAAACCACGATCATACCTCATGTAAATAAAGTCCATCCCTGGAAGGTGATTGAGTGTATCTATCTATCAAAATATTAATGAGATGAGCAAGCAAATTTGAAGAGAGCTGCGCAGTAGTATGACCAAGTCTTCAAGATATAGAAGAGGCGATAGACGATCTACTTCAGCTTTTTTTAATCATCCTTTGTAAGTCTTAAGAAATCTTAAGTGATCTTCACACAAATTGCAGCCGTAACTTCACTGTTCTAATGGTTCGATAGATCCTCAATCGATCTTGGAAAAAATAAACTATTCCTGGTCAGCTAAGTTCTGACAATTCTGCGGATATTCAAGTGATTTTTACATAATTTACAAAACTGAACATTTTTTAGGATTTAATAATTCAAACAATTATCAAGTGATCTTCACCAGAGGTTCAGAACTGGACCACTAAATTCTGATCTTAAAGTGATCTTCATAATATTTTCGTGAGTAAAAATCTCCTAGTGATTTACAGGTATCAATCATCCCTCTATATTTGAAATCGGCAGGAATGGAGGAAGCCCACAATTTTTTACCGAATCGGACGAGCTGACACAAGACGCACTTTTTTGAGACAACAGATACTCTTGGAGAATTTGTCACATTCTCGCAATATCTACAACTTCTCAAGTTCTGATAATTTTAATCATCCTCAAGTGATCTTCACAATAATTGCCAAAATTGATTCTGAAAATTCTACCGATCTTCAAGTGATCTTCACAATAGTTACAGAAAACTGGGTTTTTTTAAAATAAGTTTCTCTAAATAAACTTTTACTTTGGGCGCAAATTTGATCATGAGAGCTTTATAGTCACTTTGTTTTGGAGACTTATGAACAATCAGCTAGTTTAAAAAAAATGGAAACTAAATTATAAAACGTTTGTTTTTTTTTTTCAGAGAAAACGAGTCCCAAAACCTATTAAAAACCTTTTTAAAAAATTGGAGGAATTCTGAAAACTCCAATTGATCTTCGCAAAATAGACAGAAGCAGTGAGCTTCAGTTGACACACAAGATCGCTTCCTCAACATTTAAAAAATTAATAGGCTCTATCGGGAATCTAGCAGGGAATTTCGTTTCCCTTCCCACGGAATATTTTATTCCCTCGAAAGGTTTCCTCTGATCGTGAATCTCCGACACAATAAATTTTCCTCGAACAAAAAATCGTATGAAATGATAGCAAATTTCCCTGTGAAAGCTTATTGCCGATAATAATAAATTCCAGCTTCTCAAGATTCGAATTGGAGAAAAATTTCCAGAGAAATTCACGATAAAAGATCGTTGGTCATATTAAACCACTTTATGTGTTATAGATCAGAGGTTGTATTTTTAAATGAGATTTTTAAGTCATTACGATCACTTTTCTCGTTCTGAACAAACTTGATCTACATATTCAAAAAGATCGGTACAAACATGTAAAAAAATCGTCTTAATTACATAAAACTCAATTACCGATCTATTGATTGAAGATCACTTGCAAAGATAAAATCAGGAAAACAACTAGTTACTTTCTTCACATTCATCACCGATCCTCAAATGAGGTGCGATCTTTAAGGGCATATCAAAAATCCCCACAAAAATACTCGACTAAAAGCCCAAATACCTTCTGGTTGCCGACCAACCCAAGCCCAAACGGAAAAACAACAGGGAATTCCCATAACGATTTTCCATTTAAAGGCGGATGCCTTGAGAAATATCTTCTCATAAATTTTCTTACACAAGATCGTGCACAAATATCCAACGCCTTATCGCAATTCGATGCCGTGTTCGTGTCGTTGTCTTTGCCGTCGTCGGAGTCGTTGTTGTCTCAGTAAACATCCGGAAATATCCGTGTAAAGGCACAGCTCAGGTTTTTTTTTTTATTAATTTTTAATCAAGTCGCACGATCAGCAAACACAGGTGATCGTGAGGTGGTACTTCTTATCGTTTGCTTGTTATTTCAATTTTTATCCCCCATCATCAACTCTCTATCACATAGTCAAAGATCGCGCACCCGAAATATGACGGATAGGTTGCATTAGTATTAATAAATAGGTTAAACAAAAAAAAAAAACACACTGTGCTATCAATCGAAGATCACTGATCAAAATGTCGGTAAAACCCCCGAAGGAGGATGGAAAACAGATAGACGAGCGAGAAGCTTGCGGTATTATTTATTACCTTTGATCGCGGATTTAATTTTTTTTTACTATTTTTTTTTTATTTTATGGGTATACGCGCCCGCGATTTTTTTCAAATGAAATACACGTCCAATGCTTTCGGTTGCTTTTTCTTAACTAAATTTGGAATTGGAGACGAATTTAGCACTTGGAGGAGGCCGCACAATAGATGGTTGAAATAACTAAAAGTTTTCCGTCTGACGATCTCTGATCGATCGCGGTTTGCGGTAGTGGTGGTGGGACTTCGGGGCTTGTTTTGCTCTTATGCTTGAGAATGAGCAGCTGTAAGCTTTGCATTGCCAACAAAAGTTATTTGAGTTAAAGAAAGATAAAACAAGTTCGAGTTAGTTTGATGTGATAAAATTGTGTATGATGTATAGAAAAATTGAGTGAAACTGATCGTGTCTATGAAAAAGTACTCAAACAGTTGTTGTGTTTATTTGAATATATTTAATTATATGGAATGATGATGCATCAGGGATGATTTTCTATTTTTGTTGAGACAATTTGGAATTACGAAAATTGTATGTAGTATTTGTTAAAATATGGAGTGGAGATTAAAATTGTATAAGTATATTTTCTTCAGAACTTCAGTTGATATGATCTGCCTTTTCTGATGGGTATTATGCTTATAAGGGCTGCCAGAGTTTAGGGCTTGTTTTTAATAAAAATTGCATACAAAACCTTAGTTCTTACACGCATACTGTTTTTTTAGTAATAATTAGAAAAAAATAAATATTGAATATTTGAGGTTCGCTATATTGAGCACGGTAATTTGATATACTTGGATTGGAATTAATGATTTCGAGAATTTGGGGTATTACCCTAGGTTACCAATCACGCCAGGGAAACAACTGGTTGCTAGATTTAAGTCCGGGAGGCATGCTGTTCTTAAGGGAGAATTTAAGCTAGCCAATTAAATGCAGAGAAATAAAAGCTGGATAGAGTAGTCAACTTATATCTCCATAGTATAGAAGAGGTTGAGTTTAAGATGAGGGCAAGGCCAAGCTTTAAAATTCATCTCATTGTTAAGCAATGTTTTTATGAAGAAAAAGAATAATAAATTAATTACATATTTATTGAAAAGGTTTTGCTATAAAAATAGCTGAAGAACGAATGACACCTTAGTGGAAATCTGACACAAAATTACTAGAGCAAACCGAAGCTTCTTTGTGCACGTTCTACAGAACACTTGTACCGCCAGTCTTGCTTTACGGAGCCGAGTTCTGGACAATAAGGAGAAAAAAGACCACCTACTCGACCATTTCAAACAAAAAATTCTTCGACGGATATTTGTTCCAAAAAGTGAAAACATTGTTTAATCGTACCCGAATGCAACGCAACCCACACTCCTCGAAGCTAGTCCCTGAAGTTATCAGATTCTACGAGTGGGTTAAGATTCCATTAGAAACCACGCGCCATGTTGAGAGAGCAGACGAAACCCTACTGGCAGTACCACATCCGAACGTCGGATCAGTTTGTATGCATCTTGGGAAAGTCAGTAAATTACCTTCTTTGGTATATTGCAACGAACAGGCAATATTCCATTAGAAGGTACATCCCCAAAATCTTTAAAAATCCACTTTCATCCACAGGTCAAATAAGTTATGGTACCAAAACGGGATATTGAACGACTTTGCTTGTGGCTACATTTCTATTAATACCCGACATTGGTTGGGTCATATGAAGCGAGTGGGCAATCGAATCCCAACCTACAGGTTCGATACTACAACTAAGACGGAACCTCTGGCTAGGAGAACAAGCTGCTGCTATCAAATCTGCCAGAGCCTTTGGTCTGTAGGACTGGAAGCAATGTGATCAGGAATGAAGAAGAAATGACACGTCTTAAGGGCAGGTACCTTGCACAGATCGGAAGCAGAAAAAACTGTTGTGGACTGGACAAAATTATCATTCACTTTAGTTTTTATTTTATAATCTCCCTCATTAGTTCAAAGTTTTTACTTGCGTTACATACATAGGTACTATAGAGCAAGTTTTACATTTGGAAAAAAATGGAACTCGAGATTTGAATTAAACTTGATATTACGATGATAAAGAACACCAAAAAAGTGGGTCCCGCAATTCCACCTGTCTGCCTGTAGAACGTTCTAGAGCCTAAACGGCTGAATGGATTTTTTTCAAACTTCGTACTTAGGCATTTCAGGTCATTGTCTAAAAAATATTATTGAATCGTTGTTTTAGCCCCAAAAATAATGGTAAAAAAGTATTTGTACTACTTTAGGTATAATCTACATTTTGGCCAAACATTTTTTTTACATATTTTGATACACACCATTTTTTTATTTTCGACTTTATCATAAATGGCTCAACAGATTTCGATCAAAATGTTTACACAGGAGATTCTTCGAATTCTAAATAATACTACATTTCCATACTTTCAAAAAATTTTTTCGATTTTGAAAAAAAAAATATTTTTTTTTGAAAATTCAATACATATTTCGAAAACTGGTAGACAATATTTTCTGAAATTTTGTTTTCCAGTTTATTAAATATTTAAAATTGTCATTTCAATTTTTGTTTAGGCCAAATGTAAGAGATTTTTTATATAAAAAAATTGAGTAAAAAAATTATATTTAGCCGTTTCTATTAAGAATCTTTTGCATAAAATGTGATCGAACATAAGAGCAACTGTGTGCGATCCAGTCCTGCATTTAATTTTTGTGGATTTAGAACCCACTCTCATATTAGTATTGTGATTTTTTTGCATGTGGACTTTTGACCCTGTAATGCAATATTTTTTCACCCCGTCATTCTTGCTCGGCCTATTGTCTTATGGCTTGGAAAAAACACTTCGGAATTTACTGTGGTTTTAATTGAAATTAGTCTTATTTGGAATGGAGTGTAGAAGTGACCTTATTCCCTATAGCTTTCTATTTCTAGCATATTCATCCACCACTGAATGTCAAGTGGATTCATACAAACATAGTACTTCAAATTATGAACTTAAAATTACATACAAAATTTTTTATGAAATGTTTTAAATCTGTAATAAAAATGCCCTACATTTAAGCTCTTAGCCAACAACATATCTAAGAAGTACCAACCTTCAATTGGGTACTTAAAAAAAAGCAAGCATCTCGATGTTCTTTGTGTCCAGAAAAGCCTAAGAAGCCATCATATCATAAAACCACATACAGATAGATAAAATAATAATTAATTATACAAACTTCAACTTAACATTAAAAAAAAAAAAAAAAAAAAATACTTCCTTAATGCAAGAGAAAAAAACAAACAATAATAATAATTCCAAAGCATTCATTCTAATATCTCAATGAACATGAACACGCTAGCTGCCTATTCAACTCTAAGTCGACGAACTGCTCCGCAATAAACCATCTAACTAATCCAATTTAAATAATTGATTACCTGCCATATTATTCTCACACAAGATACAAAACGCACGCGCGTGAGACAGTAGACAGACACAAATAAACTTCAAACTAAAATATATCCCACTTCATATTATTATAACAATTCCTCCATCTAGTTAACGCAAAACTATAATATCTACTGGATCTTTTTTTTTTCTTACAATAAATTTAATTAGCATTTTGCAGAGTAATTTTCATACAAAAAATAAAGGTACAGAAATATGTTGGCACTTGAATAACTTAAGTTGCTCGCACATAGGTCGTTCTTTTTTTTGTATCTAAGCAAAGTATCTGCATCTAAATTACTTATAGTTTCATAAATTTGAATAATGGCTATAAGATATTATGTACATATAGTTCCCTAGAGAGTAATAATATTCGTACAGTTGCAGTGTACAGACGGATAGTGATTGCGGAACAATCTTGCAAATCATTTTAGCCGTGAGCAACATCTGGTTGTTGGAGTTTGGAGAGCAAACATCATTCACATAAGTACTCGTATGTTATAGCAACACATGCCGCAAGATCAAGTCGCACAAATCTTCCAAAGCACTTGAAGCATGATGTTAGAGACAAATATTTTTTATTTTTTGTTGACAGGGTGTTCCTAAAATTTAAAATTGCTTCTTTTATAACTTTATGAATATGTTAATATATTTTTGGTATCAACCAATATTTTAGTGGAGACTTTTATTTGATCACATTATTATCAAAATGGAACACCACAAGGTTGTATTCTCTCAGCGCTATTATTTATGTTTTTTAGTGATGTTCTTAATTTATTGTTTTAACTTTTTCGAACACCCTGTTCTCCAATAAATAAAAAAAAATTAAATATATTTTTTTTACAAAAAAAAAACATCCCACCTGTTCATATTTGTCTACTTAGAGACGGTTTTATTTTTCGAGATCGTGATCTAGCTACAGAAGCCATATAGACAAATTCCCACGTCACAATGCGATACACAATATATAATGCAATAACCTATACCTGATGCACATCACACAATTCATATTCACATACCTAAACACATGTGGCTAACCACAATATGGAGTAATGCTTCGGGGGGTGCATTCATATCAGATGGGCGTTCGTCAAGGGGGTCTAAACTTGATTAATCAGAATCATGTCTTAATTATTATTATTTTTCATCGAACTTGAAACATAACGTAAATAAATAATATTGAAGCCTATATGGATACAGAGATGCACGTTTTCGAGATTAGATACATTTTTCAAATATTTTGGAAAACATTGTATTGTGTAGGGTTGTTCAGTTAATGACAATCAAGTGTCTAACAAATCAATATCTGCACGGGTTTTTAACGTCGAACACTTTTGAAATAAAAGTTTCGACACTTTTCATTTGTTGAAATTTACTTTTATTTTTATTTGCAACTAATCTTCTTGTCGTCAGCAGTTCCTTTGACCAAATGAACATCGATCAAACTGGAACAAGCACTGAGGCGAAACAAATTGTGACATCAAACACTTTAGTGTCACGAATCCAGTACTAGGGTGCCCCCGGTTTTAAGAAGCAGAAACTCAGTTAGGCGCCAGTTATAGCTTTCATTGAAACTCATCATTGAAAACTGTGACTATCAATTCTGAGGTACTTACACAAATAAAATTGATGTCGTTTTGGTACCAAAATGAAGGTAATAAGATATATAATATTTTTTGTCAAAAAAATGTTTGAATTCCTCTACCACTTTCTTGTAAATTCACATTTGATTTTTTAATGATCATTGAATGATCATTGAAAACGCGTTCCATCATTTAAGAATCAAAAGTGAATTTGATCTGAAATCAGCACAGTAAATGATTGTGTGCCTAAGGGCTCCGCGTTTTCCCCGGCTCTTTTTCTTACGTTTATTGAATATCAAGGTGTTTTTTTTGTTTGTTTTTTTTTTATAATACAATTCTATATACTACTGGAATTACTCAGCCAAGTAGAAGTCTTCGCATTATGTTTAATTGGACTTGTTGAATTGTTGATTCAAAATAGTTTTTAACGGCCTTTAGTCCACAAAATTTGCGTTTCATCCCGGCAATCTCACTTGGACTCATCAGTTGGGTAGTGAGCGCCTTACCAATACGCAATTTTTGTATAGTTCACATTGCTTTTTTGTCAAAAAATGCAAGTAAGTTGAACTGAACTTAACAGAAATTGCATATTGGTAAGGCGCTCACTAACCAACTGATGAGTCCAAGTGAGATTGCCGGGATGAAACGCAAATTGTGTGGACTAAAGGCCGTTAAAAGCTATTTTGAATCGTTTATTGAATATCTCTTATCTGTAAATTCTATTTCTATTAAGTTGTTTTGCTGACAAATCGAATTTAATGTTTCAAATAATCAATACTCTCTTCTGCAACATATTCGATTTTGGAAAAAATCCGGCAAGTATCTTCGAAGATGCTAGAAACTCTTATCTCCTTCTGATCCGGCTGTAATTTATAAAGACGACATTCGTCTAAAGTTTGAGTACCATCACATCTGGATAGATGCTCTCAAGACGTATCTAAATTTTTTGACAGAATTCTAAATAAACCTCTTAAAATGATAGGTGACAGAACTATAACTACTAAAGTACCTACTTCTGATAGACCCCACAGTCTATTTTGTTTCTTAATAAGATTCTATCTCCTAGCTTTACGTGTGTGTACTTACGTACACGCTATCTATTTTGTTGAACTTAATTATCATTAAAATAATTTTCGCCTTCAATTTTATATTTAATTTGTGATTTTGAAATTAATTGCTAACATTGGTGTTGTTGTTGCTTTGCTTTTTAGACAGGGGGTTCATTGGAACCAACGACACTACACGACAGGTAGTAAAAGTATAGTAATGTAATGTTCTAGTCATTTTCTTTTTTTTTTATGTCATACGTCGTTACAATGCAGGAATACATTAATATTTATTCATTTAATTATGTAGCTACACGAAAAAAAAACTAGTTTTCATTGAAAATTGCTTGCATCCACCTTGTATCTATAAAAAAAATTGCAATGTGGAAATAAGGCAATTGATACACAATTCCAATATTCATGGATAGAAGAGGAAATATCCTTGTACATGTGCAGTGATCTTGAATTTTGCAATGTAATTTCAATAAAAAAATAAATGCATTTTTTATGGAATTTAATAGAACAAAATAAGACCTTCAAGGCTTTTGCTAATTAATTGCTTTTTAATTCATTATTTATTATTGTAGTATTTTTATGTTTGAGATGAAAAATTAAATTGTTTTAGGTGCAAGGACATAAAAATGAAATTACGGTAATAAGTTTTTGAAATAAAAATATTAAGAAAGTCGTAAAACATTAAAAGATTTATTTTGTGGCTTTAGAAAATAAATCATAACAGATTTAATGACAAAATGTTTGGATTATATTTTGTTTGTACAAGGTGATACAATATAGTCATCTGCGTATTGGATGGTGCTCAAATGTTTGCAAATGGCTACGAATTTCAATTTAATTTTGACAGTTACAGTTACAAAATACACGTCAATAAGACATGAATCCATTTGCAAACATTATATCAACTTCCGATAGAGGGCTGACTTTTGCGCCACCTGTTAGAAAACAATTGTGTTATTTGGGAATTAGTGTACATTCAGCCTATCGATCTAAAATTCAAGTGTATGGTTTGTTATGTCAAAACAAGAGATACTACGAGTAGATGTACATTACATACTTTAACCAAAAAAAAAACAATATTATCTGTTTGTTTGTTCTAATCTCAGAAACTCCTGGAAGGATTTTGACGACACTATCACTTGCAGATAGCTGATGTAGTAAGTATAGTAAGTAGAAGGCTTTTGTCCTTGCTTTTTTGAAAATTCTTATTTATGGACCGATTAAAATTTTGTTTAAGAAAATTTCGATCCGGTAGGTGACTCTGTTGTAGAGATATTTACCAAAATGAAGTTAGTTTTGAATAAAATTACTCCTACACTATTACTTAAAGAATTTATGTGAGCTAACGGAGCTTACAACCATTTTTCTTGAAAATCATTATGTGTGCGGAATATGACATAATACAAATGGCCGCCGCGGCTTCGCTGGGAGGACCAAGAGTTCAAATTTTCGATGATTCTAGTGCACACACGCACGAACCTTAGTGATGACACGGTACATGTTGATAATTGAGAAAATATAGAGACCTTCGGCTTAAGGAAGCTCCACAAGAAAAAGTGTAAAGGAGTCAAATCACACACTAGATGTTGCCACTAATCATACTCTCATCATCCTGCAGCATCAGCTATGTGGATCCAATTTTGGATTAAATAATTTCGTAATAATATCCCTTGATAGTATGACATAACATCGTCGTTTTCGAAAAGATACAGACTGATAATGCAGCCGGCCCACAATCCACACGAAACAATACATTCCAAACAACTACATACATGCTAAATCGGCAATTTTGTTTGAAGACTTACACATTTCATTGAAAACTATGGTTGTAGATGAAGTGGTTACTTTTTCCTGCTGCTCCAAAATCCAGTCAGCGAACAACTACTTGCTAAAACTTGCCATCGAGATATCTGAATTAAAAAGAAAAAAAGGAAATTAGCAAAATGGCGGAAATGATCTGTCGAAATCCCTATTGGGAATTGTTTAATACAAGAAATTGGGTAAATATACAATACAATGAGTTGAAAGACGCAGAATAATTGTAACGAGGTTTTTGATCAATAATTCGTCAGTAATTTTGTCACAAGGTCCATTTGCTTGATTTGCCACTTGGCGTAAGCAAACAAATGGCGTTCCACACCACTCGGTTTGACCAACCGAGACTACTCGAAATAAGTCATAAGCTTATATAAAATAGCCAATACCTCATGCGTACTTGCTCTTATATTTGATCACATCATATGCACAAAAATCTTAGTAGAAAAGGCTAAATATATTTTTAACTTTAAATATTTAAGTACTAAATTTTGTATACCTATACAAAATTTCTTTATTTTTTTTTCTAAAAAAAAATCTAGTATGGCAATTTTATGTGTTTAATAATATAAGTTTGAAAATATAATTTCGAAAAATAAGTCGTCATCCGTTTTCGAAATATTGAATTTTCAAAAAATAATAATATTTTTATTTTAAATATAAAAAAATATTGTTCGAAAATTTTGGTATGCTATATTATCTATAATTCGAAGAAACTCTCATATAATTTCTTATCGAAATCTGTCGAGCCGTTTATGAGAAAGTCCAAAATAAATAAAATGGTTATATGGCATGTAGCGTTAATAATTTTGTTTTTACCAAAATTTAGAATATACCTAAAGTAGTATACAGACAGAGCTCCCCATAAAATAGATTAACTTAACCGCTTTCCATTTTTGACAAAAAAAAAATAAAAAAGTACATATTTGTTTATTAATTAAATATCTGTATTTTTTTTTTTACAAAAATCGTTAAAGCCGTTTATCATTGTGGCTAAAATAAAGTCGACCGTTAATGTTGTTTTAAAAAAAAAAAATCAAAAAACATGTGGGACTAGGTACATATTTCCCAAAAATCAACATATACATACCTATCAAGTTTTAAATAAGATCCATCCACCCTTTTAGGCTGTATCCTTGCGGACAAACAGCGAGGCAGAAATGAGATACCCACTTTTATCCAAAACTTGCTATATAGAACATATAAGTAAAAAGTATAAGGTAATATCATTCATATATTGAGAGAACAACCTATCTTGACATCTGAAATATCTAGACTATTTACACCATTTAGGACCTGTTTCCCATAATAACTGAGTAAAATTCTCATCAGTTATTGACACAGGGATATAAATCCAAATGTTGAAGTAGGTCCCATTTTTCGGGAATCAACCAAATGGATCCAGAATAGTCCAGAATTTCATAATTTTAACATGTGGACTGTGCAAATATTTATAGGTTTTATAGCTAATCAAAACTTTAGTCACACATTGTAAAACAGGCATTTAGAATGCTTTGTATTTAATATTTTGTTTTGAATTTTTTGGGGTTCTCACAGTTTAGTCAGAAGAAAAAACCAAGAACACAATTCACCCCCCTCTATCATGCATTAAACGATGACATCTAATTTTCGAAGTACATACTCAAGAAATTCCACAAAAAAGTGATTCATAAGTTATAACGACAAAATAATACAGAAGATCAAACATTATTCTTACGAGCACAAAAGTTGATTCACTAAAGTTAATCCTAAAAAATGTCTTCGTCATTATGAATTACAATCAAAATAAACAAAATATAATGGCGCATCACAATTATTTGTATTTATTAGTATAAACTGTATCCCAAAAAAAAGTACCCTGCTTTTCAAAAAATTATGCTAATATTACTTTTTTCAATCAATGTATCTCAATGGTCGAAGAAAAAACTAGTCCAATTGCAATTTAGTTTTTTTTTTTCGTTTAAAAAAGCTCCTTATTCCCTAAATCGTTTCTTTTTTATTTGTCCGTTAAACTTGTTATTTTTAAATTAACTTTCTCGCCTCATTGGTCTTTTTTACTACTCTTTCTCATAACAGTACTTTCAGGTTCTATTTGAAATAAATCGTTCGATCTCAAATCCATTAAAACAAACATTAAGGATTTATATTGTGGGCTCTATCAAAGAGTCAATCTCGAGCTAATTAAGTTGAGATATAAGAAATACCTTTAACAGACCAAGCCTTATGCTATTGACCCAGTTCAATTAGTTTATCTTCTGTGGGCTAATCATATCGAAGGTGACTAAGTGTTGGCTAACACCCGCTTCTTTGCAAGGTAGCTATTTGCTTTTTTTTGCTTGTATTAAAGTCCAACGTATATTAATCATAAAGATTTTAATAAACAAAGAAATGGTCATTATAGCCCATCGCCCAAGAATAAAAGCATCAACAAAAAAAAAATACATCATCAATCGATAAATCGAATTGCGTTATAAACACCACACAACATCACGGTACCATCATCACTGTAATAAAACGTCAATCTATCTTTCGGTCAAGCACCTCTACTTCGGCCGCTGTCGATGGATATTATGTGATAATTTGAAATCTCAACGTCCTTCCCCATGTTTTGATCTGTTTATTTTTGTTTTTGGTTTTCAAGAAATTCTTATTGAACCGAAAGGCATCCGGGTGATGTTTTGATGATTAATTCTTGAACAATAAATATTATTATACCTTCTTCCATCGATAAAGTTCACACTCATTAATCTCTTGGACGATATTTCTGATCGACTATTGTATATCCAATGCATATATATGTATTATTATAATTTGTGATGATTAGTTAAGTAATTTGAAGTCAGAAATACAATTGAAAAGTAACGAAGATTTCATCGAACAGATTTATCGTTAACTTCTGGGTGGGAAAAATATTCTTGATTTCTATTTTGTTGGCCTTTGGCTGATTCAAATTCTTTGAGAGACTGTTAATAAATTTTGATAGATTTCAAAAGATTGTATGGGAAATACAAAAAAATCAGTTTTAAAGATTTTTCGTAAGAAATAATTATTCTTTGTCTTAGAAATTTATTTTCGTAATGGCGAAAACTTGCACTTCATGTGTTTTTTTTTTAACCTAGTAAACACTTAAGATAGTTATATCAGTCAAAGAAATTGTAAGATTGCAAACTGTCAATGTAATACTTGTTAAGTGGTCTTTGCAATTTTATCGCGTTTCAAGAAATTAAAGAAAATAATAAAAAAAAAATTTTTCCTGAACATATGTATTTCCAATTTTTCTTAAATTAAAAAAATATTTTGTTTAAAAAACGGCTACAACGATTTTTTTTCTTTCGAACCAACGCATTGTGACGATATACATAAATATTTATCCAAGCACACTTTGATTGAGAACTTGTGATTTTTTGTTCCAAGTCAAAGATTCTGTCGACGGCTTTGCACTGGATTAAACAAAAATAAATGCTTATTTAAGAAAATTAAATGTATTCTGTTTCAATATTAGTACTGGTTCAAAAAAAACACCCCCGATGATATATTTTGAAAAAAAAAAAATGGTTTAAAGTTATTCGTTGGGATTGGGCAAAAAAGTAGGCCCGTTTATCCCTGTTAATTAAGAACATGCACATTACACAACACATTGGTTGAGAGTTTTAAATTACTATAGGTCCTAGTTTCGCTACCAAATTTTTTCATTTGCTTCATTATTTTTTTTTGCAATGAGTTAATGGCGAAAAAAACTCAGATTTGTGCTTACGCTTTAGCGCCGGTAAGCTGAAAATGATTGAAATAACTAACGCAGCAAGTAACTGGAAAAAATATTAATTTAACAATTAAGTTACTTAAAATGCACATTAAGTAAATTGTCTAAATTCTTTTCAGTCAGCTCTAATGGTAGTCTGCTGACAACATTATGTATTTCAAAGTTAAAAAAGAAGCCTAAGTTTATATTTAAAACATTTACATATTTCTGTACTTTAAATAAATGAAAATCAAGTTCATCAATGTCAATCCATCCAAAATAAAAATAAATAAACAACCTTATACAGCGCTAAGACAGATAAAGCACAAGACAGAGTGTTACCAAACTATGTAACCATTTTGTGAATAAATCTTCAATCCATTAAATCCATAATCACTTCTGACAAACTTTAACACGGTTTTTGCTTTTTATGTCTTCATTAGAGTGCACTCTGCCCCTGTAAATTTGACAAAAAGTGATTGTACAACCGGAATCACAACGGGCTATCATCACGCCACCAGTATAAAAATTGAAATTTATTCCAAAATGTCTTATAATGTTTTACATCGAAACTTTTCAACAACAACAACAACAACTAAGCATCAACACATGCCACCAGTATACATCAAACTAGCACGACAAAAATGTTCTGAAGTTATTGTTATTGTTTTACGTGTTTTTGTCTTTTTTTCTTTTCTTTACATTTTGATTGTCTATTTATATCAGTTAGGTAAATCAAATGCTCAAGGTCAAGTTTACAATGATGGAAGTTCTGAGGGTCGACCTAATAGTGACGGTCACTGATGGTCACTATGACTGGCTGTGTACGTACGTACGCTGATTACATGATAATGAACTTCCTTAAATAAATATAAAAAAATAAAAACATAAAATAAAATGCTTCGGTAATTTCCGAACTGACAAAGAGCTGTGTTGAATTTTTAATGCGTAACAAATTCCTTAAGTAGCAAACATCGGTCGCTTATCTGGAAATATAGCTTCCATTTTGAATATCTACGTGAGATAGTATGGCGGTGCATACGATGAACGTGAAGCTTGTCAGGAATGAAGAATTTAATGAAAAATCAGTAGAGTGATTTATTACAATGTTTTAATTGACAGTCAAAAAAAATTGAATTAAATCGTTAGAATCATTAAATTAGAAGAAAAATTGGAAAAAAAACGCCAGAAATATTTCTTGGAAATAACGAGTACGCCAGACATAATTTTTTAAGTTTTGAGAGATTTTGCCGATTTAGTTCCATTTCATTTTGAATTCATTTCTTCTTTTCTGGTCAGATTCCAAAATGTAGTCTCGCAGAAGACAACCAGTATTTGCCAGAATTTCAAATATCCCATTTTTGGTCATTTGTCCGCTCACAAAACTCTATGGCCTTTGAGTATCTGTACACTGAAGTGAATACTACCTTAGTTTAGACTAAAAAAAAAAAAACTATACCAAAGAAATTGGTAAATTAATTCCAATTTAAAGAACACACGTTCCACTGTTTTTCCATAACAATCAATTGTCAACAAAAAAAAATACATTAAGCCAAACGTTTTTATTTTTAGCTTCCCCACTTCACGGTATTTTGCCAGTCATTTTCAACTGTTAAATGCATCCTTCAACTGAGAATGTCAATCAACAATAACACCGTCACAGTTGTATGCATCTCTTGTGCTGCCTGCTACTGAAAGAATAGAATATATGTACCACACAAGCATATCTATAGTATTGGCAAGTTACTTAACCAAACAGTAGCTATGTTACTTCTCAGGTATACGCTTGAATATTATTATCGTTTTCTGAATCTCCTCTTGTGCCCTGACGAAATTGCTGATTCGATTCGAATGATAGAGCTAGCTAAAGTAGTAAGTACACATTCTCATTGAGAATATCGCGTGTTCGACCACGTTGTTGCTGATTTCTAGAGAATCTACAAGATTTTTGATTGCATCGGATTGAATGACAAAAAACAACTTGACATGTTTCGCAAGTCCATCAGATGGTTTTATCTTTAATTTAACTACACATCTTTACTTATGGAACTACTGTTTCTGGAAATTAGTTCCAGCAGCATCGTTGTCATGGGTTCTTGAAAAGTTTATCTTTTAAATAAAACAAAACAATGTTGATGGCGTGAAAAGGAGGGTCGAACAAAAGGAAAGTAAGACTTTACGAAAAACGTTTTTTTGTATTTTTTTTCAGGTCATGGGCTACAAATTGATCCCCAAGCCTCTGACGTGACAGCCCGACGCGCCAGCCATTATACCACGTACTATTTATCAATTCCCACTTGCAAAGTTATGATACAAAAATAAAATTGTCGGTCATAAGGATGAGAAAGTACATGTAAACAAAAGAGCTGTCGTCCAAACCTGATTTTAAGAAATGTTTTTTCCTTATGATGTATTTTATTCAGATTTCGACCAGATTTTATTATCACAGCGAAAAAGTTTTTAAATTGCCAATCTGATTGCAATTATTCCTTCGAAATATTCATATGTCAATCTTTAAGTAATATTTTGTTAGGTCGATTTTTTTTATTAAATAAGTCTTTCATCAAGTCTGTCAACAATAAATTACTGCAAATAATCGCCGGCATAAAACTCAATTATCTCACATAAATCACTCATTTGATTTAAACGAACCAAAAAAAAATAAAAAAAATCCCAGGAAATTTTGTATCTAACTAGACACAGAAAAAAACAACAAAAAAACTATACCAGTAATTGCACACACGCATTACATCACTCATATATATCTGATCTTATGTTAGACACTTAAAAACATTCAACCTCTTGTCTGACAAATCAAGTCGATCATATAAGCACAAAATGCATTTACCATTTCAAACGCATAATATTTGTAGGTACGGTCGGTGGTTGTTAATACCTTAATTGACATTGTGAGGCCTTGAAATTGAAAAAAAAATTAAATTATTACAACTTTGACCGCATATAAGGTTAACTAGACGTTAGACAAAAAATCTCTACCTGAACACAAAGAACATACTTACATACTTGTTAAGCATAATCTTGCGTAAAACTTGTAATTGAATGTATACGCACTTTATACTGATTTTATTAATATAATTTAGATACATGTACTATACTGTGTAGAAAATGTCTTACAATTATTTCGTTGTCTAATACTCAAAATTATTTTAAAGTGGTTAGTGACACTTTTGAAGGTCCCCGCTATTTCTGACTAAAAACAACTTGCAAAAAGGATTTAATGGCAGAAAGCATTATTAATATTTTAAAATGTTTAATTCTATGCTATTTCTATGAATATACGAAAAAGTGTGGGAGACAAAACGACACCCTGACGCATGCCAGTATTTATTTTTTGAATTCCAGACTTCCACATTGCGGTCGAAAAGGTAAAATATCGAACTGGAGATCTTGATCAAACTTGACATTGCGATGATTGAGAACACGAACATACGGTAATTACATCTGTCTGTTTGTCTGTCTGAATGTAGATAGACCTACATCCTACACATCTGAATTTTTTCCTGCAAACTTGGTACTTAATTGTCATATAGGTAATTCCCAAGTTTTTTTTTTATATTTGCCAGCCCCAAAAAAAGATGACATTTGAGTCCAAATACGAATATATTCCAAACGAAAATTAAAATCTTTGGAACGGTTAAATTGTATACATACAAAATAATTTGTTATGTATAAAAATAATTTTATATTATTTTTGTATAAAATTTTAAAAATATTTTTAGGAAAAAATTCTAAACGTCAATTTAAGGTAATGATTAATATAGGTATAAAATTTAAATTAAAAAAAAATGAGTGCATCGTTTTTAAAAAATCGATTCTTCAAAAAAGTCGAAAAAAACATTTTTATTTTTATTTGAATAGCAATATTATTTACACTTTTGGGCAGCATGAACAAAATAACTTTATTTGGTTCAACCAATGGTGAGAAATTATGAAGAGTTGTTATATGGAAAGTACCGTTAATAAGAATGCCAAGTAAAATATTTTTTTTTACTTAAAACGGGACTTAAGAACACACATTTTTTAATCAAAATTCTTGGAGGCGTTTTTGAAAAACATTTTTTTAACGGTTTTTTTAACATTGTAAATTTGTTGTTTTTTTTTTTAATTTACAAGACAATAACAAAAAATACAAAATACAAGGTCTCGAAGAAATCTCTATATTCGTTTTCGAAATATTGAATTTTCAAAAAAAAAAAAAAAAAAAAATTGTGTAATTGCAAAAAAAGGTTTGTTTTTTTAAACAGGGTTTGCAATACTCTTTAAACTTTCTAGGAGTGTCTCCATAAAAAAATTTAAATGAAACTAACTGTATTCCCAAAAATTGGTTCTACTAAAGTGCCTTTTCTTTTCATTAATAAACTGATTTTTTTTTTATAAAAATCAGTGAAGACGTTTTTGAGAAAAATAAGATTTTACTACCCAAAAAACAATAAGATTTTACTACCCAAAAAACAATATGTACAAATTTGAACCCATTTAGACTGTAGAATCGCGGATAGCCAGAATTGTGAGACCCATTTTTTGGTTTAAAAAAAATATATACTCTATTGTAGGTATACATTTTGATCTATAAAAAAAATTACATAAATGTTATTAAAAGTAACCTAGTAACTCTGTCATTTTATTTTCGACTTTGCTTCAGAAATCCTTCGAAATTTAAATAATATTCCATACTAAAATTATCGAAAGATTATTTTCTTGGACTTTTGAAAAAAAAAATTAATTCTTTATTAAAGCTTTCAAAAACATGGTGACTATTTTTTACATTATGTTTTTTTAGATTTATATTGCATATAATGTACCTACAATTTCCATACTAACATTAAAAAAAATAAATAAATTTTGTAAATTAAAAATTTAGTAAGAAACTATTTTAAAAACATATTCAGCTGTTTCTACTAAGAATCCTGTATTTACGATATGGATGAACTTAAGAGCAAGTTCGTACAACTGAAGACAGGACAGGACAAAGGACCTTGCGGAGGAAACTTTGGATTTGATAACTTGCAAATTTTAATAAGAGGAAAAATTGAAAAAAAAAACTTAAGGCTCAACGGGCGCCTGAGGAAATGAGTGTTCTACATAGAAATGTAACTAAATTGAAATATCCTCACAGCACTGTCTCTCTATCCATGAAGTGCAAGGAAATATTACGACACGACATATCTGCCCACAAAAAAAAAAAATAAAAAAAAAGAAAACAAGATTAATGATTTCCAATGTTGCATTCCGCAATGTTGTTTTGTGGAAGTCACAAGTTGATTTGTTGCATGCCTCGCCTCCCGATTTATTCCCAACCCACACATCTATGTACATATGTAGAGTATTGATATACATAAAACTTGAAATGCTTTTCCGAATCTGAAGTTGCTGTCTGCTAAGCAACAAGAGAACTTGCTACACTATATACGATCGAGTATTATATGGAGGACCTCAAAAGTGCACTTGAGTATTTCCCCAAGGGAGATAGATCGGTGGACTGATTCAAATTGAATAAATTAACATCAAGTGACGCAGTAACGACGGAAAAAGATCACGAGCAGGCAGCAACGTCTACAACATCTGGCTGACACCTTCGGTTGTCGCATTTAATTTACAACACCCAATTGACGAGAAAACTTGTTACTTATAGCCGCATAGCCAATCATCAACTTTAAGAGAGCTCAATAGTACTTGTTAGGTATAGACTCATATATACGTTCGGGATAAGGAGATGTTGGTAAAAAGAAAAATAAAAAAACAAATAGAATAGAGGGCTAGGCAAAACACTTGACCTCTGGATTCAGGCATCAAAATCAATAACACGCATCGTGATTAATTAAAATCGCTTGAAAGTTGTATGTTTAGTGTAGAACATTGATAACGTGTCTGTCGGTACAAGTTTTATTGTACCACCCGTGTTAGCTGCGGGCTATATCAAAACATATCCGTATAACTACCTAGTCTGTTTGTATACGCACGCGAAAATAGTTGCCCCTTAAATATGGGGAAAACAACTTTTCTTATGATGGAGCTTCTATAATATATAGATAGTTTGTTACATTTACATACATTGCATGTGGTGAATTGTTGTTGTTCGGTTGGGTAGTTGAATAATTTTTTGAGCCTTATACAGGAAATCACTCACGGAAGTTTCCTTGAATGGCTAGAGGTATGTTTAAATTGGTTTAAAGGCTATTTTTAATTGGAGGTTAGTGGCATTTATTAAAATGTACGAGTATGTAACATTTAGTTTGAAGAATTGTAAAAGTAAAAGCGTTTTTCTCGGGGGGTTGTTGACATCAGAATTTGAAGACATTTGGCGACTATTACCTACTTTAAGACGTGTGTGGTGCCAAAGGCTAAGGATGTGTTTAAGGGACTTTTGGCGAATATTGCAAACATTTTTTTTTCAACTATTGTGCCCTAACAGCTATTTTAGTCTTACTACTAAAAGTATATATACATATATATTAGACGGTAAAAATTATTTTGTAAATGAGCATCAAATTTACAATTATAATCTGTATGTAATTTGTCAACAAAGACCCACTTGATTGTGTTATAAGTTCACAAATCAATATTTTGTACTTTTAACCAATTCTGGTAGGCCCCAAGTTCGCAAGAAGTCTCCTTGATTTGTTTGCAGTAAGATTTACCACAACAACTTTTAACAATCTATTATCTTCCCTTAACTCATTTTTAGCTTTTCCCTAACGTTGTGGCTCCAAAAAGCTTGAAGAGTTTAGTCGAAGTCTGGTAGCCATTAGCTAGAGCCAGAGTACCTTTAAAGTATTTGGGAAAAGTAACCCAACCAAGTCTTCGTAAGTCAAGTGGAAGTTGTGTGGCGTAAAGTTCACACTCCATGGGCGCTCTACAAAGGAATTAACTTTTCAGAGTGTGTGACAAATGTGTCCACATGGGATTATAACATGATGACATGTGGGCATCTATTTCACTCCAACCTAAGCTTAAACTGGGTTAATGTCCAGACTAAAGTGTCTTGAACACATAAGAAATGTAACTGCAACGATTTTTTTATTCCCTAAAAGCCTACATATGAAGGTAGGGGGATTTGAGTAATTAAGTTTTCGCTTGAGGCATCGGATTCTGTCTCGTAGTTTTGGTTTAAGGATGGCATTAAGCGCATCTTCTTATACCAATTGGATTTGACAGATCTGAACTAATACCCTAAGCCATCTGTTGGTTCTAAAATGCTAGAGAGATCATTTTATACATATATAAAAGGTCAGACGAAGATAGCTATAAAGTCGTGCTTGAATGGACGACGGATGTCTCCATTTTGGTTTTTTTTTTAAAGGTTCGGTAAGTTGAGAAAAAAATATATAAACGAAAAATCATTTCGGAGGAATTTCGAGTTGAGTCAAAATAAAAGGTTGATAGGTATCACTGTAAAAAAAAAAATAGAGAAGCTATTTTTGATAGTTTGAGGAGGGCGTTTTAATTCCAAGCGTAAGAATTCAGGCTATTCCCACAAGATGAGATATATCATTACAGTCCACAATGCCCTTTACATATAAATTTCCATAAATGTCAAGTTTTTGTTCAAAGTTCCCCAAGGATGACACCTTGCACTTTTCTTTTTAATTTAAAAACAATCATGATATCCACTTTTTTTCCACAAAATATTCTTTGTTAAATGCTAAGACTTCTTCTTCCCCGAGCTTTTGAGAAGCACCTGTAATTTAAAGTTTTTTTTTACACGTAGGTACCTGTTAAAATACTGTCAATTTGAATTCAATACTGAATTGTTCATCCACAACACAATCTTCCGGCGAATTTGTAAGCCAATTAGTGAAACATCGCTCTTAACGTCGTACCGCCTTAACTACAGAATCAATTTAAAAAAATATATGCCCACAGAACAATCCAACCCAAGACACCAATTTTCCAGATTTTTCATATCTGAGTTCGAGCTCGAGTTCAAGGCTAGAAGTCACTATACATTGTTTTGAACAAAAACAAAATTCTCAAAATAAGCAATTTAATTGAACCTTGGATGCGATCATTGCATCCTTGATTCACGCCATCCCATCATCATTAACAATCTCTTCCTTCATTTTTCTTTATTTTTTTCTTGTATTGTTGTGTTGTTTTATTGTTCCCCCACCTTTAAATAATTCCTTCTTCATTTTTTAATTTAAAAAAATTAAAAACAAAAAGAAAACACACACAAGAAATTAACTTTTGGAAAAACAAAATTTACCACCAACAAAAAAAAACAAAAACAATCAAGGTTAATAGGTAAATGACCAAATAATTAGTTTTTTTTTTTAATCCACAAACAATTTTCGATAAGACAAAACAAAAATATGAATGTACAGGAAGCACCTCACTGATCTTAAAAAAAATGTATTGCATGAGTTCACGATCAAGTTTTAAGAATTGGTCAAAAGAAACTTCTTCTCCACAGAAAAAAAAACATACAGTGACAGCAATTATTTATAAAAAGTAAAAAAAAATCCAATCTGTATCAATTTACTGCCAATGAACGGACAATGGACATGTAGGTTTAGGCAGTGATCAACCAGCAGCATATTCTGACGTTCACTTCACTTACGCGCTTTTTGCCTCTCCAAGGACGGTCAGTGTCACCATAACCACAAAGCATGTACGTTATATTACTTATGCCTGAGTGGCCACAATAGCAATCGGATCGTTGACCACCCAAAGCCACTGGGCTACTGGATAATGACTTTTTTTATCTCGTAGGCGCTGTCCATTTATTTTTGAGTTTTTTTTTTCTTTTTTTGTAATTTTTTTGCATAGGGTATGTTTTATATGTTTCGTTATTTTCCACGCACAAACTTATGTTTTATCAGGAGGAAAATTAAAACTATTTGTCTGGAATTGAATGTGGAATTTATTCATTTTTTCACCACTTATCTTTTGGGAAATGGGAAGCAAGAAAATAAAAAAAGGTTTTTAAGTCGGACCTACAGGTTATTCTCATGGATAATTTTGTTTCCCCGAAATTTTGATCACTATCGTGTACTTCTTCAAAAATAAAAATTAATTTAAATTAATTCAAAAAAAGTGTCCAAATTTCCCTGGGTAAATTGTCCTGACACCAATAAATTACAAGGGTAAATTTTGAGTACCTATAACTCAGGTTCCGTATATTTGAAATGGGAACATTCAAAGGGAAATTTTTATTCGCACAATATTTTAAGTGTACAAAGAAGTTTTCTAGAATATAATCTTTAATCTGATAGTTAAGGAGCAGAGTTACTGTTACTTTTAGATTTTCCATATTACACATAAAATACTTAGATTCCACATTTTAAGAAATTAATTTGACACGGTTGGTCTGCAGATCGATGTCGATAATAAATATATGAGCTTGTTTTTTTCGACCTACAGTTTTTTTAAATTAATTTTCCCACTACTTTTCACAACGACCTGACTTTCTCATACGGAAATTTCGCCCGAAATATATAACTATAAATTTTTTCCAATATCTTCACGCATACTCATTGAAAACATAACACACTGCATTTAGATTTAGATTCCACATTCGTGAAATGAAATACAAATACGTTCCATTACATTTTTCACTATTTTGCGATCGAAGAGGATACAGCAGAAATAGGTGGGAAACTTTGGATATTTTCCGATGAATTTATTTCATTTCATAGAAATACATTGTGGAATGTAAATATCGCTTCAATTATGTATGTACTTTTTAAGAACACATATTTCATTTTCAACTTTTTAAATTGAACAGTGGTACAGAGGCATACAGGGAAATCCTCGGATTCAACAAAAAAAAATGTGGGTGCCCTTTATTCCTGTCGCATATCAATGCATATATTCTAACCGATGAAAGTTGTAATTGGGTTTTTCACGAGATGACATGGGATGAGAAAAAATGTTAACACCCAAGGAATCGATTTTTTATAAGGTGCTCTATTTCTTGCATTCCATTTCTTGAAGCTCCTTTATATAATTTCCAAATACCCAACTATTTTATCTTCAATCACATAATCCCACGAAGCTTAGAGGTACTTCTTGTTTGATTTACTTCCCTGATTTTCCGCAAACAATACGATTGACAAATTGACCACCACCTGTGTGCAATGAGCAATAAATATTTTGGGTGGGTGTCGTTGCTGCTTGACTTCTAGTGAATATACAAGTGCAATAAATTAGTCACGTAATATTCACCTTGATTAAACAGGCGATTTTATATCTAGTTAAAAATTAAATTGCTCAAACGATTGGAAGTGTATTGTGTATTTGCACAAAATATCGTG
Organism: Philhelius pedissequus; assembly: GCA_910595825.1. Classification (NCBI taxonomy): domain Eukaryota; kingdom Metazoa; phylum Arthropoda; class Insecta; order Diptera; family Syrphidae; genus Philhelius; species Philhelius pedissequus. The sequence continues at coordinate 93,808,607 of OU343163.1, read as the reverse complement.
CGCTGCTAAAAAATGTTTGCTTAGTATCTAGATATACTCGTAGTAGTTAACTTGATTTTAATTATAATCGATCACAGATGGTCTTAGAGGGAGATACATATAGGTATACATAAATAGTTAGATTGGGGCGTGAATAAAAAGGAAATTGATTTTTAAGTGTGGCTTTCAATTCACCTTAGGTTTGGTTGTTTAAAGGTTGCAGGGGCAATGAATTATACGTAGGTCTTATGTTATTGTTTTTTTTTTAGTTATTTTTCTTAACTTCAGGAGGGTTCATTGGCCAGAATTTTGAGGTCAAAATTATTATTTATTTTTCGATGTTTTCTTAGATTAGCGTGAATAATACAAAATTAAGCAACACGAAGACGAACTATTGTTTAGATTTTGGTTCCGTATAAGTCAAACCTTTCAATGGTAACTTTGTTGTTTTTTTTTTATTTTCCTGAAGGGGATTTAGAGTTCTTAGCACCAAATTATACTCTATTGGGATGTTTTTTGACTTGGCTTATTAAGTAAGGTCTGTTTAATCATTAAGTTAGTCATTCATAAATATGTGACTTCGGTAAAGGCTTGTTAAGGACACTAATTATGAATGGCCTTGGTTACGGCTTGGCACTCAATTAGACAAACCAACATCCCAAACATAGGTTCCAAGTGTTCGCGATGGTTCGAATATGTTCAAGATTCGACTTGTCGTTAACTACAGCTTGACATCCATTTTGTGGAAATTCTATGACAGGGTCTTAATTTAAATCTAGAGCCATCAAACGAGCATTGTTTTTCTTCGAAATTTCAATAGCTGCACTATCTGTTTTATCGAAATATTATTGTTCGTGGGTTGGAATTTTAAGTTCAATAAGCTCCTAGACGAAATTCATATCAAAGTCTTGATAATAGATCAATCTCGGAAACATTTGCTTCGTTGGAACATCGTTGAAATGTCTCTTGCCTGTCACTCGAGCTTTGGATCAAACTTGGCATTACGATGAGTGGGAATTGCAATTCAGTTTAGACTGTCTGCCTGTCAGTAGGTCGATCTACAGCCAAAGTCGCTGAAGCGATTTTCTTCAAACTTGGAAATTAAGCGTCTTGTCTCTATTCTTTTTTTTATCTTTTTCTTAGCCCCAAAGAAAAGCCATTGAATGGCTTTTTTGATTTTCGACTGTCTTATTAACGGGCTTAACAGATTTCGTTAAAAATTTGTATGCAGGAGGTCTTTCAAGTTCTAAATAATACCAATTGCATTCCTTTCCTAAAATAATTTCCCCGTAATACCTGGTTCACGAGGACTGTCCATCTTTATATCTACTTATGATCCAAACTTCAGATGAACTGTCAAATACACAGATTCCTTTTAAGCCGTACTGGACGAATGTGGAATTCTTTGTCTATTGAAATTTGGTGCAGTCTGTGAGTGTGTAATGGCCAACGGTATTTAATTCAGAACTAGTTAATTACATTTCTTGATGTGTAAACATGTAAGCGGCAGGGGTAAAATTGAAAATTGCATTACGCACGCCATTTTGTTTAAAATGGTTGTGGAATTTGATAAGGGATTTTTTACCTTTAAAAAATAACCCTTAACGACTTCACCAACGATTTTAAAAAAATGTACGAAGTAAATTCACGAACCATTAACGTAAGACCAAACCCGATTAGACTGCTATTACACCTTGTAATTTGAGTCTGCGATTTTTAAGTACGTGCTGAGATTAAAAGAAATCCACAAATGGTTTCTACTTCCTTGTGACGTTTGTTATTTTTCAGCGAACTCCCCTACGTTTAAATGGAGTAAGGACAGTAAAAATATTACTCCTCTCACTTGGGGGAAATTTTGTTAAAATCGCATTCGTGCTTTTAGCATTCTTGGAACCGAAAGGGCAACAAAAGAAAATCAAGGCATAAGATCGCAGACGTGTAAGAGCAGACTTACAGGATTCTTTTTTTGGTTGTTTCATCTTTCGTCTGTTTTCATAGATTGTGTGAGGGGTGTAGATATTTAGAGGGAAGGAAGTAATCAAAGAACAATTGAGAATTTCAAGTTTTTCTGATTGAAATTAGCATACTTCTCGTTGTTAGGCCGCGCATCCATTAGAAATATTTATTTCTGACATTTGCCGTGTTTTATTGGGAATCTATCCATAGTACCGTAAGTAATTCCCAAAAAACAAGCATCGACCGTTTTAAGTTTTGTAAAGATGGTAACCCTGCACAGCTATCACAACAGCAAAGAAAAACATGCCGACGACGGAGTTAGAATAAAATATTCCGGTGCAAACAAAATTAGCTCCGTTTATTACTGGGCAGGTTTGGTTAAAATTTTGTAACAAACAAATCTAATAACTTCAATGCTAAGCCCTTTAATTCTAGTAGAACCAAGTACGTAAAGAATAATATGGCCCGCAAATAAGTTTCAAAAGAATTTCACATTAGATTCAAGGTGTGCATTTTTATAATTAACACATAAATGATCTTAGATTTCAAGACATTCACTATAAACCAACAAGACAACCATAAAAAATTCCTGACCAATTATTCCGAATGACTTAGAACCAACCAATTAAAATTCTTTTGCAACTAACTACAACTAACAACTAAATTAAACAATTCTAACTGACACTTTTTTATAAGCAACAAACAAATTAAATAATAAAAAAAAATAGTATAAAATATATAAATCTGTTTATAAACAAAGTGTGGCATAAAACGCAATCTCTGGCTATTTATCACACAACTCACACTTCGCGTTGGTGGCGTCGTGCGTTGTCCTATCCCAGCGTGATGGCGCCTAAAGATCACGACAAGACAAACTGCGACGCAACGCAGCAGTAGTTGCGAGTCAAAACACCTCTTCTGCCACCATACCATAGGTACAGCAACTTGAACACAATTTTGGTCACAGCTCAATGGATGTCCCGTCATGAACATAAAAATTCAATTCGAATATGAAAAATTGCATAAAATTAACGCACATAGTGTTAACTCGCATATTGAACAAGTACCATTTACACACACAAGACACAACACATTTTATGTGTGACAACCAACATAGTGTTTTTTTTTTTGGTATGAATGGGACACAAAAATATAACACTCAGTCTAAAGCTAACCAGTCTTGAAAAATTTAAGTTTTGTCCATAAGTTCTCACTTTTGTTGTTTATAGGCAATATTCATGGTTGAGGTTATCCAGTTCAGTTGGATATCAACAAATTATATATTCGGTGGGTAATTTATTACAAATCAATTAAATTTAATAAATTAATTCCATTCCATGATTTTTTTAATTTATAATTTGAAAATAATAATAATTCGATCGGAACCGGAAACAAATTTAACGCAGTTGTTTCGGCGCGGCCGGCGCAGAGCGGCACGGTGATTAGTTTCATCTTGTATTAGAAAAGTTGTCAAAATATTGCTCGCAAGTGAGTCAACTTTTTAGGGGATTTTGAGTGTCAGATTAAAAAGTGAGAATAGAATAGGTGACGACCGCGACGAAGATATATTTACTGGCGCGATGCCTCATTAGTAAAGAAAAGATATAAAACTAGGTTTTTTTTTTATTTTTTAAGACAAGAATGCCTTGACAAAAACAACACAATTGGAATGTTTATAATCGTTACGTTGTAAGATTTGAGCGTATACCATTCGAAGTGACACTTTTTTATTATTTTAGCTGCTAGATAGAATGGAATGCATTCATTTTTAAGCTGCTAGTCACTGTACCGGATTTTTTGGAAAAACGTAGATATTACCACAGGCTTCAAGTACAAGTTTTTGGAAAGGGAGACATTATGGTTTTTGACATGGAAATTTAAATAAGTTGCATAACCACAAACTACAACTTCAAGAGAAAAACATTAGGTGTGTTCCAGTATTTCCTAAAGCTGCGAATATCTACAAATTTCCAAGAAAAATTTCCAAATCCTGTTTTCATAGTTTCTGACAGAAGAGAACGCTCACAAAATAGTAAAATATTTCTCCAGACTGGGAATTTTTGTCCAACAAATTTCGTTGTACAAAATTATGAATATTCTCAAAAGAAAGAAAAATCAATACAAATTTAGTGTGTCCTCGGACTATTAATTAATATTTCCAATAGAAAATCTGTCATCTTAAAAAACTTTTAGAAAAAAACTTTTCAGTTAACACTTTTGTTTTAACGTCTAAAAATTCTTCTCACCCCACTTTTGCGTAAATGAGAGTCTGAGCATTTTAAGGTACAAAATAAGGGAACACAGCTATTGAAATGAAGGTGATTTGGAAAAAAGAAAGAGTAAACTAGGCTTTCATATAAGGAATTCCATCAATTGACACACTGAACCAGTGCTGGGGGATCATGAAAAAAATCAATTTTCTTTTTGAAATTTTGACTTTAAAATGCGACAAAGCAAAATCAACTTATTTTGTGGGAATTTCTGCTTTCCTAAAAATTAATTTCAACAAAAATTCTACAAGTGATACAAGAGTGATATTAGTGACAAATAACCGGAAGAAAAATAGGTTGTATTTTGTTTGGCAAATTATTTCTATTTTAAATTTGAGTTACTTATACTTGCTGCTTCCATTATATAAATGGATAATAAATATTAGAAATATTTTTTGCTTTTTTTTCTGTGGCGAATAAAAATGGAAACAAGAAATGAATTGTGGGACGAAAAGGGATTTTTTTGATTTATAAATGTGATTTCTATTTGAAGTGTCCCCCAGCACTGCACTGGATCCCCCGAATTAAACTTGTCATACCGATTTTCATACCGTCGTCTTTCATATTTCAAGTGAAATTTGATGTCGGAAGAATATATCGTAACCAGAATATTGATATTATGTCAAACTGTCAAGTAGTCCTTAAAACAGTATATAAGCAACTGATCCCTATAAAAAAAAGATTGGGATAAGATAACGTGACTGTTAGCAGCTAACGCACTTAGATAATGAACATCTTCATTGTGATACCACATTATCTATCTAGAAACTTACTTCCCACTTGTTAACAAATTTGGAGTTTCTTATGTAGTCTGAGAGATTACTAATACCTAGATCGATAATATCATTGTAGTAGAATAATTCTTTCAGATGAATTTTTCGTCCTTGCGATAAAACAATTGCGCTGGTCCACAATCCCACATCAAACAGTCACTTGTGTTGGCAGTATATATAAATCCTTTTTTAGCCTTTCGAAGAATTCGGTGTATTCTACACCACCCTAGATGGAGCACCACGTAATCACATTTGAAATATAACGTGGACAGTTTGGCGGGGATTTCAAAGCTTTTGAACTCGCCTCTATAGATGATGTCATGGAGGGATTTCTTGTGTCTTTTTCATGATCTTGGCATAGTGGACTTTCCTTGACTAAAAAGACCCACTGATTGATGTCATATATTACCAGGCGATCAGATAATATGACAGATAAGATCTTATAGAGGATATTTAGGAGATTAATTCCTCTATAGTTGTCGCACTTGAGCGATCGGGTAAACGATGATGAGAGCCCATTCACCAGGCAAACAATCTTCTGGCCAAATTGTAGAAATGAGAATGAACATTCTTTCAGTAACTAGGATTTCTGTAAGGCCGTCTAGTGAAACCCAATGACATCTTGGCATCGTTGCAACTTATATTCGATTTTTGGTTATAATATGGAACTTGGCTTCTCGAGAGATTTCAGGAAAAACATTCAGTAAAGTTTGTAGCTATCTGTTGCGAGTGTAGTTTTTTGACGACATATTTTTTAACAGTACTTCTTCCTAGTTGACCTTTTTTGGATATTAGCATCCATATTTTGTGTTGATCTGGAGATCACAATATACCTTTAAGGTGTAATAGCTGTGTTATGCCTTACGGCGTTTCGTTCCGGGGTAAATTTAATTAGCCTAAGTCTTAGGTGATTGTCTCAAATATATTTTCTAATGTTTTTTTTTAAATACCGGAACTTGCCATACAATTTATCTGCCATTTTTATTATCTCGAAAACGGCTATAACGAATTTAATTTTCTTTAAATCTTTGCATTACTGTTGGTATTCTACATTTTGTTCTGATTTGTTTTTAAATATTTTATCTTATTAACGCGCATACAACAATTTTTTTAATTTAGAACTTTCTCAAAAAAATGCTTGACGGATTTCGAATAAAATTTTTATAAAGGAGGTCATTTGAATTCTAAATAATACTGCATACGAAGATTTTCAATAAATAATTTTTTGGATTTTTGAAAAATATTTTTTTTTTTTTATAAATTCATTATTTTGAAAACGGGGGCTACTTTTTTTTGAAATTATATTTTTAAATTTATTTTTAAAAAATACTTAAAATTGTCATACCAATATTTTTTTTAGAGAAAAATTAAAGAATTTTTATTTATAAAAAATTAAAAATATATTTAGGCATTTACTAAGAATCGTGTGCATCCTATGTGGTCGAACATAAGAACAAGTACACGTGTGATCCAGTTGTGCATTTTATTTTAAATAACGGTAATTCCTGTTGTACCGTTTTTTCGAAGAAAATTAAATATTCTTTGACTATTCAAAGGAATTATATGATAGGCAACATTTTTAGTAATACAAAACCTAAAAAAAATGGCGGTGTTGCGACTGTTGTAAAAATACTAGGTCTTTAGCGAATGCATATAACCCGCCATGTATTATGTACAGTACATGTAAATCGCAAATAAAAATTCTTTCTATATTTATTATTTTTTTGCAAATGATTAATTACCAACGCTATCAAATAAATCACAAGATGTTGGCCTTTGATGCCTCATTTTACATAAATCCTCCTTTTTTGTTTGTAGGTTCCAGTATTTAACCAAAATCCACTGCACCTTAACCCCCATCAATATTAACTTCAATGCTAAGCCATGATCTTAATAGTACGACATTTAAAGCTCTAAAAATAAAATTCAAAAAGTGCCTTCAACCAAAAGTCGTGTCCAAAGCATATATCACTAAAGTACACCATTTAGCACGACACAGAATGAATAATTTGCATTTACCTGCAACACTCCAAAAGCCATTAATCCTCGTATCAGGAAATTGCAATGACTGTGTAGTAATGGTAGGCTGGCGGTGGCAGCGGCGCAGAGGTGACAAACAGTGATTTTGTAGCCTCAAGCCCAGCTGCTGCTGGTTTTAGTTTATTTTTTTTCTGATTCTACCTTAAGACTTGTGCAAATGCAATAAGTGTCAATTAAATCAATAAAATCATAAAATTATCTCAATTTGTTCTAAAAGTGCAAAGAATCAAAAGAAAAAAATAACTAATAAAATCACAGAAAAAATAATGCACTTTGGTCGTAAATCTTCTTGAGACTCATGTTTCTGCAGCAGCTGCATGCATAGTTGTAGTTTTCGATCGTCCATTGGAGACCTACCTCCGTAATTTTTTGTTTTATTTGAAAATTCATTACATTAACTAAGCACCGCATGTTCTAGTTAATTGTTCGCTATTACCAAACGTTTACCTGAGCCCAGATAAGAGAACACACATGACTTAACACAGAACATGTATCTAATAAATTTGCATCACTTCGAACAAAAGCCACCTTGAGATTTGTTGGTTTGGGCAACATACATCAGTATTAGATTCTAAGCTACTTTGGGGGAGCTTTATTTAAGAGTTGCACGATCATGTAGCAGAAGCTTATATAATTGAAGGTTCTTAGTGCAATGAGTTTTGAGAAGCAATTGCGAAATATTAATTTGAGGAATCGTTTTGTGACGATAGCGAGTTATGTAGCATGTATGGGTACTCAGTTTTGTTCTTTGAAATTTTGAGCTTAAGAATTTTGAAAAAAAAAAAAAATTTTCCTTCGAGTTTAGAGAAAAAATCGCATGTAGTTCTGATTTCATTACAAAATTCTGCACGAGTGAGTCGCACGAACTTTTATTTAGGTTTTAGCCCTTGAAAACAATGGAGTGTCGTTGTACATAGCTTAAAGAATTGCTCCAGCACAAGCTGTCATTAAACATAATCTCTGATGTATCATTAGACTTCCGCAATTGTTTAGAGTGGCAAGGGCTGCAAAAAAATGATTATTTTGGCATGAAATATTGATGCGTTTTCGACTTTTTTTCATAATTTATTAAATGCGTCGAACGCCGCCCCTATCCAGAGAAGTATAGAACAATCTTACATAAATGTCAAAATGTAAGTTGAAGTTAACTAAACTTTTGCCACATCTTCACATTGTAGAGATAATAGAGAGAAATACTATCGTATATTTCAACTTCACAGCTTTACTATTATGCTGGGCCAGTACAGTTCATGGACTATAATTTCCCTAAATTACAGTCTGATATATCAGTCGTCACTAAATTACGGTCTGATATTGTAGACGTCACTTAAGTATAGTATGAGAAACAAACGTCACTAAATTACAATATCTAATAGCAGGCGCTGTAATTATACTCAAAGATAGTAAATGTCGCATCCTGTTTGGTCTCGCGTGATATTAAATTTTATTACAATCCGTCCAAAGTTATTAAAATTACAGAAGTTAATAAAGTGACTTACTCGTAAAAAACCAAGACATCCCATTCCATAAACCAATAAATTATTATTCAAACTGTCCGAAAACGACACCATCATTGAACAATTTACAAAACAACAGTACAATTTACCTTGAAAACATCCCAACTCAAAATATAAATAATTGCCTGCCAATAACTTTCAAGATGCGCCACTATAAATTAAAACAAAAAGGGCCATCAGAAAGAAATACTATACAACAATAAAAATATCAATAACACCAAAGGTCAAGCCCAGAACCTAAACTAATCCCAGTCCATACGAACAATATAATGTAAATGCCGAAAAAAAAATCACGAATATCGAGAGCTTATAATCAACATGAGCCATAACATTAATTGCCCCTCCAATGTGAATTAAATTAAATCTTATCGTAAAGCTATGCCGATGATTTATATTGTTACCTCAATTAAAAAAAAAAAAAACAACAACGTGAAGTACTGCCTTACAATTAAATTCATTACACAACAATCTTCCTTGACAACGCAGTGCGGTGCTGCGGCGGTGTGGTGTGAGGCAATCGTGTCAAATACACCAGGTGTTGGAAATAAATTCCATCACCTTTGTTAAGTGCAAGTAATTTACATGGTATTCGAGTTTTGTTTATAAATCAAGATGTGATTAAATAAATGAACTAGTATAGGTTAATATACATTGTTGTTGAAGTGAAATATTTTTTTGTCAGAAAAGACCTTTATTTAATTAAAATCTGTCATGTGAGGCTTTTATGTTTATATGTAGACAAAAAACCCTAAAAAGAAATTTAAAAAAGTTTAGTTTCAGAATAAAATTCAAAATCTTAATAAAGTTGATTTTTCAAACGGTTAATAGAAGTGCCAAAATAATATGGTATATTTTTAATACGCTATTTTTGTTTATATCGATTTTTTCATGACTTTATGTCTTAGAACTTTTAAATTAATAGTATACATTTAAAAATCGAGTTTTTAGATCAGCTCTTTTGTTTTTCCGAATAGTTGAATACAATCCACATCAGTTTTGTTCTATTCCCAAGGAGGCAGATTTTCTTCCAATAAATTCAACGGAATACTTTTAAAATGAAATTGATTTTCCTCTATAACTATTTGAAATTTTATAATAAACAAAAAAAAATACGCACGGAAATAAATTAAATTGTCTTTCAAAGTCTAAATAGACTTTCTGCACGCCAATTCTTTCCGTTAAACATTTTTTTTTCTAATAAATATAAATAACATAAATTTATTAGAACACATAATTTATTAATTTATTTTTCGATTGGTTTTTCCCAGGCAACCATTATTATTTCAAGTTGCACTTCATTTAGGAGACAAACTATTGAGTAGGAAGACAAGTTTATCACAGGGAAACAGAGCTCAACACTTTGGTTTCCCAAAGGGTACAAATGTTATGATTCATGCAGCTTACTGCAAAGCCCCTCGAAATCAATTAATTTCCCAAAGGCTGTAAATACTCCCATATAACCCATATGCCTCTCTGCGATTACCTTTCATATTTATCTATAACTCTATTTGTAGTAACATGCATATATACCTATTATTGTGTTATAAATATAACTCAATTGGTTAGGTCAATCATAATTTAGGTTTAACGAGCTCAAATGTTGGTTGACAATTCAAATATATGCCATACATAACATTTGTTTTACGTAAGCCTTCAGCATAAACTTCACCACTACAGCGCGGGCCGCACCGGTAGCTTAGCTGTGAATCAAAAGTGCAGTATAATAATTATTTTGGCTCAAAGACCTCATAAAAAAAATATAATAAACAACAAAACCTAAGTCAATTGGTGCGGTCTACATTTATACGAACGAGTACACTGCCGGGCAGTTGGACAATTATTGTATGTTGCGGCGGCGGTTTTAGTTGGTAAGTATACCTACTTACAGTGCATTGTGTAAGTTGTTGCACATTCATCGAATGTAACCACAAATAAATTGTTTAACTGTTCAAATTGTAATTTATTTATTGTAAATTTTTTTTCTTGTTGCACTTTATCATTGTTAGTGTAGAGTCGATGTTATAAGACGCGGCGCAGCAGTAATAAGCGGCATGCGGTGCATTGTGATGTCGTGCCAAATATTTCACTTTTCTGGCTTGTTAAATGGGATTTGGGGCCATTTGGGCTAAGAGGATTATGTAGTTATGGCAGATATAGATTGTTGTTAATGTGACCTTTAGTATAGTGTGTCTCATTTTAAGTCCATAACACGTTTTGATATTGTATGAGTTTTTTTTTGTTTTAATGTCATGCTGCAAATTATAAATAAAATAATATGCCCTCTGTCCCATGAACTTACACTTTTGGTTCCATTTTCTCACAAACGTCAAAACCATACTGGAACATATGGGATCAAATGGACCACTAAGCACCCATATTCTGCATGAGAGTTTTCACAGCATGGTTATCTGACGCAGAGTTGACATAAACTTATCACTAATGGTGTGGGTTTTTTTAATTATAAAACTATAGCAACAAGAGGCAACCAATCATGTTCCTCCAGCGTCAACATAACCCGATGCAATACCTCAAATTCAGACTAATCTGTGCCCAAGGCAATTCGAAGCAAACAATTTTCATTTGGCTCTTCAATTGTTATACCACCTGGATCTTGAAAGACTGCATATCAATATTTTTGGATAATTAATTTTTTATAAATTAGACTGGTGCAAAACTAGATCTATTTTTAAGATAGATTGAAATTAGTAAGCATTTCATCAAAATCGTAAGACACATTTTGGAACAAGATTTAATATTGTGCAAGTGCTCTATAAATTTGGCGCACAGAACCATCATTTGTTGTTACAGCGGGTATTTTGTCAGAATATAACTTGCAAAAAATACCAAAATGACAGCTTACAATCTGACAATTAATTTGACAGAAATAAATGTCTAAAATTAGTGGGTAAAAACGAGCAAAAAAACTGCATAAAAATACCTTCTATTTGTTGTGAATGTCACAAAGATATTAATTTCTCAAAAACTGACAACAAATTATTATTAAAATTCTTCACAAATTAACAATGAAATATTTTAGAATTTTATTATAACTTAAGTATGTAAAATTTGTTCATTAAACCAGAATGAAAAACAAAAATTAAAATTAATAAATTTAAGTCTGACAATTTACGCAATTATAAAATAGATATAAGGGTATTAATTTAAACAAGCTAATTTTGTTATTAAAACATGTATACATAAATGTGCATTCAACCGGTCTATGATTGAAGGCTTAGGTATGTGCGTCAAAACAAAACAATTTGTTATAGAACAAATAAGCATTTTGTATATCCAGTTAGCTAAACAACATCAAACTATTTGCTGATAAGTTTTAAGCCCACATGATGCAGATAAAAAACATCAAAGTTAAATAATTAAAATCATGCATTTATTAGCATAGTTTTCAGGTTTAAAAATTATAATCGTATTTCTGATTTGCTAAAAATACTCCATGAACAACTATGATTAAGTTTATTGTTTAGAAAATATCTATCCCTAGTTGTGAAATAAATTTCGAACAAGAACTAACGAACTTTTTTAAGGTATACTATTTTTGTGACGGTGACGTGAAGTGACGCACGACCATAAATAGTACCAAATTTTATATTTAGTTTAGTTTTATTTTATTTAAAAATTTAAAATTTATTACAATTCGTTTTTCAATTCCTTTAATATTATGTAAGTGCACCTCATACATATCGGAGCGGCAAGGGGGGTAAATTCTGCTTTAACGACAGAATACTGCATTGAATTTTTTAACAATAAAATTCTACAATCAAATATGAAAAGCGGAGAGTACTATCGTCAGCAAAACAATTTAGTGGCCTTCTATAATAAGAGATCATTAATTAAAATGAGAAAAAAATAGGAGACACAACGAAGCCACGGGGCTGATCAGTATTTATTTTGTGAATACCAGACTTGAAAGCATCCAACTCCACTTGTATTGTGCCACCCGAAAAGTAATTTCTAATCATCGATACAAAATGCATGAATTATTGATAAGGTAAATTGATTTTAAATATTAAGCGGTATTATCTTACATTTTCCAAAACGATGTTAAGATTTGTGCCACAGTTCAGTGAGATTTATCACTCTATTAACATTTCAGCTTCTATAACTTATAACTAAGCTTATAACTAGTTGGAATCAGATCACCAGTATGCATACTGCCGATCATTGAGGATATTTCGTCTTTCTAAATTTTTCTTAAGCTGATAAATAATCGGGAGTTTCCACGATAATGGAAAGAAGGGACGTTAGTGCAATTGGACGCTAGTTAGAGGGTGAAGAAGATTCGTGCTTTTAGAGACAGGCTGGACAAATGCTGTTATCTACACACTCGTAAAGAGACCAGTAGAGTAGAACATATGAAAAACCTTACGCAGTGGTTTTGCCAACTTTGAAGAGCATTTTTATATGATGGGTAGGAAAGCTGTCCGGGCTAGCTGTTAAAATTTTCAAAAATCTCATTTCGTACATTACTTATAGCCTGAGAGTCTTGAATCGTTGGGGTCATAAAGACAAACTTCCAAACAACAAGACCTTTATTTTAGCCATTTTGATCTCGTCCCAGTCGTATTCAACAGAATTCACTGGAACAAGTCTCCAGCAGTTGAGTAGTTATGCAAGGTATAACCATTTATTAAAGCTCTATTCAACGTTGCATAAATTCGTATTCATAAAAAACAATTTTAGTTACAATGCTCTTGTGTTAAAGAAAGTACCAAAAAGAAAAATCTATTACTTTCAGGTATCTTATTTATCCAACATTTAAACGCGTTTAGTTAAAAATTGCTCTATTCAACGTTACATAACTTTTATGAATGGCATTTCCGGATTTAGAAGTATTCCAACTCTACGCATTCTCTAGAAATGCGTTTATGAATAAGATTTGATTCAAATTTGTAGTTTGATATGTATGCAAATGAATAGCACACATAAGCAACATTACATTATATGTATCCTGTTTTTTGTAAGCAATAATCTAATTTGGCAATGCTGAATCATAAAATGCATCTGCAAAAACGGGAAACAATAAAAACAAAATAATACCAAGTCGTTCAATTGATTTGCGAAAAATTGCGACAGCAAACCAGTTCACATAGAGTTTGGTTTGGTATTCAGCCGCGCACCACAGCAATACATATAGCAACTCTTCGTCGTTATATTCGACGTCGACGTCAATGAAGTTCGCTAAGCAAAAAAGCGGATAGTTCAAGGCTTTCCTCAGTCAGTCACTCTTGTGTATGTGCCTATAGTCTTGCAGTTTTTCTGATGCTATTGTTGTTATTTTTCATCTTGTTGTTGTTCTTATTGTTTTTTTTTTTTGTTATTATGCTGGCCTTGCCGTTTGTTGTGTGAAGTGATGTGAATTTATTGGCTTCTCAGCCTAAAACCCGCACCACCACCCCACTTATCTTGTTACTATTCTATTATAGTAACATACTCCTGGCGTCATCGTCGACGTATATTGCCTTATTTCTTGGTTTCTTCCGTTTGGCGTGTTTAACAATCACGCCGCTTTGCTATTGTATCTGAACTAATGATTTAATTAACGTGTTTGCATAAGTAAGCGTTAAGGTGGTTAAAGAGCTAATGGAAAGACAATAGAATTCAGTAGGCTGGAAATGTCTGTCAAATTTGAAGCTTTAGGCGGTAAATTTGTCTGATACCGCACCAGATGTGGTAAAAGGTAAACACAAGAAACGTGTCGTCAGTCATCGGAGGCTTTCGTGAAAGAGTGTGGTAATATATAAGTTAATTGATTATTATGAGTCACATAATTTGTGTTTGCTTGCGACTTTTAGACGTCAGCGTCACATTCGGGAATACATCATCTTGACTTGCTGATAATGCTAGCGGATAGTCTTCACGTGTGGTATTGCAATGACGAAGAAATACGAAATGATTCATTATCTATGTTTGTGGAGTTTAGCTTCAAAATGTTTCGGTAACTACATTGGGTTTTTAACCGGAGGGTACTATATTCTGAAAAGTTTTCTTTAAATTATATTTTTTTTTGTATTAATTAGAAAACAACACCGAAAAAAGTTCAATGAACTATTAGGCCCAGAGGTTTTGTTATAATGTGCAAGTCATATTCTACGCATTAACAGCTTTTCAAGAAAAATAAGGTTTTACTTCTCCAAGAAACAACCAACCTATATCTTCGCCTCATCAATCGACAACAATGTAGCTCGAATACAGAACCTTGCAGCGAAGGGAACTTTATCAACCAAATTAAAAACAGGCGATTATGGAAAAATAATTGAAAGTCATCGACGCTGGATTTTTTCCTAGTTTGCTCTTCTAATAATATGTGCCTGATACTTCCGGAAATAAGAAATTTTAACTGAACAATTTAGTGTGCAGTGACTCGGACCATGAAACTGTTCAACTGTCGATTAATTTCAACCAATAGTACTCTATTAATAAAAACACCAGAGAACCTCATCAACTGCAGAACAACATAACTCTTCCGCCTTCAAACAGGAATCTGCTGGATAAAGAAATCGGCAGCAAAACTTTCTATATCTTAAGCACTGGACAAAACAAAACTTTATGAAATGTCGAGGGATTATATACAAGCTATATGCACACAGGCAGCACCTAAGGGGAGAGACTCTAAAAGGACCCAGAAAATGGAACTAAATATCATCAACAGCAACTAGCCACTAGCAAATAGATTGGAATACATTACAGCAAGTAAACTAACAATATCCAGTTCCAGAAAGGACTCCAAGGGATTAAGCCATGCCCTGATGCCTTCAAGAAAATCAATAGGATAATTGGGAAAACAGTCACAAACATCGGAAACCATAGACAACAGCAACAACCTCAACCAGTAAATAGTTAAAGCATTCGCCAATTACTTCGAAGGCAACGTCAAGCCGAACAAATGTAAATTAAAATTGAACAGAATTAGATCCATAATTACATCTATGACCACAACCCCTACCAATTCAATACAAGAACCTGCTCTATGCAAATGATCCGCTTATACCTACACCTCTTCAATGTCACTACTAGTTGCAGTTCAAGAAGTAGAGACCCACATCAACAGACTATTGCAACTCTAAAAAAAAAAAAGTGGGAAACCCGAATCAACACGCTCAAATAAGAACTTGTCTGCTTCAGAAGACCTTCAACTGGTTTTGTACATCTCTTGCTTCACATAACCCAATAGAAAATATCTGGCGCAGTCAGGTCAGCTGGCATTGAAGGCCAGAAGAAAGTGGATTTTCTAGTTATTAATTTGTTTCGGAATTTTCGTTGCAGGTTCTCCATAACCGGTCTGGATGTATGTGCCGTTGCTCCATCTTTCGGAACCAAATTCTGCTGAAAGTGTTACGTCTTCGGCGCAGTTTTGAGTACAAAAAAGCTCCCCAATGACAATTTGTGTTACACCGTTTTCTTCAAAGAAATATAGCCCAACAATGCCGCTTGGTGGAACTGCACACCGTACACCGCACAGTGAGTCGTCCTCGCTGGGGTGCAGTTTTGGCTCATATAGATCATTTCTGGATTAAAGTCACTCCATTAACGGCCGGCGATTTTGTTTGTTTAAGCAATTTAGCAAGTTTGTTGTCTTTTTCGGTAATTTTTTTGCAACAATCCAGGCGAAAAGGAAAATCCAGAGGGTTAAATTTCTGTTGATTTGAAACATTTGTATGGAAGCAATTTTAAGTCATTATGAATTATCCATTGTAATGGCCATCTGGTAAATATCCATTTGCGTGGATAAGTTTCGAGGCAAAACGCTTGAATTTGCCTGTATTGACCAGGCTACAATCGCGATTGTGGCCTGAACACCAACATTGGAATCTAGATGGTTCGGTCTTGGTGCGATACTTCCAGACCCGGCAAACATATTAACCAGTCTCATGATGATCCACTTAGTCGGGAGAGTGGCTCCAAGATCGCTGCTCGGTTCTTTTGTTTTAATAGAAGCAAAACTCGTAACTCAATTGTTATTTCGCATTTCTTATGTTTTTTTTTGTAGCTTAGATTTATTAAAAAAATAAGTAAATAATATTAATTTTTTTATAATATAATTAAACAAATCATAATTGGCTCCAAGAGGCTACCTCAATGTAATAACCATAACCCTGTACAAAAAAAGCACATTACCATAAAATTCTATAAAGAATTTTAACATTTGTATTGGATTACTAATAAATTGTCCTTCATAGTGACGAGTTTTGAGTTAAAGTGTAGGTATATAATGTTCTAGCTGCTCACCACTCTGCAGCCAGCCATGAAGGTTGCCCTCGTAGAGTATTGCTAGTTGTGTTTGCGTTCGCGTTTGCATTGTCATCGGGTCTTCATTTATTTTGTATTCAATTTTTATTCCACTACCGTGTGTTACCCCTAATAATAGCAATAATAATAATAAGCAGCAAGCTATTAACAATCATTCCACCTTCAATTAAATACCATTTATTAGCCGCCATCTTTTGTAAAGTGAGAGATATACTATTGCGCTTGCGCTTCTAACACGCTCAACACGCGGTCGGTCGCCGCACAGGGCTGTGATTAAGTTTCTACATTTATTTATTTCTGTGAGGTTTTCACATACCTATATGGCTAGCGCTCTATGCTCGATTGAAAGGAAAAACAAAGGAAAACTGCTTCCCGAGTCACATTGAACATTCAAAAGCTTCCGGCTATGAACGAGAAACGAAACGACGCGAAACGAACGTGCAATCAAGCTGTGTGACTCTATATCCATATAAGTTTGTTGCAAGAACACTTTTTTCGTTTGCGCGACAGAGCAGCTATTACTAACAGCAATTAGTATTCTAGACATTTCAAGGCCTCGCTAGTACAGTTTAACGTGTTTTTTTTCTCATTCGATTTCCCTTTCAGAAGTCGGCAATCAGCTTTAACTTTTTATTATTAATGTTGCTGTTGGTGTTGGTATCTGGGAGAACTTTTAACACATGCAATGCACTTTATATAAATTAATATGTGATTCGCTGTGCATTGAGAGTGCTATAGTTCAGGAATTGATATTGAATTTGAAAATGCAATGAAATCGAATACTGTCATGCCAAAACCGCCAGCAGCTGCACTATTGAGGTGCTTTGCTTATGTAAGTGGATTTTTATTTGCGTCTGTTCAACATGAAAAAAAGCACATAACAAAGAACGGAACTCAAATTAACTGGATCGCAAATGCAAGGAAATTGGTTTTTAATGAGGACATAACCAGAAGCGACGTTCAGTGGCTGTCAGTGGGGTGAGGGTGCGTGGCTCACTTGCATAATATTTACTCCGCACTTCGCCTATTGATAAATAAGTGATTGAATTGGAATAGACAAGACACACAATCCACTTGTAAGACAAAGCTGTTGGCAACAATGACATAAGCTATCAATCATTTTGTGATTAATTTTGATTAACACTGACTGACAGAGACAAACAGAGCGAGGTTCTTTAAAACAAATAAAGCTATGATAGGCTGGGTGTGTGGGATGTAATTGGGTGGCTTGTGTTATGTTTATTTTCATATTGTTTCTGAGTCTCAATTCAATTGCATTTAATTGACTCCTTTCTTGAGAGTTGTGCAGTCAATCAGACTTTAAAGTTTTAAGCTTTAATCAAGTCAAAATTGGAGAAACCCTGCAGACAACAATAATGCTTCTAAGTTCCATTCTTTTAAAATTCTGTTAAGAGACAAAACTAGTACAAACAATTATATAATATTTAACCAGAAAACTATTGTAATTGTTTAAAAATTACATTGAAATAGGATCAATCGATCTGGAACAAAAATGGGCATTATCAACTATGGTTTAGCAAAATAATACAGTTTTTGGCCTAAACATTTTGTATAAAATTTTTGTGTGAATCTTACGCTTTTATAACAAAACTGACCCCTGATTTATAAATAATTTAAGTTTTATCTGACCAATTTCAATAAATAGAGTTAATTTTTGGTGGTTATTTGTTAGAAATACTCCAACTACCAAAGTTTGAAGCAAATCGACCTTATCTTTTGGAATGTAGATGTGCAGACAAACAGAAATGCAATAACCACTTTTTACTTGCGATGATACAGCGTTGTCTAAAAGTATTAGACACCTTCTATTTTTCGCTCTATTTTCTTAGATACTCTATTTTTCGATTTGTGTTGTTCAAAATGCTTTAGATCGTTTTCAGAAATCTGGTTCACACTTTAATCAAAAAAAAACTGGACGGACTAAAAACTAACCACAAGAAGGAAGATCGGTTTTTCATAAGAGAAATCATAAAAATAAATGACGTAATCGAAATTGGAAAAAATCTCATCTAGAGCAATTGCAGAACATTCACAAAAGGTGGACTAATAGGTTTCTCGGCGAGGAAAAATCATGGCTCTCCGAAAAAAAAACATCGCCTAGAATTGGAAAAAAACTAACAAATATTTTACTGATTAAAAATTAAATCAACAGTTGTTTAAATTTACTAGATGTTTTTTTGAGCTTTTAAAACATTTTATTTACAGCTGTTTGATAATCCAAGTTTCATCTTTGTTGGGCGAAGAGCAGTTATGAAGAATACAACCCAGAAAAGTTTCAACTTTTACATACGGAGGAGGAAGTGTTATGATCTGGTGTGGAAGGAGTGTGGAAAATGATCATTTCCGAGAGTCGAATGGTCTCAAAAAGTACATAAGGGTGATGTAAGACAATTGTTTATCTTTTATTTCAGGAAGATAATGCAATTTGTCACAAGTCAAGCCTTTCAATTCATTGCTTTGTGGAAGATAACATTGAGCTGGCTTCCGTGGCTTGTGCAGCACCAGATTTCAATAGAGCATGTATAAGGAATTTTAAAACGAAACCTCCGAAAGTATCGGACAATATCCAAAGAAATGTACAAAAATGGATTGAAGCAAGAATGGATGAAAATAAATTCAGACGAATGCCATAAGCATGTAAGACGTCTGGTATAAAAATTTTGATCGAAATCCATTAACGACTCAATGCAGAATGAGAAAGTCGAAAATCAAAAAAATAGTTCTACTGTACGTGTCATACAATCTACTCTTTGTAGCAAAAACGTAAATCTAAATTATCTCGAAAATGGCTTTAAAGATTTTAATAAACAAAATTCGGTTCACTATTGTATTTATAGTCTACGTTTTGGTTAAAAGAAAATGTACCTACACAAAATGTTATTAACGGTACCTGCCATAGAACCAGGGGCCCCAGCACGTAACTTGATACAATCGAGTTTTGTTGATATGTACAATCGAGAATTGTTTTATGTTTCATTTGAGTGTCCTCGATTGTATCGCTAGAGGACACTCGATTGAACCAAGATATGTGCTTCCAATTCTCGATTGTATCAAGTTACGTGGTGGCGCCCCGGTTGTTGATTTACGACTTTCTTATATATAAAAAATTTTAAAAATTTTTCAAATTGACTTACCATTTTTTTTTTTTTTTTAGAAAAAATTAAGCGTAATGAGAACATCTTCGCTTTTGAATAGTCCCCGCAAAATCCTTTCGTGGATTTAATATCCTCCACAGTCAAACTAGAATGGGAGGCAGCACTTGACGAAAATCGCCTGAAAGCTAAATTATTGCAACATCGTTTAGCATTTCTCAAAACTTTCAACGTGCGAATCTGGAATCTGGTATTCCAATTCGCTTTTCTGGGCAATTCCATTGTGCTCTTGTCCTCGATTATTGCTGCATCCCAATAATTTCGCCATCGCAGTACCAGAGCGATGATGAATTTATCTTTGGATCTGCATTAATGACGACATAAAATGAAAACATTAAAATCTATTCACAATATTCACACAATGAATAATTTATTTAAATGAATTTACCTTGAATGTGGGTTTGTATGGGCGATTGTCCTGAATAACTTCTGTTCCGCAAGACGCCAATTGAAATCAACCGTTATAATGAGGAGCTCTCATCAAAAATTGTAATAGCTTAAATCTATCAGGTAATAGCGGCCATTTTACTTTGCCACCAAAATGAGCTGTATTCAATTTTGCATTTGAATGCGACTAGCTGAAATTCTACTTTAACAGCGTTTCTCCTCTTTGTCGGTTTTCATTTATTTGAACGCTCTGCTGATTCTGATTGCTTTTGTTATACCGTTCTCGAGTTCGATTGAACGGAAGCTCGTTGTTATTTGGATAATCTTTCTCAAAGTTGTGAACACAGATAAGTTATACCAAGATCGGAAACTTTACACGACCAGTCACCTCAGCATACGTTGTGCCATCCGACTGCGATTTGAAAATTCTGAACTCACTGTAGCGGTTTGGTCACTAAAAAAAATGTAAGAAGACATGAATTGAGTTTCTAATTTTATCGGAACGAAATCAAAAGCAGCTACATATATGCCATTTTCATTTGGCAGTCGGTCTTTGGAACACTTCCGAAAGTGGTCATTTAAAAAAAAATGACAGTTCTGATTCTGAAATTTGCTTCTGGATTTAAAACGGAATCGACTCACACATTCATTCAATATTTAATTTTTGATCGTTTTCATTGTTATACAATCACACCAAACTTCAGAATAAAAAAACTTTTTAGTTGGGATAGGTACCTATTCCGGATTGCCAAATAAAAACGCTATTATATTATTATACCTTACTTTTTTCACAATGCAATTTTTCGAGACAGAAATTAAACAGAATTCATAAAATTCACAATGAATGTCACATGATAAACTTTGAAATATTCATTCTCTAATAAACACAATAAAAAATGTTTGTTTTATCTGACCGCACGTCATAGTAAGGCCAATTCGATTCAAAAGACCAAAAACAAAAATGTGAAAATTCAATGTGTAGTTTTATCTGTTTTTGATATTTTGTAAACACTCTGGAACTGGACCTTACTGGAAATTTTTCGTTTTACCGTTATACTATTGTAGTTTTCTATTTTGGCCAATACGGATTTTGATCAGGGATTGGGGATTTTCCTTGGCAAATAGATTTAAACAAAACCGTTTGACGTTTCAGCATATTTACCTTTATGTTGGTGTATGTACAAGTGCGTGTTTCTTTTTTTGTATTTTGATCAAGGATAAAAAAAATCGATAATTGTGGTAGAATAGAATGCGGAAACTGCTCCGAGATTAAAAAGTCGCTGAGGGATCGATTATGTTGGTAGAATAATAATCTCAAATATTGTTTTCATCGCAAAAGATTAAACGAATGAATTTTGACTTTGACAGCACCATTCAAAATGCAAATGGAGTTTCTTTTTCTTCTATGATGTAGAAGTGAGAGAAACAGCTTCATCATGTCAAACGAAGCGACATGTTAACTTTCCATATGAATGTGTCCATTTTAATGAAAATTTTTATTTCAGATAAATTTTTATTTCAGATAAAAGATTATATGATAAATCGAAAAATTTATATAAGAAATTTAGGCAAAATGTTAAATCTCATTTAAGTTAGTATTTTATTTAGTAATATAAATGTATCCACGTGGGCACTCATAAACACTAGTACGAGCATTAGGAAAATTTAAGGTGTCGGTGCACATTGATGGTGGATGACACAGAGAAATGGATAAAGTATTCCACATTCGTGTAGTTCGGTTGAAGAACGAATATCTGTATTTGGGCTCGAGTGTAAACTGATTTGCATTCCTTGAAGAGCTAATATTACAGTTGCATTGTTTGAGGGGAGAAATGTAACTGGCTATATTTCATAGCGACACAAATAAACATATCAAACTCTCAATCGAACAAAACTAAACAATGCCAAAACAATTCCCAAATGGCATTTATGGTTTACATTGCAGTTACATTGTATGCTTCTACCAGCAATCATTTGTATTTAAATTCGAAGGTGATGCTGTGATGCATGCAAATGACAAGCATTGAAGCGTGAAAAACATATTCCAATCCAAAGAAGAGAATTTCAAAGCCTACTGAATTTACCCGTATTTATTGTGTTTATCTAAATTGGATAATACAACTTCACGATTAAAACTAACGAACCACCCAGCGCACATAATTGTTTTCCATGTCGAGGTTGTTGTTTTTTGTGTTTTTTTCTTGTTGTTTTTATTTAAGCAGTGAAAACCTTTGAAAAAAAAAGTCAAATCTAACTTTATAGCTGGTAAAATTGATTATAAATTAATTGCAGTTGTACTTTTGAGCTATTATCGAATAATTATTATTTATTAATTCACTAAAATAAGACACAAAAAGCGAACCTTCGTAAAAATTGACCCAGCTAGACATTATGTAGGTATAATGTGGAAACCAAGGTTTTTAAGTGCTTAATTGGCAGCAATTATTCGAAGAAAAGAATACAAGAATATTGTATGTCAATTAGTACCTTAGCGACATAAAGTAATTACAATATTAATGATATTGTTTGCTAATTGACATGGAACGCATTTTTTTGTTGGACATACAACAACCTAGGGTTGAACCAAGTTTTCTTGACAACTCCAAGAGTTGATAAAAAAAAACTCGGAACCCAAGGGATGTGAATCGTTTTGTTGACTTTCAAAGCAAGATAATTAAAATTTGTAGGGGTCTACTATTCCGCAAGGATTCTTTTTTTGACAAATAACGTCTACACTTGATGAATAATTTTTTTATACGGAAAATCATTGAACGGAATTGGTTGGGAATTCAGGTTTTGCTGAATTGGTTCGTAATTCAGGTTCAACGAACAAACTTAATGAATTGTGACATAAGCTGTGATCACTGAAGAAAAGATTGGTACAGAGCAACACAGGTCAGGACAGAACACAGTAGAACAAGTCATTGAACAACGCTATTTAAAAATGTTCAATTTTCTACATTTCAGCTCATTGACGTATGATGGATTTTCCATATCATCCCACCGGAAGTACTAAATTTAGAAATTGAACATAGACAAACACGTCCGTTTCCCAAATTCTAACAGACAGCTATTTTCATTTGTGAATTAAAAATTTGTATTTAAATCAAAAATGTGGCTACATTGCAACAATTGCGGTATTGGAAAAACAGCAAGCAACACAGTGAAGTTTTTTGTTGGATTATGCACCCATGTGCTATGCGAAAAATGCAAAATTTCAAAAAAATGTCCCATCCATAAGTGTCCATTCACTGCCATCGAAATAAAAAACTCAATGCCACCCAAAATGCGCATGTACTTCGAAGATCCTAATAAATTACTTGCAACTTGGCAAAAATGCATACGATTCCAATGTGAACAGCGTACTTTATTGGAGTCGTTTCAATGGAATTCTCGGCATGCACGAAAATTTAAAGAAGAAATAACTGTACTTCAAAGATACAAAGCCACTGCCATTAAAGGCATCGAGAAAAACTCAAAACGCATCAACAAAATGAAAGCCTACCTTATGAACCTGGCCCAGAAGCACCAGTCGAAGCAGATTGCTCAATCGCGTACAATAAGCACAACATCATCATCATCGACTTCAGCACTGAGTATAAACGCTTCAAATGATCTCGGAGAATCAGGTGGTAGGAAAGACTTTGTAACGTTTTATCATATAATTGCTTATTAAAGGTATTTCTTTCTTTTCTATAGTTGATTTGGAATTTGATGACATCCTCAGCTGTAGTTAGATGAAAAGTCTACAATCCTCAAGTTGGCGTTGGAGTGCAACGTGAATTCTGATCGAAAATAATGACACTGCAGTCGATTTAACAGTTTTTTTATTTTATGTTATATTAGCATTGAAGATTAAAATGTTTTTATTTTATTATTTGGTACAATAAAATATTTGGCAGGTACCGTTATTTTTGGGCCTAAAAAAAAGATATTTAAAAATCTAATCGAGGTAATCATTTAAGACGCCCAGATTTGAAGAAAATGGTTTCAACCGTTAAAGCTATTGATCGACCTAGATGGGTTTTGACTACCCTTCAAATGATCAAGCACAGTGCGAGTATTAGGAAAGTAGAGAAGGATGTAAGAGGAGATACCGACCTACAGTGGTTTTGAATTTCTGAATATCAAAAAGCATTGCACATTCGTGCGGTGTACGGCTAAAGAAAGAATATTCTGGTACTAAACAATACGTCCGAAGTTAGGATCATGAGTAAACTGATGAGCATTCCTAGAAGCGCCAGTATTACGGTTGAATAGTTTAAGGGGAGGAATGCAACTGGCTTTCTTATAAAAATACCGGTAAAATAATGTAAGACATGAAACATTTCGACGGTGTTCAAGAGATGTAAATGTTTCCATTATAGTTATATCGCCTATCATTCTAAGGTCAGGTTGCTGATACGAAACTTAAAAGAGCTTATGTTCTACATAAACGCTGTAGGAATACATAGAGCTTTGCACCAAACTCAAACCAAACATAGAATTCATTAAGTGGAACATATTTTATGTTTTAGAAAAAGTAGCACACAAGATATTTAAGTATGACATAAGAGATTGAAGCACTCTTAAAAACAATTTTTGGATAAGTATTTGGTTTAGTAGCAGCGCATTTCACATACAAAATAAATAAATATGGATTTTGAAATTTCAGAAGTGAAAATTTGGGAAACTGACACTGAACAGAAACTGAATAATAAATGATTGAAACTTCGATTATATAAAACAGCGCTCCACGAACATCGTGTCCGAATTGGAATCCAGAGTTAACTTTAAAATCCAAGAAGATGAAACAAAAACGATTGGAGCAATTAAAGTAGAATTATACTTTGCGATGTTTCTCGCTTGTTCTCCTGTGATGTGCATGCGTACATTGAGGTGGTGCTTGCTAGGTGTTTGCCATTAAACCTAACCCGACGTCGCAAAATAATCTACAATCATTTCGACAAAACGAAAACTAAAGTTTCCATCCTATTCAAATGGAAGTGGACTCCACGATTTTAGGTGAAAGTGTCGAGGACGAGGATATCGTTGCGGGTGGTGATGCCTCATCACCTGCTACCCACCGCTGAAAACCAAACGCTCCTGCAGCTTCTGGTTCTCAAGATATTTCAATCCAAAATTATTTCCAAATTTGTCAACCCAATCGCATTTGATTTGCTTTGGAAGCTGATATCTCGGCAACCAAGCCTCGCAAAAAGATGCGGTTTTCAGTAATTGAAAGGGATTGAACGGACCTTTCAATCAGTGTACAATTTTCCGATTTAATTTTTTTAAAGATTTTTGAAAAAAAATCAAGGTTAACCCCTTGCGGAATAAAAATTACATTTTCAAAAATGTTTCCCAAACCCATCGATATATACATGACAAGAAAGGTCTATGGAATACCTAATGAAGCACAAGAGACTGTAATTGCCTATTTTGCTTAGATAACTGAGATCATCGAAGAAAAAGTCTCCAAGATGAAGCTTGCATCTCTGAGATAGAGCTGGGCATGTACACAGAAGACGAGGAATAGATTCCACCTTTTCTTCGTCCATGCATCTTCTGTAAAAATCGTTTGAATAAACGTCAAGCCTCGTTGCGTGCATGTCTATGAGGCAATGTCCGGTTATGACACTAATTATGGAGCGGATGTGCAATCTGCTTAAGGATATCAAACACTTGGAGCGTTTCAGATCAAGTTTTGACCAGAACGGTTTTGTCGTCAGACATGTTGTTGTATTTCTGCATCTTCGGCTTGTCGTTTCTAACGCATCTTGTTTCAGGATTAAGTTACATGTAATGATGGGAATACCTATGTTTGCCTTTTCAGGTAATAAAGGTAGTGACGTTCCATTTTTGGGAAGTTCATCAGCCTTACAATTCAATGGAATGTCCCTGTGCCCTGGCATCCAACATAGGAAAATATTGAACTGCTGCGCCATCTCCATAAGGGATGAGCGGCAGTTGAGAGAAGATATGGAGTTTGTAGAGGAGAATTCCGCAGATCTAATAGCCGCCTTAATATCTGAGAAAATAAGGATATCAGGAATTGATATCACGTTTTCTTTGAGCTAGGAGAGGAATTCTCTAATTGCCATACTTTCCGCCTGGAACACGCTACAATGATTAGGAAGACGAAAACAGACTTAATTTTAGTCTGTTTGAATATACACCCTCACCAATCCCAGCATCAGTATAAAAATGGATAGCATCATCTTCCAAGAAGCTTAACTCCTCCCAGGCAGATCTTGAAGGGATGGTGACTTGGAAGTTTTTGCAGAATTCTAGTTTAAGTTTGGTGAACACTGTTTCGTTAAGTACTTCAAATATACAAGTATGATTAGGTTCTCTGCAACGAGTCAGAGTTTCTTCTTGACCAAATTCATACTTGTATTTGCCTTCATTGAATGTATACATCTCTTCCAGTAAGAACTTTCGGATTTGCCTTTTTTGTAGTAAGGAACCATAAAAAATGTCGCTTTGCAAAAACGTTCTTCTAAATTCAGTTTTGAATCCAGCTCATTTATTTGTTAAACAAAAATTATTAAAAAAAAAATTAATAAATATATTTCCTTCACTCCTAGAGACCCTTCCTTATTAAGCCGGTTGTGCCATAACGAAGTGCTCATAGAACGACTTAGTATAATCCACCATCTGGTCTTGCATTGCAGCTGGAACAAAATTGGGATTTCCCTGTCCGCCCTCTATCGTTCCATTTGCAGTAAATCGCATGTAACTGGCGACTGTGGTTTCTGGAGGCAGAATAGCATTATCCTCGATGATGCAACAGTCCTTAAGAACACATCGGCGTCCCTAGAAATACAACACAACTCACTCAACCGCTGTGGAATTGCAATGAATCAGAGAGAAACTCACAATTACAGCATTTTTCCCAATGTAAACAAACGACCCAATTACAGCCGCTGAGACGACAGCTCCTTCTCCAATGTACACATGATCGCCGATGTGCATTGGGAAGAAGGCAATTCTGAGAATAGAAGCGAGCTTAACTTTCAACAACAAACAACCAGGACCAATAGATTGAGCTTACCCTTTGCTAAATTGCTTATATGGCGGGCGTATGACTGCGTTTTTGCTTATTACACAGTAACGTCCGGTTCTGACATTGGCCAAATCACCACGAATAATCGCACCACTCTGAACAATCACTTTGCCGTTTAGGACTATGTTCTGGGAGCCGCAGAGAACGGTTTGGCGACTGACTTTGTTACCTGATGCCTGAGAAAGTGGACAAAACAGAAGTCGGGACAAATTACGATGATCTCATCGGTTTTTTTTTTTTTTTTTGCTATTTTTTGGGGGAAACTTACCGTTTGAACGTATTCATCTTTGCTGTAGAACGTATCGGCGATTTCCATTTTGGTATTTTTTATTTAAATTTGTGGATCAATTTAATTGTTTAAAATATATTTGCATTTTCCAATTTTAACAAAAAAAAAAAACAAAGTTTATTTTATTCTGTTGTGACAGCTAGATTTATGTCATTTCTCCCCATACAGCGGTTGCTTTCTACTACTTTTTAGTCAGTGTTCACATTGTGCTCCATGTGCGCGATTAATTTTGCAACCCGTTTTTATTCAAAACGTCAAATTGCTATTAATTTTGCAACTTGTCTTTATAAATCAAATCTTCTAATATTTCCATTTTCGATTTATTAAGGGTATTCATGAAAGGGCGGAAACCCGAATAATTCTCAGAAACCAGATAATTTTATCTCCGAAGAAATTAACTATTAAAGTTTGTATGGAAAAAATATTCTGCAAAAGCAAATAAATTTATTTCACGAGTTTTGTGTAGTGGGTGGCAATGGCGCAGTGGATAAAGTGCTTGACTTAGACGTGTGGGTTCGATTCCAACGCTAGGCGCATTCTTTTCTATACCTCCAATTTTAATTGGATGCCGCCCATGGGTTAAAATTAGATATTCAATACCTGGTTCTCAAATACACTGTGCCAACAAAAAATTCTTTCCTACCATTCTCTTTCTTCTAACTAGTGCCGTGCCGTAGTTAAAAATTAAAAAAAAAGAACAGAAATAAAGCTAATAACGAGTTTCATTCAAATTTCAATGATCTACTCGCTAAATCGATATTTGACCTTTTCAATGAAACTTTTTTAAAGATTTAATTGTAGTATTGGTGAAAGTCTGCCATCATCAGATGACGAGGAAGGCGAAAATGAAGCAGCCGAAAACTCCAATAAATTTATAAAATCCAGTCTATTATTTGTTCATTTTTAAATTTTTTTTTAGCACTAGATCACGACAAACTAATAACAAAATATTTAAAATATTTGACCGTTGACAGAAAATTATATTTTTTACATTGATGTATGCATTGCGAACAAATCTGCCAACTTATTATGGATAGATCTTTCGTGCTAAGATTTGATCTAGATCTGCTCTTTTTGTTGGAATGAAACTCTGAAAATTCAAAAAGATCCAATCATTTTACAGAAAGAGCCAATCTTTTCTTGAACGAAACTCGCTATAATAAAGTTAGTTTAACGAACAACTGATTATATTTACCACACTTAAGCAAGTATTTCTCAGGGGGTCTTCATGCAAACATCTTGAGGTAAGTTATATCTTTCTGCAAAGCGGACAATTATCTCGTTGCATGAATACCCTTATTGTCATATTAAATCCAATTTATGTATTATTTTAGTATGTATTAATTTTATGCAGCACTTAAATTCACAAAAAAAAACAAATGCTTCAGAAGTCAGATTACTTTTCCTCAACTTATTGTACACTAAAAAAAGACAGAATTAATCAAGAGGTATAAAAAAGCACACAATTTTAGTTAAACGCTTAGAGTTAATGCGATGATTTGATGATCAACGTTGAAATTAATCATTGGTGAATTTAATGTCGAATTCGAAACAATGATTTCAGGTGGAATTTTTCTTTGTTGTAAATATCTTACAAAAAATAGTAAATAATGTGCTTGTAAAAGTCTATGAAATCTTGCTAAAAGCGCAAGATCTGTTTTGACAGATTTTGTTTAGAAATAATTTGATTATGTTCAGAAAAAAATCGATTGTTTGGTTGTTTGGGTCATACGAATATAACGCCTTTCGAATACGTCTCAAAGTATTCGATTGGCACCAAATGAAAGTTAACCACTGTAACTTCATTTGCTTTGGCATTTGCCACGTTTTAAAAGGCCATAAAACCCAAATTGACAGAAGATATTTAACATTTAAAAAAAATCATGTTACCAAACAGTTGTAACAAGTCAATTAGATTTAACAAAATCTGTGTACGACTGCTTTTTATTTTAAAAAGATTTTCAAACGCCATTGGAAAAAATACACACAAACCAGTCGTAATTAAGCGACCGATAACTATCTGAAGTTTTCCATTGGTAAGTTAAGAATTTGATGTCGGAGTTGATTTTTTTTATAGCAAATGGAACGCATTTTGAATAGATTATTTTTTTTATAGTGTTGGCGAATATTCGTGTCTGCGAAACTGGTAGTTATCAAACAAAATGCTTCCAATTATTCTATAGTGCTTAGTATATTGTTCGTAAAAAGAGGGATAGATTTACCGAAAAATACGGATCTGCGAATTTGATTCTGATTAATTAGATTGTATGTGTAAAAATAATTGTGTACGTGGAAATATAAAAAATGAGAACAGTCAAGTTTGACGTTCAATATATGAATGTGTGAGTGCTTCTGGTTATCCGATTCTGATTTCAAATCCAGAAAAAAAAATTCTCTTCTTTTCAGAATTAGAACTGTCATTTTTTCCCAAGTCAACACTTTCAGAAGAGTCCTGGAGGCTTCCGGATTGCCAAAAAAAATAAATAAGAAATAAATAAAGCAAAGAAACCCAAAAAGTGCAGAGGAGATACTGGCTATATATATTACCAAAGTAAAGTTATGGATCTTTATTTACATTTCTACATATGTATGCCATATGTATGGCATGAAAGAATTCAGGAAACCTGCATATTAACTTTGTTTTCCTCTTTTTCTCTTATCTTAAGATATTCAGTCTTTCCCTTTCTAACTCCAAGAATTCAGACCCATCTTTCATCTACGTCGCTCAGCGATAAACTAATGTCGAATTCCAAACAATCATTTCAAATCGATTTCAGGTCGATTTTTTTGTTTGTTGTGAGGAACTTGCAAACATTTAGTTTGCGCTTAAGAGTGTATTAAATCTTGCTAAAACACAAGATCTGTTTTGACGGATTTTGTTTAAAAATAATTCAATTGCGTTCAGAAAATAATCAAATGTTTGGTTGTTTGGAATTCTACATAAACAAAGAAACTAGAATCCTGAGCGACGTGTCGTTCGATCGCTCATCGTTCAGTAACTGGATGGTCACACAACCATAGGTCCTCATATGTTTTAATATTTTCCGTCGCTCAGTGCGTGGTCCCAGCCTTACAATGGAATTCATAATAGAATAGAAGCAGTCATTATTTTCGTGTTGGTTTGTTTATGACTAAATGTCCCTTATGTAATTTCGTTTCAATGTTTAGAAAGTTTGAAAGCAATCCTCTGGGACTTTGAATGAACTTTACCGTCAAGTCATTCATATTCCTTTATGCGCAGGATTCTTTTGCGTACAAATCGATAATGGGGCCCTATTGGGAATTTCGTTTGTCTCGGAATAAATTTCCTTGGAACAAAAAATCGTATGAAATTACATCAAAATTCCCAATACCAATA
Source organism: Philhelius pedissequus (assembly GCA_910595825.1). Taxonomy (NCBI): domain Eukaryota; kingdom Metazoa; phylum Arthropoda; class Insecta; order Diptera; family Syrphidae; genus Philhelius; species Philhelius pedissequus. The sequence continues at coordinate 93,777,552 of OU343163.1, read as the reverse complement.
AATTACGAGGGAAACTTTTGAGCATCAATTCACGTTCCCAAGATTCGAATTGGCGAAAAATCAGTTCCAAAAAACTTGGAATTAAGATTGGAAATTAATTTAGGAGTGATGCATTTTGTATCTATGTTTATTGTGACCTTTGTTCCTTATTCCAATATGCTATTGGTTTTTAGCCTGCATGTCAATGATACATTTTAGACGGAGCACTTCTTAGGTTTTGTTCCCTAAATCATCGTTAAGTAATCTTCAAAAGAACTCTCCAATCTCATATCGAATTTTTAATTTTAGATTTATTTCTCTTTATTCCTAATTTAAATTAAGATTACACAAATACACAATATTTTGCATACTGATTTAGTTCTTCCATTGCTTCTTTTCGTAATCCCATTTGGAGGAGAGACCAGTCACTGGATTGACTTCCAAGGCGAGCATACGTTTCAATTGTGCCTTTTGGTGTTCTTCATCGAATGTGATTGGTAATTCATCATAGACTATAGGGAAATATAAGCAGATGTCATTTTAAAAGCTCTTCAACCCAAATACCTAAGAATTTTACCAAACAAGTTCATCAAGATGCACACCCAGATAGCAACGGAAGTAGCCATCAAGGTGAAACCAATATGCATCTTCCACTCCCCAGTGCCGGCTTTCAATTCAGCGAAAGTCTGGCAGAAGGAAGCCCTGTAAAGGGCACGCTTCTCCTCAATTGAGAGTTTCTTCCAATCTCCCTGTTCCTTGGCACGCAGAGCAAGGATCTCATTGTTTGGCTCCCTGAAGCGGATGGCTGGCATTGGGTAGTCCAGACGGTCACGGTAGTTGGCTGAACCATTCCAGCCGTAGCCGACAATCTCACGTTTGCCGATTTTGTCCAAGGTGTGGATGGAAGCGACGCTGCCGAGCTGCGCGTTCTTTGGGATAACAGCAGCTGCCTGTCGCATTGCAGCGAGACCAATCAATCGGAGTGACATGTTTCTTTTTGCTTTTTTGTTACAAAAGAAATTTGGTTAGAAGCTGCAACGAGAAAGAGAAATAGTTTGTTTAGGAATTTTTAAATTTTATCAGCGATTTGTTGAGATGGGTGAAGGTGTGAAGAGTGCATGACGAAGTCATGAAGTTCTTGTTACATAACCAAAGAATATTTTTCAATCATCTTTTTGAAAGACGAAAAAGTGGGCCTAATATTTCTATAATCAATTTTCTTTGTGGATTTACAACCGTACGATTACATAAAATATGAATTTCACAACTAATAACCATTCCTATCATCTCTAATAGGTTTTTCACGAGTTTTGTTCTTTTGAGGTTTTGTCATTGGATTACACAACGAAAATTAGTAGTTTTCTTATGGACTTCGAATAGTTTATTTTATTTGTAAATATTAATAAGATATTAATTTATCTTTTAATATAAAGTTTGTTTATGTAACTATGATTAATTGTAGAAAAATCGAAGATACGAAAACCCACCTTCGTCGCTTTTGCAGCTGTGAAACGAAAACGAACGATAAAAAAGTACTTTGGATGGAATTGCAAGAATTCGATGGATGACAGATGAGACAAGAATGACGTTTGAAATGCTAGAAAAAAAACCGAAACAATGGCGGACTTCATTTATAGGAAATGGTAATGATTTAATTTAATATTAACTTGAACGCATAGGTGGCGGTATAAATAATGTTTAAAAAAAACCGTTGGGCAAAACTGCTTTTAACCTTGCACCTCCACAAGCAATACCCTTGAATTCATGAAACCGCGTAAACTTTCCCACATCGTAAAATGGAAAAGTTTACCACGCGCAATTCATGAACGCACTTATAAAAATCAACTTGCGCATTTGTGGTAAATTATTATTTTTTCTTCATGTACTTTAACTTGACTAATAACAAAGTTTTATTATTTTCATTTAAAATGTCTGCCAAAAATAATAAGAGGAAGGGATATGGTTATACACATAAAACGTCAAAAGTTTTTTCACATTTAGCAAACTCAAATGGTAAACTTTCCCACACAAAATTACGCGGAAAAGTTTACCATATTTGGTAAGGTTTTTCCATACAAATTTTGGCAGCTCATTTATCACATTAACCATTTTACCACGTTTACGCGGTTTCATGAATACCCTTAATAATTTCATGAAATAAATTAATTTACGAAATTGATTTTAGCATTTATTTCTTACCATCGCTGTGGCAATACATGAAGAAATAATTTGAAATTCCAGGCCGACAATGTAAACACAATATGTGTTGATTGCTTGGTACTCTGATTGTCAATAAAATTTCATGAAATAATTTGACCACTGAACAGCGAAATAAAAATGTCTACGATAATTGCTGAAACAAAAACAAAAATAGAAATAGCTTGTGGAGGAAGGCAGGGTAAAGTAGGCTTAACTTTAACTTTCCTCTAAAATGTTACCAATTTATGAATGCGAACTTAGAGTATTTGTTATTTTCACAATTCTTTATCAATCCGCAGTAGGTGTTTTTCTTTTTTGGTTCAGAGCGGAGCTTGAACAGAATTTGAGGGCATAGAATACGCCGTGAATTTGTTCCGAACAGAACAAGCTCTGAACCTTGATTTGTTTTTTAAACACATTTGAAAAACACAAGCCAGAATAAATTTCCATTTTAATCATAAAAAGCAATATAACACAAAACTTTACCCTTCTTTTGAAGACAGATGCAGAAAATAAACAGGCGACCAACATATTTCGTCATTATATTTTTATCTGATTATTTATTTTTCACATTTTCCTTCTTGACACTATGACATTTCGTGTGCTAAGCAATTTACTCATACTGCTTAGAAGATTATGTTTAAGCACATTGAGTGAACAAAAATAAAACACACATTCTGCGCTCTAAACGCTCTGAGTGGAAAAGAAACACGAACAAATTTTTGGATTACTCAGACTCTGCTCTGAATTGAGAAAGAAAAACGCCTTTTGGTACTTCCTAGTTTCCATTTTCATTCAAGTTCGCGAATGTGTCAAAAATCAGAGAAATCTTTATATGGATGTGTGAAAAATCGAAGTGCTTGTGTCCAAAATCAGAGACCTTTGTATCGAGACATACATGGTAACTGAATTTTGACAAAATGCGCAAGATCATTCCTTGTATTATATGTGTACTTTGACTTGTTAAGCCTTAACTACATTCAATACACTTGTAAAAAAGTAAAAAAAAATCTTTTGTCTCTTTCCAACATACTGATCAATGCTATCTCATATTTCAAATTTTACCAAAGGACGTAGGCGACTTAAAAGCTAGCCAATAAGGTACTCTGGTTTCTGATTGGCAAGCTGCCAAATGCCTTTTTGTTTTATTTATTTGAAACCATAAACGTTTGAGTAGCTATCCAGTCGACAACTTCATCTGAACGTGGTCAAAATGGTATATAATTAAACGTCAGTTGCACATGTCACTTTGTTTTCTTATCAGAAAAATTAATATAATGGATGATTTTCGACGATTTCAACGATATTGAGACATGGATGGCAGGAATATAGGAGATATGATAATGACAGCAATTTTAATTCAAATTTGTTGACAGATAATGTATACGCTACACATGTAGGTAAATTTATTCACGCATATTCTGAGAGTGAATTCATTGTTTTTCACGGAATATTATTCACGCTCACGGAATTGGGCCTCAGGTCAAACTGGAGCCACCAAACACTTCAGAAGAGTCTAACAGAAACAGAGTGCTCACAATGTGAACATGAAACAAACCAATATTATCAATATTGCTGTGAATATGAGATTTGATCATATTTTAAAATGAATCAAAGAGTATTAAATAATTGTACCTTACTTAGAGTAAAACACAATACTAACTATACTCTCACGTTAATTACACATATCACTCATTTTTCGTTGCAATAATGCGATTCAAGTTCTATTTCATGTTCTGGATAAGGACAGACATCATAGACATTAACTTGCTTAAGGCAAAAAATGCTTCTTGCATCCACATCATAATGCTTTCTCTTCCCTGACACTATGTCGTATGTCTACTCTAAAGTAAAGATTTTAAAAGTCCTACCCACTTATATGGACATCCATGGTCGATCCTCCGCACATAAAGAACTCTTCCCGTCACCACGCACAAAGAAGACGCTTTCATCAGCAATGCAATCATTCATTGACTCGAATCAAAACACATGCGACTTATCCATCTATCCATCCATCAGTTGGAATGATTTCTCGTTCACTTCATCGTGTGCCGTTACGTTAGACTGAGCATTGGAACTGGTTCTAGCCGTATAATGCCAAATATTAATATGCCAGTATGGTACCACTTAGCCTTCTCCATTCGTATAATAAACCAGCCTTCTGCATATTGGCAACCGCAGAAGCACTCTCATATGTGTTGCGATGGCCGCTGCAACTGCCTTTTGAGGTGATTAAGTGGCTCCGTGCACGCATCTCTTGTACGCGATGCAACCAAGTGGAAGAATGTCATTTCTGGAAATATGCATTTTCGTTTTTGTCGTTGTCTTTTTGGCCGTTTGAACTGGCCAACCTTGTGAGGGTATATACCTACCTGAATACTTGCGGCTGCAGTTAGAAACAAGGAACAGGAACACACACTATAGCATGACCAAGAGATTGGTTTAAGATGGCTAAACCACCTTGGATGAAGATAAAGATCTCGATCTTTTTGATGAGATGCTGCCACCACTGATGATGGTGCAGTAGCGTGTATATGTTTGGATGTGGAGTTATCTATCCGATGAAGTAGATTGATGACATAGGATATATTCCTAACAAGCTTGTCATAGATGTCAGTTGAAAATGACGACTTTTTTGCAGATCGAAATTATGATTTCGGAGATACATATGTATGTAGGTTTTGGAATTAACATATGAGGGCATATACCCATTTTGGACAATAGCATTGACATAATAATAGTTTGTTTCTTTAGAATCCTTCTTTTTAATTAATTCAAACGATTGTTTAACGTAACTTTGTTCAATTGATCTTTTTTCAGCTCATCTAAGCAGTTTCAACTTTGATCAACTTTTCGTGGGTTGACTAAAATGTCATCTCTTCTGACATAAAGTTCTGTTAGATTTATTCAGTTTTGTTTATCATTTCACTCACCCCCATCATCTTAAACTCAGTAATTTTCTTGTTGTCAGGTTTATATTTTGAGTTAATTAAACACTTATAAACTTTTAACACAACTTTGTTTATTTATTTATTTAAAGAAATAAATTTCCTTGCCTTCTATTAATTGATCTTTTGACATTTCACTTCTGTCAACTTTTCTTCTTTATAATTCAACTTCTGTCAACTAATCATGAACTTATATTCATTTACCTTCTGAAACCTTATCTTCTGTTAATTCAAGACTTACTTTTTTAAAACTATAATTTTTCTTCAAATTAATTTCGTTATTCACACAAAAGCGACCAAAAACCAACAAATCAACGAATATTTGTCCATTTTGAATTGTTGTTCACGTGTCTTTTTTCTTAGTCTCTGATTTGTATATCAGTCGTGCAAGTTCAGGTGTGGAATCTATGTGAAACGCGAATAAAATTTGATAAGTGCCTTTCATATGAGTTGGGAATGCTGATTGGCAATGATCGCAAATTTTGAAGTTTCTTTCATATGAATAATCTTTGGTCGCCGATCAGATAACAACCGACAAATCACAAATGTCATTAATATGTAAATAAATAGTGTTTTTATGCAGTTTTTTTTGCTATAAAATCACCACGTAGATGGAGAAGAACAACCACCAAATAAAGTGACGTCTAAAATTTGAGGTTAAATTTATCGAATTATTTATTCGCCGATTTGTGGAATGCATCCTGTTGTTGATGATTGCGAATTTACATTTGCCAGTTTGCAGGAGACTATTGTTAGTCGCGTACCTTTTGATTTCAATTTCCAAAATAAGAAATTACATGCAAAACGCGAATCCACAATCTGTCATTTTGTCAGTTGATTAATGCTTAAATTAAACGCCAATTTAACTCGTCCCTATCATAAGAATTTGCCGGCGCATTCTTTTAAAATAGTCATTTTTAGTATCGATATTTTTCCCAATTGACATTAGAGATTAATCTGATATTTTAAACATTGACAAATCATACCAAACTGTCAAAATTTTCATTGGTCGACTTTTGTGTTACAAATACTCTTCACTTCATGGAAATGTAATAAAATATGAATTCAAAGGTACCCTGTCACTGCATAAGATATCCTGCAATGTCAATCATTTTATATTGTTATCTTTGTCACCAGGAAACACCTGATTTTGAAGCAAATTTATCATCGCATTTGTTTTCTGGTTCTTCTATCGTTAATTGATTAAATGCTCAACAAATCCTTCACAACACCGTTTACCACCATAACCTAGAGGTGCTTGTAAATTAGTTGATTGCAATGATACGATACCCACTTCGGTGTTTCTGTGCCAGTGCCAGAAAAGCTAGTCGCTGTCATGTTGGATTAATTTTTCATAAAGTTGAACTACTCTACGATAGTTAGCAATGGCAATAATAGTATGGCATGTTGGATTTATGGCCGCAGTATAAAAAGATGTACAATAGCCATCTCAGGCTATGCAGCGAGCGACTAGCCCACATGTCGTCGACTTCCTTGATATTATGCTTAATAAAGAGACTCTCTCTCTCTTCAATTGACTGCCTTTTTATCTGTGACAGGTTATTAATCGTATAATTGGCGGGGGCAGAGAGAGAGAGATAGAAAGTGGGAAAACAGTGAAGTATAGAAGCCTTGCTAAAAGAACAAAATATGACTTTGCACGCCATACGCTTTATACACTCGCTATTCGAGTCAAGCCAAACCTTGTTGTCTGCTATTCCTGATGGGTATATATACTCGTACACCAACTTTTTAAGATAAAAATAATAATTTATTCCGATCAAGTACGTTTGATTTGTTCATTTTTGCTCGGAACGCTAACTACTGTTGGTCGTAGACTGCCTTTATGATTTCTATTGGGTAAAATGCGTTTTATTGGTGACTTAGGTTTGTCTGTAGAGATATTCGAAAAAGGATTGCGGATTGAGGGTCATGTTATGTTCCTTTTTCAGAGTAGCTATATATCTATGTCATTTTATGACTGGAAAAACGTACTTCGTCCACGTTCATTTTATACCAAATGTTTAAAATAATTCTACATAATCCATATGCCACATTTACAAGACTAGGAAAATCCTCATATAGTATCTTTTGTTGTATACTAATAATAGTATTATTCATTACAATAAAACTATTTTATTATAAACAAATTGTATGTACAAAATGGCAGAAATATTGACATTTATGAGTCGTTCGAAATGCGACATATAGATTCTGTGAAAAAAAATCTGATTTAAATGGTATAATATGTACAGCGGTTACTGATTTCTTTTCTCTGAGGGAAATACGTTTGATTAAATAAAACATTCCCATCTAATATTGTTATTCAATTATTGTTAGACTCTGATTGATATAAACCAAACAAACTACATAACGCCAAATGCCAAAATAATTTCAAAAATAAAGCTTTATGAGTGATACAGATTAAACCAGCACCAGCATCGTCAAGAGCAAACAAAGAAAATTTTAAACTCATTCCCACGAGCACCGTTATTTCTAACAGTTTGGCATATCGTACCAAAACAAACAGAGCTATACACCTTCAGTGTGGTGCCACTGAATATTGTAGTGGAAAAGTTGTCCGGTTGGGGCACCAGCAATTACAAAATTAGGACTTTCACCTAATGACGCTGGTTGACGTTTATTGGAGCTGGGGCCAAATTCCGCAAGAGTGAATGACTTTCCGTGAAAAAATTGTATTAACGCTCAAAATATGGGTGCATAAATTCGCCTATATGTGTACCCAATATCTGTCATGAAAATTCAATTTCTCTCTTGCGCACTTTTCACATTGCCCAGCAGCGCCACCAAGAGACTTTAAGATAAAACATTAAACATAGTTTTCTATCCGCTGATTGGTATAAGTAATTACAAACTGTCACTTTTTTTGTTGTTTTGAAATGAATGCTTCTGTATTGAATTCCTTGTCCCTACGATAATAAATTTTAATCGTTTTTCTGTGAAGAAATTCTGACTTAACGAAAAGCGATAACCTAAAGAAACCATACACCGAATAAATGCAAAACGTAATGGTCACTATTAGTTTATGTGTGGGTCGACAATAGGTATCCTTCTTTGTCGATTTAGAGGTGGACATCATGCCACAAAGTATTTTCACAATAGAAACTCCTCCCAATGAAAATAGCACTCAAACAACAAAAATACTTACTTTCGGGCTATCTATCGGTTTCGGTTCCATGGAAAGCAATTTACGATCATATGACACGGAATAAGGAATCAAGAGGTTACACATAGACATATCTATTGGATAGCTCCACAACCAAGCTAAACACAACAATCGTTACGTTCCAAGTTACACGTACAAAAAAAAATGAACACGCTTCAGTGATCATCTTCAAGTGGTAAAGGTGTATCGAAGATGACTTTGTCCGGCGTCTTCTGCTGTCTGCCTCTTTGAACATCTAACTCGATTCGACTCGACCAGCAACGCTCGGTACCAAAATTAATTGGAATCATCTTTTCCAAGTGTGCCATCTTGGAAGAGGTCGTGTTCGTGGATGGTTGCATTAAATTGGCCTTACCTATGTGGACCCCTATCTTTGAAAGAAAAAAAAGGCATCAAAATAAAGGCGGCGTTAGTACTTCATTTATGTGTATGCTCAAGTGATTTGGCCATTAATCTTTCCATTAGTCTATAGCTGTTAATTTAATATGAATCTCGTACAAAATAGAACAGATCTTACCAGAGAACGTTTGCTAAGATTTTATAGGAAAAGATAAACGGTTTTGTGGGACACACAGATGGACGTTTTAATTAAACCCATAGCGGGAATTGGAAGGCTTTCATGGCAAACAGGTGAATGATGAAGGCGATAGTGTTGTTTGTAATGGGTAAAATCTATCACAACAAGGGTAAGGTGTTAATTGTTAGATTACATTTCCATATTCTTTTTTTTTTAATATAGATACCGGCGAGAGTTAAGAGCTGATCTATATCTATCTATATCTATCTCAATTTAAAAAAGAAATTAAATCCCGAAAATTGTACACAAATATAAAGGTCTATTAAATTCGTATCCATTCGTGAAAACCAAACGCTTCTGCAGTTTCTGGTTCTCAAGATATTTCAATCCAAAATTATTCCCATCATTGTCAACTCAACCGGATTTGATTTGCTTGGGAAGCTGATATCTCGGCAAGCAAGCCTCGCAAAAAGATGCGGTTTTCAGTAATTGAAAGGGATTGAACAGACCTTTCTATCGGTGTACAATTTTCCGATTCAATTTTTTTAAAGATTTTTGAAAAAAAACTTGCGGAAAAAAATTACATTTTCAAAAATGTTTCCCAGACCCATCGATATAGACATGAAAAGAAAGGTCTATGGAATACCTACCCACCTCTGAAAACCAAACGCTTCTGTAACTTCTGGTTATCAAGATATTTCAATCCAAAATAATTTCCAAATTTGTCAACCCAATCGCGTTTGATTTGCTTTGGAAGCTGATATCTCGGCAACCAAGCCTCGCAAAAAGATGCGGTTTTCAGTAATTGAAAATGATTGAACAGACCTTTCTATCGGTGTACAATTTTCCGATTTAATTTTTTTAAAGATTTTTGAAAAAAAATCAAGGTTAACCCCTTGCGGAAAAAAATTACATTTTCAAAAATGTTTCCCAAACCCATCGATATATACATGAAAATAAAGGTCTATGGAATACCTACCCACCGCTGAAAACCAAACGCTCCTGTAGCTTCTGGTTCTCCAGATATTTCAATCCAAAATAATTTCCAAATTTGTCAACCCAAACGCATTTGATTTGCTTTGGAAGCTGATATCTCGGCAACAAAGCCTCGCAAAAAGATGCGGTTTTCAGTAATTGAAAGGGATTGAACAGACCTTTCTATCGATGTTCAATTTTCCGATTCAATTTTTTTAAAGATTTTTGAAAAGAAATCAAGGTTAACCCCTTGCGGAAAAAAATTTAATTTTCAAAAATGTTTCCCAAACCCATCGATATGTACATGAAAAGAAAGGTCTATGGAATACCTACCCACCGCTGAAAACCAAACGCTCCTGTAGCTTCTGGTTCTCAAGATATTTCAATCCAAAATAATTTCCAAATTTGACAAACCCAATCGCATTTGATTTGCTTTGGAAGCTGATATCTCGGCAACTAAGCCTCGCAAAAAGATGCGGTTTTCAGTAATTGAAAGGGATTGAACAGACCTTTCTATCGGTGTACAATTTTCCGATTTAATTTTTTTAAAGATTTTTGAAAAAAAATCAAGGTTAACACCTTGCGTAAAAAAAATTACATTTTCAAAAATGTTTCCCAAACCCATCGATATACACATGAAAAGAAAAGTCTATGGAATACCTACCCACCGCTGAAAACCAAACGCTCCTGTAGCTTCTGGTTCTCAAGATATTTCAATCCAAAATAATTTCAAAATTTGACAAACCCAATCGCATTTGATTTGCTTTGGAAGCTGATATCTCGGCAACCAAGCCTCGCAAAAAGATGCGGTTTTCAGTAATTGAAAGGGATTGAACAGACCTTTCTATCGGTGTACAATTTTCCGATTTAATTTTTTTAAAGATTTTTGAAAAAAAATCAAGGTTAACCCCTTGCGGAAAAAAATTACATTTTCAAAAATGTTTCCCAAACCCATCGATTTATACATAAAAAGAAAGGTCTATGGAATACCTACACACCGCTGAAAACCAAACGCTCCTGTAGCTTCTGGTTCTCAAGATATTTCAATCCAAAATAATTTCCAAATTTGTCAACCCAATCGCATTTGATTTGCTTTGGAAGCTGATATCTCGGCAACCAAGCCTCGCAAAAAGATGCGGTTTTCAGTAATTGAAAGGGATTGAACAGACCTTTCTATCGGTGTACAATTTTCCGATTTAATTTTTTTAAAGATTTTTGAAAAAAAGTCAAGGTTAACCCCTTGCGGAAAAAAATTACATTTTCAAAAATGTTTCCCAAACCCATCGATATATACATGAAAAGAAAGGCCTATGGAATACCTACCCACCGCTGAAAACCAAACGCTCCTGCAGCTTCTGGTTCTCAAGATATTTCAATCCAAAATTATTTCCAAATTTGTCAACCCAATCGCATTTGATTTGCTTTGGAAGCTGATATCTAGGTACCTTCTGTAATTCATGAGCCCCTGGTGTTTTTTGAGATTTTTCTTGAAAAACACCAGGCGCTCATGAATTACAGAAGCTAGTTGCCGAGATTCAGTTTCCAAAGCAAATAAAATAATTTTAAGCAACCTTCTGTAATTCATGAGCGCCTGGTGTTTTTTAAGATTTTTCTTGAATTTTTTTCATCAATTAAAATTAAAATTAAAATTAAAATTAAAATTAAAATTAAAATTAAAATTAAAATTAAAATTAAAATTAAAATTAAAATTAAAATTAAAATTAAAATTAAAATTAAAATTAAAATTAAAATTAAAATTAAAATTAAAATTAAAATTAAAATTAAAATTAAATTAAAATTAAAATTAAAATTAAAATTAAAATTAAAATTAAAATTAAAATTAAAATTAAAATTAAAATTAAAATTAAAATTAAAATTAAAATTAAAATTAAAATTAAAATTAAAATTAAAAATTAAAATTAAAATTAAAATTAAAATTAAAATTAAAATT